>CAHIKZ030004104.1:1072500-1137500 GCA_903632075.3 Acanthosepion pharaonis | reverse complement strand
CTGTTGGATGTAGTTTATCGTCTTACCCAGAACGCGGATGCAGTTTATCTACGCAGGACGAATCTTAAATGGGGATTTATCGACAAGTGTGCGATATAACTGGATCTAATTTCTACGACATATTTCAAAATAAACTTGACATTTGATTACCGTCATCGCAAATAAAGGGGACAGTATTAAATTAAAGTCACTTCATTGGTATTTATCCAATACCTTTATGTCTTTGTTATATTTTTTTATTATTTTATACCAAGTAAGGTAACAATGCCACTAAGACGCAATGTTACTCGGAGAACAAGAGGATGAGAAAATTTAGTGCTTTGAAAGGACAATAAAAGAACAGAATTCAGCAAGACACGAGATGGAGATTGACTTTTGCATATAAATTTTTGAAGCTTGTTGATAACAGGAAGAAAGAATCCGGAAGAGAGTCCCTACTACACTTTCTCTAATTATACAGCTGTGTATATATATATATATATATTTTTTTTTTACAGTAAGGGGTACGTTGTAAAAGGCCCGGTTGCCACTCGAGGTAAAGCGACACGTTAAGAGGTAGTTTATACGGATAGGAAAGTAAGATAACGGTAAACTCTAGATTTGATCCGTTTAAGGTTGTAGTGATCAAGGAAACATCCTCTTGGGAGTCTGTTCCACAGAGAAGTCGATCACATGAAAAAGCTGTTTCAGTGGAACTTAATTCTCACCGATGAAATACGGAAGGAAATATGGGTGGTTTGATAATATTTAAATGGGATGGTTAGTCCAAGCCGTGAAGGTTACACCTAGCGCGACCAAGGAATGACGTTCGTCCGAGCACGTTCCAGGGAAGTAGCAATAGAAAAGCGAAAGGCTCCCTACATCCTACCCGTGTAAGAGACAGGGAGGTTGTGGTGTGGAAAATAATTCGTCACCCTAAAGGACCCAAAGACTGAAAAGTGAGGACCGGGCAACTCCCGCCCTGTTATAGTGGAACACACCTATTCTATAGTTAATAGACTCTCCCACCTATAATAAGTAGAAATAGTAAGAGTAACGAGTGAGTCGCTAGAGTCGGTCAGTCAGTCGATGCCGGACGACCGTTAGTCGGTGTTGGGGCCACCCACCTTCTCATCAGAATGGACTGATCTCTCTACTACTAATAGGACAGTTCTATAGAGTTCTGGGAAGATCAGGTGACCATGACACTTCCGTCTCTCTACCGGAAGATACAGTTGGACTTTATACTCTTTCTGATTGTTACTGACTAACCTGCGTTCGTTTGACTACTAATCTCTAGTATTTTTTCCCTACGTATGTGTTTGTCCTTATTTCAATACACGCACGCGAAAACACTCAACATCTCAACAGTCGGATACTAAAAGTATCAGCGGGGCACCTCGGCGTTGTGTAATGATTAGCAAGCTTGTCTTGCTAGGTCAGTTACTACTGAAAAGTGAGTTCGATCCTCACTGGATGCCCCATGCTTTCGGCCTTGTGCCACATCTAAGCTTTGCTTGGAAAATCTTTACTAAAAGTATCAGCGACCCCAACTAGATTACTGCGTCATACCTATTATATGAAGTTCCTAACGTCTTGTACGTCGAACCTGTTTTAGGACCGACTTAGTACAAATACAAGCCTCCACTGTGAAATCACTCCATAACACGCCCAAATATAACAACGTACACCGTTTTCGGTCTGATCTGGTCCTTGTAAAGTTACAGGATCGCACGAGGTGTAAGGTACTTGCTGGAGCGGTACAGGAAGCCGGTCATTTTAATTGCATCATATGTACGATTTCCACTTGAGGTCAGGTCTGAGTCTGAAGTCCGATATTCTCTCAAAGCACACGGTGTATGAGAAAAGAAACTCTATTCAAATATTACTTACGGTTAAGTCGAGCTATTTCAGCAAACCACAGTGGGATAATGGATAGCGGCTTGGATTGAGTTAATGGGGAAGGAGAATTCAAATTACAGTCGAATCCATTACGTACTAATACACGTGGGAAAGGTATGAACACTCTTCTTCTCCCCTTCTTCTCTATGGGTAAATAGCAGGACAGACCGGGTTCTATAGCCTTGGATGGCAACTGGTCTACCGCAGAAAGAAATGGCAACCAACTGCGGGAAAAAAAACCTCCCTCGTCAGTCATGTATCGAAAGATGAATGATCGCCTAAGTGTGTATCACGCATGGCATATAATTGACTGACTGAATTTCCAGTCGAATCCATTGCATTCACTTACGTGCTAATTCCCTTGGGAAAGGTATGAATCTTCTTCTAAAACAGCTATATGTAAATAGCAGGATAGACCGGGATCTATAGCCTTGGATGGCAACTGGTCTCCCACAAAAAGAAATGGTAACCTACTGCGGGAAAAAAATCTACCTCGTCAGTCATGTATCAAAAGATACATGATCGCTTAAGAGTTTATCACGTATGGCACATAACTGACTGACTGACTTTCCAGTTGAATCCATTACATTCACATATGTGCTAATACCCTTGGGAAAATATGGGTAAATAACAGGGTAGACCGGTTTCTATAGCTCTGGATGGTAACTGGTTTGTTATTTTATTCTGGCCTATTATTTTTTATCTAATTTATCTGGTCTACCGCAGAAAGAAATGGCAACCTACTGCGGGAGAAAAATCTGCCTCGTCAGTCATATATCGAAAGATACATGATTACCCACGCGTGTCTCACTTAACTGACTGATTGACTTTCGAGTCGAATCCATTACATTCACTTACGTGCTAATTCCCTTGGGAAAGGTGTGAATCCTCTTCTTCTGTAGCTATGAGTAAATAGCAGGAGAGACAGGGTCTTGTAGCCTTGGATGACAACTGGTCTACCGCAGAAAGAAATGGCCAACTACTGCGGTGAAAAAATCTGACTCGTCGGTCATGTATCGAAAAATATATGATCGGCTAAGCATATAACTGGCTGATTTTAACAGTATAGGTACCAAGGATGAGAGAACAAATACCATTAAAATGTTTATAAAAAAACAGAAGGAAGAACTGACGTCGAAACGATAGATCAGGACCAATAACATTAGAGAACCTTCTTTGAATTTTGTCGAGTATCTTGAAATATATAATCGGAGTACCAGACTAGATATGGCGGCAATATTCAATGTAAAGAAAAATGTTAGATTTATAAACGTAAATCGATATACCAGATAGATTCCGACATTTCATTCACAGCAGACTTCATGTCTGTAGAACACGAAAGGCCGAAAAGGAAGAATGAATCGCTCTCCTGGAGGTCAGGATTAGCCATATTGATGGAGGGCAGATGATAAATGGATGGCAGTTTCGTTTTTGGAGGTTTTAAATGTTACAAGTCATTTGTCAGAAAATTTGTACATAGATAAAAAGTTACTTATTTCTGGTTATATTCTTATACAGCGCAATAGCATTTAAGATATTGTTAAAATTGTTATTAAATTGTTATTAAAAGTTAAATTGCAATTAAAATTGTTATAAAAAGTAATTATTAGATAGTATTTAAGATGCAAAAGTCAATTTTCAGGATTGTAGTTACAGTATAAAAAGCTTTTAAAATTTGAATGTGTCAAATATATTTTTGTGAGAGTGCACACACACACACACACACACACACACATATATATATATATATATATATATATATATATATATATATATATATATATATATATATATATATATATATATATATATACTCAGTTGTATGGATATGAGTTTGTAGGATCAAAAACTCATATCCATACATCTGAATATATTAGCTTTATCACTGATATTGGCAATTTCCAATAGGTATTGCGCATATAAAATAATATATATATATATATATATATATATGTATACACACAAACACACACACACACACATATATATATATATATATATATATATATAATCAAAATATCAATCTTTTGACAAAAAAGCAATATATAACAAGAAACATGTTCATGATTTGAAGAGTCTTAGGATAAAAAAATTCAGTTTACTGCTTTACCATACTAAGTCGCTGAAGTCGGAAGGGTGGTTTTCTAAAAATTATACATATATATATATATATATATATATATATATATATATATATATATATATATAAATATATATATATATATATATATATATATATATATATATATATATGTACATACATAAAGATATATATATATATATTATGCGTGTCTGTATGTATGTGTTTGTATACACACTCACATATATATATTAATATATTTATATTAATATATATAAATGTATATATATATATATATATATATATATATATATATATATATGTGTGTGTATGTATATATATATATATATATATATATATATATATATTAATCACACACACACATATATATATATATATATATATATATATATATATATATATATATATATATATATATATATAGTAATAATCTTATAAATTTAAGAAATTATACTCGTCCGGAAAATTTTGGGTATTTTGATATGTAAATAAACAGACAAATACTAAAGTGAAAAAAAAAAAAAGGTACGAAAAAGAGAAAGAACAGAAAACATGTACGTCAGTCGAAGACAATCGTCAAGCATCCAAGTTCAGAGTCCAAAGAAAAAATCCTCTTCTATCCTCTTCTATCACCATTTCTATTCCATCCTC
Organism: Acanthosepion pharaonis; assembly: GCA_903632075.3. Classification (NCBI taxonomy): domain Eukaryota; kingdom Metazoa; phylum Mollusca; class Cephalopoda; order Sepiida; family Sepiidae; genus Acanthosepion; species Acanthosepion pharaonis. The sequence goes on along the minus strand of CAHIKZ030004104.1, from coordinate 1,132,867 downwards.
TATTACTATACGGATAACCATTTCTATTCTATCCTCTATTACTATACGGATAACCATTTCTATTCTATCCTCTATTACTATACGGATAACCATTTCTATTCTACCCTCTATTAATATCCCGATTGCCATTTCTATTCTATCCTCTATTACTATACGGATCACCATTTCTACACTATCCTCTATTACTATACGGATAACCATTTCTATTCTATCTTCTATTAATATCCCGATTGCCATTTCTATTCTATCCTCTATTACTATACGGATAACCATTTCTATTCTATCTTCTATTAATATCCCGATTGCCATTTCTACTCTATCCTCTATTACCATACGTATAACTATTTGTATTCTAACCTCTATTACTATACGGATCACCATTTCTATTCTATCCTCTGTTACTATACGGATCACCATTTCCATTCTATCCTCTATTAATATCCCGATTGCCATTTCTATTCTATCCTCTATTACTATACGGATCACCATTTCTACTCTATCCTCTATTACTATACGGATCAACATTTCTATTCTATCCTCTATTACTATACGGATCACCATTTCTATTCTATCCTCTGTTACTATACGGATCACCATTTCCATTCTATCCTCTATTAATATCCCGATTGCCATTTATATTCTATCCTCTATTACTATAAGGATAACCATTTCTATTCTATCCTCTATTAATATCCCGATTGCCATTTCTATTCTATCCTCTATTACTATACGGATAACCATTTCTATTCTATCCTCTATTAATATCCCGATTGCCATTTCTATTCTATCCTCTATTACTATACGGATAACCATTTCTATTCTATCCTCTATTAATATCCCGATTGCCATTTGTATTCTATCCTCTATTACTATACGGATCACCATTTCTATTCTATCCTCTATTACTATACGGATAACCATTTCTATTCTATCCTCTATTACTATACGGATAACCATTTCTATTCTATCCTCTATTACTATACGGATAACCATTTCAATTCTATCCTCTATTAATATCCCGATTGCCATTTCTATTCCATCCTCTATTACTATACGGATCACCATTTCTACTCTATCCTCTATTACTATACGGATAACCATTTCTATTCTATCCTCTATTACTATACGGATCACCATTTCTATTCTATCCTCTATTACTATACGGATAACCATTTCTATTCTATCCTCTATTACTATACGGATAACCATTTCTATTCTATCCTCTATTACTATACGGATAACCATTTCAATTCTATCCTCTATTAATATCCCGATTGCCATTTCTATTCTATCCTCTATTACTATACGGATAACCATTTCTATTCTATCCTCTATTAATATCCCGATTGCCATTTGTATTCTATCCTCTATTACTATACGGATCACCATTTCTACTCTATCCTCTATTACTATACGGATAACCATTTCTATTCTATCCTCTATTAATATCCCGATTGCCATTTCTATTCTATCCTCTATTACTATACGGATCACCATTTCTACTCTATCCTCTATTACTATACGGATAACCATTTCTATTCTATCCTCTATTACTATACGGATAACCATTTCTATTCTATCCTCTATTACTATACGGATAACCATTTCAATTCTATCCTCTATTAATATCCCGATTGCCATTTCTATTCCATCCTCTATTACTATACGGATCACCATTTCTACTCGGATCTATCTCTATTACTATACGGATAACCATTTCTATTCTATCCTCTATTACTATACGGATAACCATTTCTATTCTATCCTCTATTAATATCCCGATTGCCATTTCTATTCTATCCTCTATTACTATACGGATCACCATTTCTACTCTATCCTCTATTACTATACGGATCACCATTTCTACTCTATCCTCTATTACTATACGGATCAACATTTCTATTCTATCCTCTATTACTATACGGATCACCATTTCCTATTCTATCCTCTGTTACTATACGGATCACCATTTCCATTCTATCCTCTATTAATATCCCGATTGCCATTTCTATTCTATCCTCTGTTACTATACGGATAACCATTTCTATTCTATCCTCTATTAATATCCCGATTGCCATTTCTATTCTATCCTCTATTACTATACGGATAACCATTTCTATTCTATCCTCTATTACTATACGGATAACCATTTCAATTCTATCCACTATTAATATCCCGATTGCCATTTCTATTCCATCCTCTATTACTATACGGATCACCATTTCTACTCTATCCTCTATTACTATACGGATAACCATTTCTATTCTATCCTCTATTACTATACGGATAACCATTTCTATTCTATCCTCTATTAATATCCCGATTGCCATTTCTATTCTATCCTCTATTACTATACGGATCACCATTTCTACTCTATCCTCTATTACTATACGGATCACCATTTCTACTCTATCCTCTATTACTATACGGATCAACATTTCTATTCTATCCTCTATTACTATACGGATCACCATTTCTATTCTATCCTCTGTTACTATACGGATCACCATTTCCATTCTATCCTCTATTAATATCCCGATTGCCATTTCTATTCTATCCTCTGTTACTATACGGATAACCATTTCTATTCTATCCTCTATTAATATCCCGATTGCCATTTCTATTCTATCCTCTATTACTATACGGATAACCATTTCTATTCTATCCTCTATTACTATACGGATAACCATTTCAATTCTATCCTCTATTAATATCCCGATTGCCATTTCTATTCCATCCTCTATTACTATACGGATCACCATTTCTACTCTATCCTCTATTACTATACGGATAACCATTTCTATTCTATCCTCTATTACTATACGGGTAACCATTTCTATTCTATCCTCTATTAATATCCCGATTGCCATTTCTATTCTATCCTCTATTACTATACGGATCACCATTTCTACTCTATCCTCTATTACTATACGGATCACCATTTCTACTCTATCCTCTATTACTATAGGGATCAACATTTCTATTCTATCCTCTATTACTATACGGATCACCATTTCTATTCTATCCTCTGTTACTATACGGATCACCATTTCCATTCTATCCTCTATTAATATCCCGATTGCCATTTCTATTCTATCCTCTGTTACTATACGGATAACCATTTCTATTCTATCCTCTATTAATATCCCGATTGCCATTTCTATTCTATCCTCTATTACTATACGGATAACCATTTCTATTCTATCCTCTATTACTATACGGATAACCATTTCAATTCTATCCTCTATTAATATCCCTGATTGCCATTTCTATTCCATCCTCTATTACTATACGGATCACCATTTCTACTCTATCCTCTATTACTATACGGATAACCATTTCTATTCTATCCTCTATTACTATACGGATAACCATTTCTATTCTATCCTCTATTAATATCCCGATTGCCATTTCTATTCTATCCTCTATTACTATACGGATCACCATTTCTACTCTATCCTCTATTACTATACGGATCGCCATTTCTACTCTATCCTCTATTACTATACGGATCAACATTTCTATTCTATCCTCTATTACTATACGGATCACCATTTCTATTCTATCCTCTGTTACTATACGGATCACCATTTCCATTCTATCCTCTATTAATATCCCGATTGCCATTTCTATTCTATCCTCTGTTACTATACGGATAACCATTTCTATTCTATCCTCTATTAATATCCCGATTGCCATTTCTATTCTATCCTCTATTACTATACGGATAACCATTTCTATTCTATCCTCTATTAATATCCCGATTGCCATTTCTATTCTATCCTCTATTACTATACGGATAACCATTTCTATTCTATCCTCTATTAATATCCCGATTGCCATTTGTATTCTATCCTCTATTACTATACGGATCACCATTTCTACTCTATCCTCTATTACTATACGGATAACCATTTCTATTCTATCCTCTATTAATATCCCGATTGCCATTTCTATTCTATCCTCTATTACTATACGGATCACCATTTCTACTCTATCCTCTATTACTATACGGATAACCATTTCTATTCTATCCTCTATTACTATACGGATCACCATTTCTATTCTATCCTCTATTACTATACGGATCACCATTTCAATTCTATCCTCTATTAATATCCCGATTGCCATTTCTATTCTATCCTCTATTAATATCCCGATTTCCATTTCTATTCTATCCTCTATTACTATACGGATAACCATTTCTATTCTATCCTCTATTACTATACGGATAACCATTTCAATTCTATCCTCTATTAATATCCCGATTGCCATTTCTATTCCATCCTCTATTACTATACGGATCACCATTTCTACTCTATCCTCTATTACTATACGGATAACCATTTCTATTCTATCCTCTATTACTATACGGATAACCATTTCTATTCTATCCTCTATTAATATCCCGATTGCCATTTCTATTCCATCCTCTATTACTATACGGATCACCATTTCCATTCTATCCTCTATTACTATACGGATAACCATTTCTATTCTACCCTCTATTAATATCCCGATTGCCATTTCTATTCTATCCTCTATTACTATACGGATAACCATTTCTATTCTATCCTCTATTAATATCCCGATTGCCATTTCTATTCTATCCTCTATTACTATACGGATCACCTGTTCTACTCTATCCTCTATTACTATACGGATAACCATTTTTATTCTATCCTCTATTAATATCCCGATTGCCATTTCTATTCTATCCTCTATTACTATACGGATCACCATTTCTACACTATCCTCTATTACTATACGGATAACCATTTCTATTCTATCTTCTATTAATATCCCGATTGCCATTTCTATTCTATCCTCTATTACTATACGGATCACCATTTCCATTCTATCCTCTATTACTATACGGATAACCATTTCTATTCTATCCTCTATTAATATCCCGATTGCCATTTCTATTCTATCCTCTATTACTATACGGATAACCATTTCTATTCTATCCTCTATTAATATCCCGATTGCCATTTCTATTCTATCCTCTATTACTATACGGATCACCATTTCTACTCTATCCTCTATTACTATACGGATCAACATTTCTATTCTATCCTCTATTACTATACGGATCACCATTTCTATTCTATCCTCTGTTACTATACGGATCACAATTTCCATTCTATCCTCTATTAATATCCCGATTGCCATTTCTATTCTATCCTCTGTTACTATACGGATAACCATTTCTATTCTATCCTCTATTAATATCCCGATTGCCATTTCTATTCTATCCCCTATTACTATACGGATAACCATTTCTATTCTATCCTCTATTAATATCCCGATTGACATTTCTATTCAATCCTCTATTACTATACGGATCATCATTTCCATTCTATCCTCTATTACTATACGGATAACCATTTCTATTCTATCCTCTATTAATATCCCGATTTCCATTTCTATTCTATCCTCTATTACTATACGGATAACCATTTCTATTCTATCCTCTATTACTATACGGATAACCATTTCTATTCTATCCTCTATTAATATCCCGATTACCATTTCTATTCTATCCTCTATTACTATACGGATAACCATTTCCATTCTATCCTCTATTACTATACGGATAACAATTTCTATTCTGTCCTCTATTAATATCCCGATTGCCATTTCTATTCTATCCTCTATTAATATCCCGATTTCCATTTCTATTCTATCCTCTATTACTATACGGATAACCATTTCTATTCTATCCTCTATTACTATACGGATAACCATTTCTATTCTATCCTCTATTAATATCCCGATTGCCATTTCTATTCTATCCTCTATTACTATACGGATCACCATTTCTACTCTATCCTCTATTACTATACGGATCACCATTTCTATTCTATCCTCTATTACTATACGGATCACCATTTCTATTCTATCCTCTATTACTATACGGATCACTATTTCTATTCTATCCTCTATTACTATACGGATCACTATTTCTATTCTATCCTCTATTACAATACGGATAACCATTTCTACACTATCCTCTATTACTATACGGATCACCATTTCTATTCTATCCTCTATTACTATACGGATCACCATTTCTACACTATCCTCTATTACTATACGGATCACCATTTCTATTCTATCCTCTATTACTATACGGATCACCATTTCCATTCTATCCTCTCTTACTATACGGATAACCATTTCTATTCTATCCTCTATTAATATCCCGATTGCCATTTCTATTCTATCCTCTATTACTATACGTTTCACCATTTCTACTCTATCCTCTATTACTATACGGATAACCATTTCTATTCTATCCTCTATTAATATCCAGATTGCCATTTCTATTCTATCCTCTATTACTATACGGATCACCATTTCTACACTATCCTCTATTACTATACGGATAACCATTTCTATTCTATCTTCTATTAATATCCCGATTGCCATTTGTATTCTATCCTCTATTACTATACGGATAACCATTTCTATTCTATCTTCTATTAATATCCCGATTGCCATTTCTATTCTATCCTCTGTTACTATACGGATCACCATTTCTATTCTATCCTCTATTAATATCCCGATTGCCATATCTATTCTATCCTCTATTACTATACGGATCACCATTTCCATTCTATCCTCTATTAATATCCAGATTGCCATTTCTACTCTATCCTCTATTACTATACGTATCACCATTTCTACTCTATCCTCTATTACTATACGGATCAACATTTCTATTCTATCCTCTATTACTATACGGATCACCATTTCCATTCTATCCTCTCTTACTATACGGATAACCATTTCTATTCTATCCTCTATTAATATCCCGATTGCCATTTCTATTCTATCCTCTATTACTATACGTTTCACCATTTCTACTCTATCCTCTATTACTATACGGATAACCATTTCTATTCTATCCTCTATTAATATCCAGATTGCCATTTCTATTCTATCCTCTATTACTATACGGATCACCATTTCTACACTATCCTCTATTACTATACGGATAACCATTTCTATTCTATCTTCTATTAATATCCCGATTGCCATTTGTATTCTATCCTCTATTACTATACGGATAACCATTTCTATTCTATCTTCTATTAATATCCCGATTGCCATTTCTATTCTATCCTCTGTTACTATACGGATCACCATTTCTATTCTATCCTCTATTAATATCCCAAATGCCATTTCTATTCTATCCTCTATTACTATACGGATCACCATTTCCATTCTATCCTCTATTAATATCCAGATTGCCATTTCTATTCTATCCTCTATTACTATACGTATCACCATTTCTACTCTATCCTCTATTACTATACGGATCAACATTTCTATTCTATCCTCTATTACTATACGGATCACCATTTCCATTCTATCCTCTATTAATATCCCGATTGCCATTTCTATTCTATCCTCTGTTACTATACGGATAACCATTTCTATTCTATCCTCTATTAATATCCCCATTGCCATTTCTATTCTATCCTCTATTACTATACGGATAACCATTTCTATTCTATCCTCTATTAATATCCCGATTGCCATTTCTATTCTATCCTCTATTACTATACGGATAACCATTTCTATTCTATCCTCTATTACTATACGGATAACCATTTCTATTCTATCCTCTATTAATATCCCGAATGCCATTTCTATTCTATCCTCTATTACTATACGGATAACCATTTCTTTTCTATCCTCTAATAATATCCCGATTGCGATTTGTATTCTATCCTCTATTACTATACGGATCATCATTTCTACTCTATCCTCTATTACTATACGGATAACCATTTCTATTCTATCCTCTATTAACATCCCGATTGCCATTTCTATTCTATCCTCTATTACTATACGGATCACCATTTCTACTCTATCCTCTATTACTATACGGATAACCATTTCTATTCTATCCTCTATTACTATACGGATAACCATTTCTATTCTATCCTCTATTACTATACGGATAACCATTTCTATTCTATCCTCTATTACTATACGGATAACCATTTCTATTCTATCCTCTATTACTATACGGATAACCATTTCTATTCTATCCTCTATTAATATCCCGATTGCCATTTCTATTCCATCCTCTATTACTATACGGATCACCATTTCCATTCTATCCTCTATTACTATACGGATAACCATTTCTATTCTACCCTCTATTAATATCCCGATTGCCATTTCTATTCTATCCTCTATTACTATACGGATAACCATTTCTATTCTATCCTCTATTAATATCCCAATTGCCATTTCTATTCTATCCTCTATTACTATACGGATCACCATTTCCATTCTATCCTCTATTACTATACGGATAACCATTTCTATTCTACCCTCTATTAATATCCCGATTGCCATTTCTATTCTATCCTCTATTACTATACGGATAACCATTTCTAATCTATCCTCTATTAATATCCCGATTGCCATTTCTATTCCATCCTCTATTACTATACGGATCACCATTTCCATTCTATCCTCTATTACTATACGGATAACCATTTCTATTCTACCCTCTATTAATATCCCGATTGCCATTTCTATTCTATCCTCTATTACTATACGGATAACCATTTCTATTCTATCCTCTATTAATATCCCGATTGCCATTTCTATTCCATCCTCTATTACTATACGGATCACCATTTCTACTCTATCCTCTATTATTATACGGATAACCATTTCTATTCTATCCTCTATTAATATCCCGATTGCCATTTCTATTCTATCCTCTATTACTATACGGATCACCATTTCTACACTATCCTCTATTACTATACGGATAACCATTTCTATTCTATCTTCTATTAATATCCCGATTGCCATTTCTATTCTATCCTCTATTACTATACGGATCACCATTTCCATTCTATCCTCTATTACTATACGGATCACTATTTCTATTCTATCCTCTGTTACTATACGGATCACCATTTCCATTCTATCCTCTATTAATATCCCGATTGCCATTTCTATTCTATCCTCTGTTACTATACGGATAACCATTTCTATTCTATCCTCTCTTAATATCCCGATTGCCATTTCTATTCTATCCTCTATTACTATACGGATAACCATTTCTATTCTATCCTCTATTAATATCCCGATTGCCATTTCTATTCAATCCTCTATTACTATACGGATCATCATTTCCATTCTATCCTCTATTACTATACGGATAACCATTTCTATTCTATCCTCTATTAATATCCCGATTGCCATTTCTATTCTATCCTCTATTACTATACGGATAACCATTTCTTTTCTATCCTCTATTAATATCCCGATTGCCATTTGTATTCTATCCTCTATTACTATACGGATCACCATTTCCATTCTATCCTCTATTACTATACGGATAACCATTTCTATTCTATCCTCTATTAATATCCCGATTGCCATTTCTATTCTATCCTCTATTACTATACGGATCACCATTTCCATTCTATCCTCTATTACTATACGGATAACCATTTCTATTCTGTCCTCTATTAATATCCCGATTGCCATTTCTATTCTATCCTCTATTACTATACGGATAAGCATTTCTATTCTATCCTCTATTAATATCCCGATTGCCATTTCTATTCTATCCTCTATTACTATACGGATCACCTTTTGTATTCTATCCTCTGTTACTATACGGATCACCATTTCCATTCTATCCTCTATTACTATACGGATAACAATTTCTATTCTATCCTCTATTAATATCCCGATTGCCATTTTTATTCTATCCTCTATTACTATACGGATCACCATTTCTATTCTATCCTCTATTACTATACGGATCACCATGTCTATTCTATCCTCTATTACTATACGGATCACTATTTCTATTCTATCCTCTATTACTATACGGATCACCATTTCTATTCTATCCTCTATTACAATACGGATAACCATTTCTACACTATCCTCTATTACTATACGGATCACCATTTCTATTCTATCCTCTATTACTATACGGATCACCATTTCTACACTATCCTCTTTTACTATACGGATCACCATTTATACACTATCCTCTATTACTATACGTATCACCATTTCTATTCTATCCTCTATTACTATACGTATCACCATTTCTATTCTATCCTCTGTTACTATACGGATCACCATTTCCATTCTATCCTCTGTTACTATACGGATCACTATTTCTATTCTATCCTCTGTTACTATACTATTGCCATTTTTACGCTATCTTCTATTACTATACTTATCTTTATTTGAATTACTATTGGTAGAATACTATTTGAACAAGTGTTACTAGTGCGATTATTATTTAAAGGTGTTACTACTCCCAGTACTGACGTTACAATCTGGATTAGTTATTCACGACGAGAATTTCGGGGGTGATTACGAGCATTTGTTGATCTAACAGAAGTTACAAAAAGTTAGCGTTCTAACATAACAAGAATATTTAACAGAAAAAGTATTTACATGGTTCTGAAATAAGTTAATATTGGTCGAAAGAATTTACTTGATTCATGAATAGGTAAATATTGGTCCTGTATATTTGGGTTAGCAAGCATTTACTTGGTTTAGGGAGAAGTATACATCATTCGTTAAAATCTTTTTACTAGATGTATTTATTTGAATCGGTAATCAACAAATATCAGTCGTTCATATTTTTGTCTCGAAGCAGTTAATTGGTCCAGCTATATCTAAATGTTGGTAATTTATTTTTGAGTCTGCAAGCATTTACTTGACAAGTAAATGTTGGTTGTTAATATTTGAATCTAGAAGTATTTACATGGTTCAGTTTGGGTAAACATCCGTGACTTTTATTCCAGTCTGTAATCATTTGCTTAGTAGGTGGTCTTATAGGTGGGGTTTTACGCCTCTGTGACGAATGCAGTCGGCGTATTACTTTTCTCCAGTGAAACTAATATCCCTGTCATAATAAAATCAAGTATTAATTGAAAAAAATAATCAAATCTGAAATCAACTTTAAACTTGAAAACATCAAAGAAAATATTAAATTCAGTTTTCGTTGCTTTAAATGATTTTAAAGCATCCGTAATACTTTGAAAAGGCTAAGCGATTAATTGCAGACAAAATATTTCCTACTTGATTTTTTCGTCTATTCAAACATCCGTGTGATGACCTGAAGATAAGTGAGTGCCCTACTTCTATATAAGTAAGGCTCTTGTGTTCGGCGTGATTAAATTTAATACAAAAATTAACCCTTGTTTAAAATTGAATACATAAATCTTATGAGTTAACGATCCAAATAAATCAATTAACATGAAGATATACGTTCGTTTTACAATTGAGCCTTAATGGAGGCAAATTCTTGTGGGCATTTTTAGCAGAAAACTTATCAGGGGGTTACTGGGTGTGGAAGAATTAGGAACAGAAACATTAATAATGAGCGGGAAGAGAAAAGAGTAATCAGGAGGACAGTCGATAGTGATTGACATTACATTTAAATTTCTACCGATTAAAGTTGGTTTGAAAGCATGGAGCTGGAATGGAGATCGACAATCGAGAATGCGAAAGAAGAACTGTTAGCATAGAACTTGCGGCTACATCTAGCCAGTTCGACTATAAATTGTTGAGATACCGACGCCAATCTAGTACTGCGCTTAAAGTAAAAAAAAAATGTCTAAGTACCACAGTGAAGAGCATTATTTATTTGTAAAAATACAAAAAGTGGCACAAGGCTAAAAATGGGAATGGGGAAAAAGGACAGTCTTCGTCTGTTTAACATTAAAATTAGCTAGCCACAAACACTGAACAAACGTACCAAAATAATTCCTTAAGGCAAAACAACGCATTATTTACCACTTTTACTTCATCTATCATAATAGATCAGAATCTCCATGAAGTCCTAACTCGTCCCCATATGTACAATTTATTCTCTGTCGGATGGCGGGAGACAATAGACACAAATACTGACCCAAATTAATATTCCTAACACCAAAACAACACATTCTTAATTACCTTTTGTTATACCATAATACCTATTCTATTGTAACAGACTCTCCCACAGATAATAAGTAGTAGTAGCAGTGGCCAGTTGGGCTCAGTGGTGTTGAGCGAGTCAGTCGATATCGGACATTGAAGTACCAACCATCACAACTAGATCGGTGCGTCATTAACTCTTATTTCAAGTTCCTAACGTTTTGTACGTAGAACCTAATTTAGAACGACTTATTGAAATACAAGCCTCCACTGTGAAAGCTACTCTACAACACCTTTCTTACTACATTCACCATAATACCATATTGTCTCTATGAAAATCATAACTAGTATCCTCTATGTAGAATTCATTGTCTGTCGGTGGAGGGGAATAAAACAACAATGTTAAAACAAGCCCCAATGAGTATTACAATATGAAAACAAAACTATTTGCAAGAAACCAAATAAAAATAATGTTAGTAATAACCCCACCACCAACACACACACAGACACACACACAATCCTTAAAACATTGCGAAGAGTTCCTTCGAACCATTACTATGAAAGTATTTATTGAAAAGACACAGAGACGCAAACTTACGGCGGTGGGAATTTGATTGAAGCTGATTAACGCGTGAATGTCATGGATTTTACTGGAATTCGAACTCGGCTTTCCGATTCCTCGATCCGAGTTACTTGCGTCAAATATCAGTCCCTCTATGCAATTCACATTTGAGTCAAAAAGTTTGACTTCCATTTGACTCAAAAAGTAGATATAGGTTCTGTTTACATGGAAACCAATCATTCTATTCAATCGATCTGGGTGCGTAGCGTCACTTTCTTTGATTCGATAAACAGAAATAATTTAGTATAATTCATAGCCAAAAATTAAAATTGGTTTACTATCTGTCTATATTTGTGAGGTATTATGTACACTATTTATATTATTCGGACTATTGTTCTCATTTTTATTGCCATATTTATTACAACGTTTCGGCCTTTCAGTATCTGTCTATATTTCTGAGATGAGGTATTATGCACACTATTTACATTATTCGGACTATTGTCTTCATCTTTGTCGCCATATTTATTACAACGTTTCGGCCTTTCAGTATCTGTCTATATTTCTGAGATGAGGTATTATGCACATTATTTATATTATTCGGACTATTGTCCTCATCTTTGTCGCCATATTTATTACAACGTTTCGGTATTTCAGTATCTGTCTATATTTCCGAGATGAGGTATTATGTACATTATTTACATTATTCGGACTATTGTCCTCATCTTTGTCGCCATATTTATTACAACGTTTCGGCCTTTCAGTATCTGTCTATATTTCCGAGATGAGGTATTATGTACATTATTTACATTATTCGGACTATTGTCCTCATCTTTGTCGCCATATTTATTACAACGTTTCGGCCTTTCAGTATCAGTCTATATTTCTGAGATGAGGTATTATGCACATTATTTACATTATTGGGACTAGTGTCCTCATCTTTGTCGCCATATTTATTACAACGTTTCAGCCTTTCAGTATCTGTCTATATTTCTGAGATGAGGTATTATGTACACTATTTACATTATTCGGACTATTGTTCTCATCTTTGTTGCCATATGTATCACAACGTTTCGGCAATAACAGCAAAAATTCCAATATGAACACTGGTAAAAAATGTAGTTCCTGAAGATATTAGTTTTATAATACACAGAAATTCATATACAGATGTCCTCAAGGACACATGGCACAGTAGATAAAGGCGTTAGTTAGATCTGGTAACAAGACCCAAAGTGTTTGAATTTAATACCCTGTTAAGGCAGTGAAGAGGAATTAACAGGAGATAACTGATAACTGACATCCATTAAACATGGCACGTGGAACTAGAACAGTCTACACCAGTGAGCGAAATAAAGGGTTCAGTTCGACATTCCAACTACCTGAAGAAGGCCGGACCGTACAACGGCTGAAACGTTGTAATAAATATGGCGACAAATATGAGGACAATAATCCGAATAATGTAAATAGTGTAAAATTTGTTTGGCCATAAAGTTCGTTCTGTTATTAAACAGAAAATTTACTTCTTTTTTTTTGTTTTTTGTTTTGTTTAAAGTCATGCCCCAATTTGGTATTTCTAAAATTCTGGTGCCCCTCTGTGATATTTAATTCTTACATATTCAAAATTTTACTCTCATATGTTATAATCTAGTTCAGTGGTTCCCAATCGATTTTGGGCCATACCCCACTTTGGGATTTCTAAAATTCTGGTGCACCCCTCCCCGTAATATTTAATTCTTGCATATTCAAACTTTTACTGCCTGCAATTCACGTGACGGAAGCTTAAAAGGCCATTAACAGAAGTCAAAACAGCTACAATTGAATGAAAAGAAGTAAAAAAGTTAAGAAGTGAGTGTAAAATGAAAGAAAAGATGACAAATAACCCCAACATTCTACACATACAGGCATAAACGCTCATAAAGATAAAAATATCGAGAAGTTTAAGTAGTCAATTGCTGATACCTTCCACAAGTGATTTCCAATGGATCCATCTTTGAAACTCTGGAGTTGGGATGCTGAAGGTGACACCAATCAGCTAAGTGACAAACATTTTCTATTAATTCTCTCTCACTCTCTCTCTCTCTCTCTCTGTATATATATATATATATATATATATATATATGTATGTATGTATGTATGTATGCATGTGTGTGTGCATGTGTGTGTGCGTGTGTGTGTGTGTGTGTGTGTGTGATGCTGTCATTTTTAACATATGAAGATCAAGCACAGCAGTTCCCAACCGATTTAGGGCCAGGCCTCACTTTGGTATTTCTAAAATTCTGGTTTTACCCCTGATATAATGGTATATGCGTATACCTGTGTTCCCCCTCACTGTAATGTGATTGGCTAGTGTCCGTCATATATACCGACGGACGTGTAGGAGAGTCAAGAGCCTTAGTCTGAGAGCTAAGTCTATAATGACGCCCATGGGACTACGCCATTGATCTACACTTCTTACCTGCGACTACGACGCGTCTCAATCGATTACTGCTACCGTATTCTACTTGGTTATAGTAGCCAAACCCACTTAGCTACTGCGTTCAAATAGATCCCTTTCCGGAACATATCAACCCCCCACCCCTGGAATATTTAATTCTTACATATTTAAAATTTTACTGCAATTCACCCGAAGGAAGGTTAAAATGCCATTAACATGGTTTTAAAGAAACTTCCAAAGGCTATGGCGTCCATGAAAGGGAAAAAAGTTTAAAAAACGAAAAAACAGTTAAATATATATATAGTTTCAAAATATATTATAGAGAACTGAAAGGCAGAAATATAAAATATCTGAATGAAATGTTATTCTGTACTATACTTTGATCATTTTAATCATGAAATAATAATGCAATATGAACTTTGAACTCAACACAAAATGACTGTCAGTGAGATCCTTGTGCGTCATACCTACTACAGGTAGATTTTATATTAGGCGCTAATTTAATCAGATTAAGCCTGAAATCTCCTTGTTTAGTGATATCCAGTCGATTTCTTTTCTTCGATATCAAATCATTTACAGCACTAAAGCCACATTCGGCTGAATATGAAGATGGAAATTGAACAACAAATTTCTTGCAACGATGGTTGAATTTTTATAGATGCATACTGTATAGGCATCGTAAGGCAGTGATTCCCAACCGATTTTGGGTCATGCCCCACCTTGGTATTTGTAAAATTCTGGTACCCTCCCCCACTGTAATATTTAATTCTTGCCAATAACACATGTACGTACTTACACACAAAATATTTTTATGTACGCATATTGTATTGTAATATTAATATTAACAGTTTCACCCAGACTCACTCACAGTTAATAACTCATTCTCAAATTGCCCCCCCCATTGTTGGTGTAGTAAACCGAAGGGGGCACATCCAACGCATATCCCACCAAAATATTACAATGCCCCACCGGTGGGGCGTGTACCCCACGTTCGGAATCATAGATGTAAGGCAATTCACGTGACGGAAGCAAACTGAATGTTCACACGCGCTGATTGGCCGACAAAACATGGACTCTTCCAGCGATATGCATCACGCCCTTTTCTATGTTGACAGAGACAAGCGAGTGTGGGTGGGGGCGGCACGGCAAAATACCCTATAGGCCAATCACACATGTACGTACACACCCACAAAATATTTTTATTTATGTACACTTTATATGCATCGTATACATTAACACACATTAACACTCTCATTCAGAGTCACTAAAAACAATTCATTTTTAATAACTCATTCTCGAATTGCCCCCTTATATTGTTGGCATAGTAACCCAAAGAGCGCACATCTTACAAATGTCCCACCACGATAATACCATGCCCCATCAGGGGAGTATGTTCCCCACGTTGGGAATCATTGATTTGCAGTGATGTTCATCCTGTAAAAGGCACAGTTTACGTGGTTATTTCAAGAAGATAATAGTTAACGCTAGACTCAAACAGGTTTAGATTTTAGTGATCGGGGAAACATTTTGTTGGGGGGTCATCTCCAGAAAGCAGGATTTTGACCAATATTAATAACAATGCTTCTTCCGACAGAATATCAGCGCGAAAAGTAGGATCAGCAAATCGAGCTAAAACTCCAGGTTAGTCCGTTGCATTCATTTTTGCACAAATCTAATTAGGAAAAACATGAATCTGCCTTTTCTCGGCCTCCAGCTATTGGTCAAATAGCAAGAAGACTGGTTTCTTTAACATTATGTGGCATCCGGTCTACGAGAAGCAATAATCAGAACTAAAAAGAAACAACCTGTAAAGTGATGGATGCTGTCAGTCAATCAAACCATATAATAATTGTCAATATCTATTTATTTATATATTTCCTGTCCCATCTGTAATGGGAAGGGATGTGAATTTCCTTCAGTTAGTATAGTTATGAGTAATTATTTCTCTTCGTCATTTTAATAACCTATACAAATAAAATAAATACCTGCATTCAGACAAAATTAGTTGCCGTGCAAAATTAATAATTTCCTTTACTTCTACGTTTTTTATATCGCAGTCTTATTTGTTCAAGTCTTTTATGTGAGGCACTCAGATACTTTTGTCAATTAAGTAACCGTTTTGCTTCCACTTGGTCTCAAAATAGGCTTTTTCATCACCGTCTTTGTCGTTCTGTTGTTAATCTTCCGATAGATATTTCCATGTTACTGTAATATGAAACAGATTATTTTTTTTTAATATGAAAAGTTATTGAGCAAAAAGCGATTTATTTAACCCCAGGAGTAATCAATGAATCATCGATACCATTGAATTAAACAGGTTATTGGCCTCTATTTTAGTTGGGATTTCTTTATCCCCGCTTTATTGTATCATAATACATTGTTTCAAGACTTTTGTTTCATTGTATCTCACTATTAAAACTTTCTAACAATAGCCGTTATTTCTGACGGCACAGGTACTGATGTAATGAATATGCATACACCTGGGTTCCCCCTCACAGTAACATGATTGGCTGGTGTCAGCCATAAATACGGACTGATGTGGAGGTACAGGGACGACCCCTATTGCCTACGCCTATTGCCTACCACTACGACGAGGACCAGTCCATTACGGTTACCTGCTAGATTGTCCTACCCGGTTACAGTAGTCCAAAACCACTTTGCTACTTCGAACAAATATATCCCTTTCCTGGACATATCAGGTACACTAATAATTAATATTAAAACGCTTTCTCTTAAAACTGTTATGTCTTTTGTTATTAATAGACGTGAAGAGGTTCATATGGGTGTCGCCTAACTCCTTCGGAAATATCTGTCAGTTGTATACAACGGTTTTCTCAGATTGATAATTAAGAATGGTACCGAGCGAATGAAGCCCCTAGGACAAATTTTTTTCGAACTACGCGAGCTGACGCTAAAGAATTACAAAGAAATGTACCAAATAGCAGATACCACCTCACTCGAAGACTTTCAACAGTAGTGTTATGGGAACTTCACCATAATAATAATGGACTATTCCTGACATTATAAATATTGCGCCTCTCAAGAGGTATGAGGAAATTGTAAGACGAAGAGAGATAATTGAGAGCATATTGTAAGGACATTGGAATAGTGATTTTCCAAGCGTAGCTTAGATGTGGCACAAGGCCGAAAGTAAGAGGCACCCAGTGAGGATCGAACTCACTACTCAGTCGTAATTGTTCTAGTGAGACAAGCTTGCTAGCCATTACACCACCTCGAGGTGACCATAGTAGTGATTTTCCAAGCGTAACTTGGATGTAGCACAAGGCCGAAATTAGGTGGCATCCAGTGAGAATCGAACTCACTACTCAGTCGTAATTGTTCTAGAGAGACAAGCTTGCTAACCATTACACCACCTCAAGGTGCCCTAAAGATTTTCCAAGCGTAGCTTAGATGTGGCACAAGGCCAAAAGTATGGGGATCCAGCGAGGATCGAACTCACTTTTCAGTAGTAACTGACATAGCAAGACAAGATTGCTAACCATTACACCACGCCGAGGTCCCCAAGGACATTTGAATAGTGATACTTGTCGTGACAACATAGTTCACTCTAATCAAATCTGATAGTCATTACTAATACTTCTACTTCTTTGTATTATATTTCTGTTGTAATATATCTTTGTATTCCATACCTGTGTTCATGTTATTCTTTCATTGGTTCTAATCTTGGACCATCACATTGGTACAAGGAACTTGGACCATAACAAGTAGCAACAACGAAAATGGATAGCACATGGAACTCTTTATGAAAATAATGACATAATCAAAATATTGATATTCCACATTACTCCATACAAAAAGCTAGGAAGGAAACCCTCACCAGTACTAGAAATAACAAGCCCTCTACAATCTCATGTCTTTGTAGCTCTTAATAAATGTTATCTTTTGTTTCGCCATATATTTATTCAAGCTCCCTGGGTAAGTTATGTGTTTTTTCCTCTGTCCCTCTTGCCTCCAATCTGTCCTGTGAGTATCAAATATTCCAAACCCTCTTTCCTCATTATGTGCGCTAGAAATTTCAACTATTTCATTCTAGTTGCAAGTATAAATGTCCTTTTGTGTCCATTTTCTCTAAAACTTAGTCGTTGGTAACAGGTTCGGTCCAAGGTATCCTCAGCATCCTTCTGTAGAACTACATTTCTGTTGCTTCAAGTCTCTTCTTTAACTGTGAAGAGATTGCCCAGCATTCCCTGTCGCATAGATTGATATTACCTGAGATTTAAGCAAAATATTCTTTGTTTCTAACGAAATAGATAGATAGTTCGATAGATAATAGGTAGATATAAGCAAATTGAGATATATAGATATAAACAAATTGAGATAGACAGATATGGACATATATATATATATATATATATATATATATATATATATATATATATATATATATATATATATATTATTGAAACTTGAATAAAGCATGGAATAATAATAATACAACACAAAATGTACTTAAAAAATGTATTGACACAAGAACGTGTACATAATATTTACAGATAGTTTGGTATATTCTTGGAAGACCATTCCTGTAGAATGGGTTGACTTAGTCGCAGTCGGGCAGAGTCTCTGGATTGGATCTCTTCTTCCTCCCCCGTCTTCCCGGTACCAACCCATATTTATAGGGTCGGTACTCCACTATGTAAATTAGGTGGATCCTGCCACAACATATATATAAAAGTGAACATAGAAGTCAACACTTAGAGGCGACATCCTGTTTCATGCTAGATGCAATCATCAGGCCACGTGTGCTGTTATTTAGTAGACTTGAGAAACCTGACAAAATGTTTTACTAGAAAGATTTTATGAATTTCAAGCGATGTTAGCAATGGTTTCTCGGTTGATAAATGCCAAAAGTTTCCTTATAAGGAAACAGTTAATATTATTGTTACCATTAAAACAAGACTGGAGAAATACTAGTCAATATCTGTTTATATTAACCCATTAACTGCCAAATATTTTTAATGCGCATTTTTGGCCCAGATAGATGTCTTAGAAGTTTATTTATTCCTTATATTTAATTTCAGTAGTTACAATTGTCGTTTTTATAGAAACTAGAACATCAAATATATATGTATATAAAACATCAAAAAATAATAAAAAAATACTTTTCAAAATAGTCATTATTTTTCTACTCGTGAAATGTAAAATTACGACAGAAAGTGTCTTCTTACGGCTAATAATAAAAACTTTAAAGGCTAAGTGTTGTAAAATATACCTCCACAAATGTAATGTATGTAAGCAATTCAATGTAAATACAAAGAATATAACATGTAGTGAGTTTAATTTTAACAGATCCCCAAATGGGGCTCCTGGCAGGTAATGGGTTAATAGCTTTGTTTTATCTGTAAGCAACAATACCTGATTTTTCCTAAGGGCTCGTCTAGCTAACATCTCATCGAGTAGCTTAACTATATTGATCAGGTGTAAGTAGCTGTTTTCAGTGTTGATTTACAGGTAAGTGACTTAGTGCGCCTTCTCGAGCTAACATTCTCAGCTGACATGAAGTGAAAAGACTATATTGAATCTATTGTTAGGTCAGCTGCTAAGAAAGTTCGTTCACTGTGTCGTGCGAGAGAATTTTTCTCTCCAGAATCTATCTTATATATCTATAAGTCTACCATTCGTCCATGCTTAAAATATTGTTGCCACATATGGTCCTGCAGTCCTGCTATATATTTAAAGATTATGTGCTCCCTGGTATTTGCCTTCATTTCTTTGATAAAATCCAAATCTTTGATAAAATCAGCAATATTATGAGTCCTATTCTGGCGGCTCGGCTTCAGTCAGATTCCCATCACCGGACGGTTGCCTCTCTCTGTTTTTTCTATAAATACTTTCATTGTAATTGTTAAGATGATCTCTTCGTTATGGTACCTAGACTTTTTAAGAGCAGCACAAGACTGGCGTCGAAATATCATCAATTTACAGTTGGGTTAATAGTTAAGAATAAATATTTCAGAGTAATGTGGAAGAAACACTCGTCAATAATATTAATATAAAATAGTTTTTCTTAAAAGTTAAGACTATTACGTCTTTTGCTGCTGTAAATGGTAAAAAATAAAAAAATTAAAAGAAATATGGCGGAAGAAAGAAGTCGAAAATGAATCCACGTGTTGTTTTAATCAATCTCTACGGGCGGGAAATAATTTACTTCTGACTTGACTAACCATAAGTCCTGCAGAGAGATAAGACAGGAATTTTAAAGTAAAATCGGGCCCTACATCTAAGATCTTGTAAGAAGATGATCTTAGATATATTTTTTTTGAACTTTCACAAACAACTACAAACTGCTTTGTTATAGAACTATTCCAGAAGTAGACAGATTGCAAAGCCCATCTGCATCAAGGGCAAGATAAACAAGATATCCATTAACATTCCCACTGAATAAATAAAAAGATGTGATATTCAATGATATAAAAATGATAAAAAATGATAAAAAATGTATATAAAATGATATAAAATGATGCAAAATATATATAACATGTTATATATATATATAATATATATAAAATGATATAAAAATGATAAAAATATGACAAAAATTATAAAAGATATAAAATATATATAACATTTTATATCTATAGATAAAATATATATAATTATATATATATATATATATAATATATATAAAATGATATAAAATGATAAAATATGTCAAAAATGATAAAATGATATAAAATATATAAAATATATATAACATTATATATATATATATATATATATATATATATATATATATATATAAAATGATATAAAAATGATAAAAATATGACAAAAAATGATAAAAAAGACTTTATATTATAAATTGATTTATTTAAAATATGTTTTTTTCGCTACACAGTTCTAACCATGTTTCAAAAATGGAAGCTGAAAGCTCCGAATTTAATTTTGTAATTAAATTAAAGACATTAGTTCCATACTATTTTATAAAAAATAAAAATATCTATAAGAACACCGGATTATATATCTTACTGTTCTTTCTTTTTTATTTATATATATATATAATATTATATATATATATATATATATATATATATATATATATATATAAAAATGATATAAAAAATGATACAAAATGATATAAAAAGGTATAAATTGAAAAGGACGTATAAAAAGACAAAGTAGCAAATCCTGACAAAGCTAATTTCATCATGAAAAGGGTACATAAGAGCACATGATACAACCGTGATATCAAAGAAGACCCATAATTGAATAGGAAGATGTCCTGGAGGAAGATCTTGACAAAGAAGAAAGGATGAGTTCTTCAGATCAGGGAAATATAATAGAAAATTAGCCTATGGATGATAGCGGGAGTGACTCAGACACGAAAGAAGAGAAAATTAGACCAAAATCTCTATTAAAAAGAACAGAAAATAAATATTAAGACACGGGGAGGGAGAAAGAGGTTCAAGAAGATATAAAACCTCCTTGTTTCAGGGAGTTTTAGTGGGATTTGTAATTAGGATTTTATCTATTTGAACCTGTTGCTTATAGTACAAGTAAAGTGTGGAGTAAAGAGTCAGACGACAGGAAGTTTACTGAAGAGTCAGTTATGTGGCATGAGTGATACACGCTTAGGCGATCATGTATCTTTTGATAAATGACTGTCGACGCAGATTTTTCCCGCAGTAGATTGCCATTTCTTTCTGCGATAGACCAGTTGCCATCCAAGGCTATAGAACCCGCTTTGTCCTGCTATTTACTCATAGCTGGGGAAGAAGAAGAGAATTCATACCTTTCTCAAGGGTATTAGCACGTAAGTGACTGTAATAGATTCGACAGTCAGTCACTCAATTATGTGCCATGCGTGATACACGCTTAGGCAATTGTGTATCTTTTGATACATGACTGACGAGGCTGATTTTTCCCTGCAGTAGGTTGCCATTTCTTTCTGCGGTAGACCAGTTGCCATCCAAGGCTATAGAACCCGGTCTGTCCTACTATTTATTCATAGCTATGGGGAGAAGAAGAGGATTTATAACTTTCCCAAGGGTATTAGCAACACGTGTCGTAAAACAACACTGTACAGCACTCACAATATTTGCGAGACCACTTAATTTAAATATTCAGGACTCGAAATTATCTATTTAAACTGAAGTGTCATCATGAGACGGTTCAATCTATTCCTATAGGGTGCTAATAACTTATTTCCAGGAGAATTAAAACTGGGTAACCTTGTTCTAGATGAACTTTCAAGAAAAGAGCTAATCATGGTTTGACAGAGTGCAAAATGATTGTGTGGGAGAAACCCCGCTGGGATTCTCGTCATGCACTCATTTAGCGTGAGGGTTTTTTTTCGGTTGGAACCCAACAGCGGTAAATAAAGGTTTTGTGTAGGATGCGACTCTAAAGAAGAAATCTAAGAGACTACCGGAAGTCTAGGGTGTCAGAATAAAGAGGTCATATCCTAAAATAAAAATAAAAAAAAAAACGAAGAGGGATATATCAAATATAATTTTATTTTGGTTAAGACGATCTGGGAGTCAATATCAGGAATCTAAACGAATTGCCGACATTATTTAAATCTATGTTAATGCATATTACAGAAGTAAGGTTTAATTCTAGGAAAGTTGGTTTGGTTTCGTGCAAGACAGTATTTTGCTCATCCATCTTAGACATTTATAAATCTACCATTCGTCCGTGCATTTAATATTGCTGCCATATCTGGTCTGTTATATATCTCAAGAGTTTCGGCAAAACTCAAAGGGTCTGCAATATTGTCGGTCCTGACCTGGCATCTCGACTTCACTCATATTCTCGCCGACGGGGCGTGGCTTCCTTCTCTCTTTTCTACTGTTGTGAGCAAGTAAATGGTTATGAAATAACAAAACAAAAGGCTGCAGATAAATCGTGTATTGAACAGTAAATACAACAGAAGAGTATTACACGACTTAGGAGTGTGTTTCGATTGACCACGTTCAGTCTATATTACTGTTGATATTCAGTAGCTCCTCACCACGAGGGTACATGTGGCGCAAGGCCTTGTTTAACGTGGGTCATCCGAGCCCATAGGCTCGACCAAAACATCTCCGTAGAACCCTCATAAACGGGTTCGGGTCTATCTACCTCCCCAGACGAGACTCTGCCCTTCAGCACAGACTTCTGCGGATTCCTCTCTGCCTAAGG
This sequence comes from Acanthosepion pharaonis, assembly GCA_903632075.3. Lineage (NCBI taxonomy): Eukaryota > Metazoa > Mollusca > Cephalopoda > Sepiida > Sepiidae > Acanthosepion > Acanthosepion pharaonis. The sequence goes on along the minus strand of CAHIKZ030004104.1, from coordinate 1,108,799 downwards.
CACAAAGTTCGACAGGAGCTGAGAACGGTCACAGCCTCGATAGAAGAGTCTATATCACTGTTAATATTTAACAGCACCCTCCCACAAGGGATATATGTGACACAAGGCCGAGTTTAACGTAGGTCATCCGATCCCGTCGGCTCGGCAAAAAAAAAAATCCCCGTAGAACCCGCATAAATGGATTCCGGTCTCTCTACCACCCCGGACCAAACACTCCCCTTCGACACAGCCTCGTCCGGGTTCCTCTTTGTCAAAAGCAGACAATTCAACGGGAAATGCGAACAGCCTCGGAAGAACAGTCTATATCACTATTATATTTAACTGCCCCCCAAGTGGTTCGTATGTGGTACAAGGCAGAGTTTATCGTGGGTTCTCCGAGCCCGTAGGTTCGGCGAAAAATATTCCCTTTGGACCCGTATAAACGGGTCCAGGGCCTGTCTACCTCCCTGGACGAAACTTTACCCTTCGGCAAAGCCTCGTCCGGGTTCCTCTCCGCCGAGTCGGAGATTTCGACAGTAATGAACGGTTTATATCACCGGTTCCCCGAGGCTTATTTTTTCTATTACTTTATAGTAAGTGGAAGAGTCCACAATAGCCTCATTAGAGAGAGGACACCACAACATCTACATATATTTTCATGACAATCGTTCTAATGAAGTTTCCTCCTTGATCCTTCGTTCGCAGGAATTTAAGCCTGCTAGTATTTACCAACCAGGTATCACCGTTTTACTGTTGATCTAGCTAGATATAACCGTATGTTTACTTTCTCGCACTTCTCGCCTGTGGAATTCTGATTTCTTTCTTCCCTGCCACCTATAATTTTCGAAATTTTAAATGCAATGCCAATCGCCGTCTTCTGCCTTTCTGAACCCTGTTCTTTTATTCTCCTTTCTCCTCCCCCTAAAGTCTCCTCATTCTCATTCACTCCCAGTAACCTCTTGCGTCTTAGTGGCATTATCGCCTTACTTGGAGTGGAATGATTAAATAACAATGTATATTTATGAAGGATTATACAAATTCTTTTACTGTGTCTCTGTGATATATGTCGGTGATTACATCCGTATCACGTTGAAACACCGGTTCATCTACGAGCACCGAAGTTAAACAACGTCGCGCCTGGTCAGTACCTGGATGGGTGACTGCTTGGGAACACTAGGCGCTGTAAGCTTGGAGGTGTGGAGGATGTAATGGGTGACGGCCGAGCTTGAATTCCAGTCGAGTTCGTTACACGTAAATACCTCTGAGAAGATATTAATCAATCTCTTCGTCCCACTGCTATGGATTAAATAACACGATAGACTCGGTCCTATAACCTTGGCTGTACCGCAGAAAGACAATTATGAATCGGAAAGAGACGTGAAAGCCAATGTGTGTATTACGCATGACACCTAAGAAAAGAAGGAACTTCCTTCAGGATATTTGCTGATCATGACTCTCCACAATTTCCCATCTTTCTAGCTCTAAACAATGTCTGTCCCTTACTATCACTTCAGTCTCTTTTCTGCTATACAGTAATACAAATTCATTAGGGAGTTTACTAGCTATTTACACTAATTACATTGTTCGGACTGTTGTCATCGTCTTTCTTATCATATTCACGACGTTTCGGTTATTGTACGCTCCGGCCTTTTTCAGGTGATTGGAATTTCGTACCAAATCTTTTATTTCGTCCAGCAGAAATTAAAGGGTTTGGTTCGAAATTCCAATCCCCTGATGATGGTCGGAGCTTAAAACGGTCGAAACGTTGTGAATATGGCAACAAAGATGAAGACAACAGTTCTAACAATGTAATCAGTGTAAATAATTACAATACCTCATCTCAGAAATATAATGGGTTGGTAACTGCTTTTCTCCTTCTCTCTTATCTTCAGCTTCCTGGGAGTGTCAAATTTTCCAAGTCTTCTTTCCTCATTATGAGGCCTGGAAATTTTAACTGTCTCTATTTGAGTCTAAATACAAATGTTCTTTTCGGTTACATATCTCTTGAAACGTGCATGTTCTATTCATGGTATTCTCAGCAGCCTTCTGTAGAGCCACATCTCTTTTGTTTCAAGTCTCCTCTTCATCTGTGAGTAGATTGTCCAGAATTCACGGTTATAAAGGAGGATTCATATTATATAGCATTTTAGCAACCTTTTTCTTTGTTTCTAGCGCATTGGGTGTTATATTATCCGTTGTCTAGTATATTTCCGAAATAATTAAATTTGTGCATTTCCATGACCACGACGTCTCTAATTCGTTGGTCGCATCTACCCAGCTGCTAAACACTATACACTGCGTCGCTTTCCATTTGATAGACCCTTTTTTTCTTGATTACCTTGTCTTGAAGTTCCTAAAGATATATATATATATATATATATATATATATATATATATATTTAAAGAAAAACAAACCACTTTGAGGCTCCATTGTAATAATTTATTTCACCAGAAAATTTTATTTTTCTCTGAACCTTCAGACTTCACTTTCTATATATATATATTTATATATGTCACTTTATATCTATATCTATCTATATCTATATATATATATTTATATATATAACTTTATATCTATCTATATCTATATATATATATTTATATATATATATCACTTTATATCTATATCTATTTATCTATATCTATATATGTATTTATATATATATATCACTTTATATCTATATCTATCTATATCTATATATATATATATATATATTTATATATATCTCTTTATATCTATATCTATCTATATCTCTATATATATTTATATATATCACTTTATACCTATATCTATCTATATCTATATATTTATATATATATCCCTTTATACCTATATCTATCTATATCTACATATATATTTATATATCCCTTTATATCTATATCTATCTATATCTCTATGTATACTTATATATTATCACTTTATATCTATATCTATCTATATCTATATCTATATTTATATATATCACTTTATATCTATATCTATCGATATCTATATCTATCTATCTATCTATCTATATATATATATATATCCCTTTATATCTATATCTATCTATATCTATATCTATATTTATATATATCCCTTTATATCTATATCTATCTATCTATCTATCTATCTATCTATCTATCTATATATATATATATATATATATATATATATATATATATATCCCTTTATATCTATGTCTGTTATTAAAGTGGGCTTATGGCCACATCACGATGAAACACCGATTCCCGTACCATCATCGAAGTTAATTACTTCGGACGTGTGCTTGTCGAACTCTCTGCCTCTGTGTAGAGAGGAACCCAGACGAGGCTGTGCCAAAGGGCAGAGTCTCGTCCGGGGTGGTAGACAGCTACCCGACCCCGTTTTTACGGGGTCTACGGCGAATTTTTGCCCAAGCCCACGAGCTCGGATACCCCACAATAAATTCAGCCTTGTGCCACATCCGACCGTGTGGGGCGGTAAGTGAATATCATCACCGAAGTTAAGTAACGTAGGGTATGGTCAGTATTGAGATGGGTGACTGTATGGGAATATTACGTACTCAATTTCCATATGAATATACTCGAAATATTGAGAACTCCTGGCGCCACTGAAAATGACTTTAAGAAAAGAAGGCATATAAAAAAAGAAGGCATATAAAAAAAGAAGGCATATAAAAAAAGTCCTCATTAATGAGAGTATATTTGTGAATGTTTGTCCAGAGAACCTTTTCAAGGTGTGTTTGCTCGCACAATTACAATAATCAATAAAATGGACTCATTTTAATTTTTTATTTCGGATAAGCATGCATAGAGATATCTGTATATATTTCTGAGATGAGGTATGATGTACATTATTCACATGAGGACAAAGTGGATAAAGGCGTTAGTTAGATCCAGTAACAGGACCCAAAGAGTGTGAGTTCAGTACCCGGTTAAGGCAGTAGAGAACTTTCAGAGGGAAATTAACAGGAGATAACTGATAACAGACATCCATTAGACATAGTACGTGGAACTAGAACAGTCTACCCCAGTGAGCGAAATAAAGGGTTTAGTTCGACATTCCAACCACCTGAAGAAGACCGGATCGTACAACGGCCGAAACGTTGTAATAAATATGGCGACAAAGATGAGGAAAATAGTCAGAATAATGTAAATATGTAGAGAGGTATAATGTAAATATGTAAAGAGGTGTTCTCAATTCTTACACTTCCCTGTATTAATGGATTTTAGTATTTAATTCGACATGTTTAGATTACGTTAAACATACAAAGTAAAAAAAACAAGAACCACAAGCTTAAAATAAACCACGTAAGAAAATAAGCCATATTTTGTATAAGCTGCAAATGATTCTTGGCACTTTTACTTTAATATTAACTTGTTCTGTGATAAGAATGGAAAATGGTATTCTTTGCGCATGCTCACAAAATGAAAATTGAGGAATGTAAGGACAAATGGTCTCATGGTCGAAACATATATATATATATATATATATATATATATATATATATATATACATATATATATATATAAAGGGAAGTATATATATATATAAAGTGAAATATATATATTATATATATGTATATATATATATATATATATATATATATATATATATATAAATATTAGGCAGCATATGATTTACATACAAAGAATAATCACACATAGAATTAATCAGAAGTATTAATGCGATTATTGGCGACATCCATCGCTAGAAAACATAATATATGCATTAAAATCCTGTTCATCCATAGTGCAAGTTTTGATCCTTGAAGAAAAACTTGTTGTCTGTAGTTTTTCAGTTTATTTGATGTTAAAATGCTAGTACTTACGGACAGTCTTCCATCCATCATCAGGCATGTGTTTTTTTACCTTATAAAATCAAAAACTTGAGACGATATATCTGTATGTCGACCGAAAGATGTTTTTTGAATATCTGCTATTATTGACGGTTGTGTAAGATCTCGGAACGTGCAAAGACGCAACGCTAAGTTTTTCAAAATTTTTTATGTGAAAAAACTATATATAATGTGATATATATAAACGTATATATAGAAAGTGAAGTCTGAAGGTCCAGAGAAAAATAAAATTTTCTGGTGAAATAAATTATTACAATGGACCCTCAAATTGGTCTGTTTTTCTTTAAATTAAATAACATATATATATATATATATATATATATATATATATATATATATTCTGACCATGAGGTCTGGGTTGGTTTATCGAGGAAATAACTTTGATAATATTGTCCTGGGAAAACGATCCATGGGTGAGTCAGCGTTGAGAAATTTCAGTCCTTTCTTGTGTCAGGAAAATTACATTTCGATTTTTACATAAGTAAGTAATTTTATTTCTTAAATGATAAATATTTATATGTCTTCGCTTGGCAATTATTTCGTTTTCTTATATGGTTAAGTATTAATTGGAGGAGGTTAGGTTAATAATTAATTTTTTTACTTATTTTGGTTTGAATTTATGTGCATATGTCCGTATTTATACGCTTGTTTACACGCATATACACACACATATGCATATACATGTATAGCTATACTTCTATATACATACACACGCGCGAACACAAGCACATATACACTTGTGTCGGTGCTTTGTTCTTAATAAACTGGTGCTTAAATGGTAAAGTTTTGTTTCTCTCACACACTCTCTCTCTCTCTCTCTCTCATGGTATGTATATATATATATATATATATATATATATATATATATATATATATATATATATATATATGATCGAAATAAAAGTGTAAAATTTAATATTACCAGACATATTAAAAAAATTTTAAAAACCAAAAAACACAACAGTGCTTTTTGGGACTCGCTGTCATCTGTCTCAAGTTCCTTCTGCATATATATATTGTGTGTATATATATATATATCACTTTATAACTATATCTATCTATATCTATATCTATATATATATTTATATATATCACTTTATATCTATATCTATCTATATCTATATATATATATATATATATATCCCTTTATATCTATCTATATCTATAGATATATATATATCCCTTTATATCTATATCTATCTATCTATATATATATATATATACGTAAATTCCCCCCACCCACCAATTCCTCTATTGTACATTTTTTCTGCATTAATTTTGAATCTCCCGTTGAAGCCTGAAGAGCGGGAGCGAAACCGGTTGCTTCCCCTTTGTTGTGTTTTTTTTTATTTTATTAATATGTCTGGTAATATTAAATTTTACACTTTTATTTCGATCATTAAATTTTGTACCTATAAAAATATCTTTATATATATATATATATATATATATATATATATATATATATATATTTTATAGCTGGCCACTCGTAGTCGAGAATACCCGTCTACTAGGGCAGCTAGCCAATCCCTCTTGCAGGCGCTTGCTCAGGCACATTTATTTTTATTCAACACCCACCGTAGTTACAGTTTATGGGATAGAGTGTGTTATCTAGCGTCATCAACAATTTGAACAAGGCCAACACGCTCAAGCTAGCGATGACTAGCACAGCTATGGACCCCACCAAGTGTTTCGTCTACCCAATTTAATTCAGTAGTTCTTGGTCAAACAGTGGTATGTTCTTCAGCCACACTTGACGCACGCGGGGAACAACCCCTCCAGTCAGATCGATAACGCCAGGAAGTCTCAAATCGAACATGGGAAGATTTGAACCCTGGTCACATGGTCAGAATGCAAACGTCCTCACCACTCGGCTCTCTCTCTCTCTCTCTCTCTCTCTCTATATATATATATATATATATATATATATATATATATATATATATAGTCAGTTTATATATATATATATATAGTCGACTCTCCCGTCGAGTTCGACGTATGAGGGTCAAGCAGATCAGTTCCCAGGAAACCGACAGCCCGACAACAGCACATGAGATTGGATTATAATGGTAATGGTTTCGTTCAGGACCAGCCACACTTTTTGTAGGGCCGAATTCAGAGACCTGGTGCCCTAAATGCCACAAGGTCCCCAAACGACCCTCTGCAGGTTTTGAATTCAGAGTTGTCCTTCTCCTAGACCAGTTGCCATCCAAGGCTATAGAACCCAGTCAGTCCTGCTATTTACCCATATCTGGAGGGAGAAGAAGAGGATTCACACCTTTCCCAAGGGTATTAGCACGTAAGTGAATGTAATGGATTCGACTGGATTTCGAACTCGGCTCTCCGATTCCTCAATCCAAGCCGCTATCCATTACTCCATCGTGCCTTCTCTCTCTCTCTCTCTCTCTCTCTCTCTCTCTCTCTATATATATATATATATATATATATATATATATATATATATATATATATATATATATATATATATATATATATATATATATAAACTGACTACATATATGCATACACGCTGAAATGTTTATAAAGTCTGATAATCGAATTGCTGAAACCATTTCCTTCATAACAGGAATGCGAAAGAATTCTCCAGATGAATGAAAATTAGACGAGGTGGCTGATGGCAGAGGAATGGGTCAGTGGCGATCCAACGGCGCGAACGAAGCATTCTTGACAATGGTGGATTTTGAAATCACGCGACCTGAGGCAATAGTCCCATGAGATTCTTCTTCTTGCTCGTAGGTTTTGTGTAACTATGCAAGGACCCCAACATTCGTTGTTGAAGAACTCGTTTCTCGGATGGACGGCGCCGAAAAGTCTAGGTTTCCTTTGGATTGAAAATGTCCGAATATAATTATTTGAAAATATTTGTATAGAAAGAGAGAAAGGTAGGGTAAAAGAAGGACTGATACAAATAAATAAAAGAAACGAGAAGGAAAGAGAGAAAGATTTAATGTGTGAAAGAAAGAAAGAAAGAAAGAAAGACTGCATGGCACAAGGAAAGAAGGTAAAAGCAGAACGGAAGAAAGAAAGAAAGAAAGAAAGAAAGAAAGAAAGAAAGAAAGAAAGAAAGAAAGAAAGACTGCATGGCACAAGGAAAGAAGGTAAAAGCAGAAAGAAAGAAAGAAAGAAAGAAAGAAAGAAAGAAAAAAGAAAGAAAGAAACAAAGAAAGAAACAAAGAAAGACTGCATGGCACAAGGAAAGAAGGTAAAAGCAGAACGGAAGAAAGATAGAAAAAAAGGAATAGAATAAAGAAAGAAAGAAACAACCAAAAAAAAAAGAAAGAAAGAAAGAATACAAAGAAAGTAAAAGGAAGATAGAATGAGTTACAGAAAAGAAAAAAACGTGAAAGAAAGTAAGAAAGATAGAAAGAAAAAAGAAAGAAAGGAGAATGATAGATAAAAAGAAAGACAATGAAAGAAAGAATGACAGAATTCTAGACAGGATAGAACACAAAAAAACGAAGAAAGACTGACTGACTAACTGATTGAACGAATGAAGCAGGAATGAAAGGGAAAAATATGGAGAATGAAAAAATAAAGAAAAGAATGAAAAGCAAATATTAATAGAAAGACATAATAACTAAATAACAAAAAGAAATATTGAATGAAAGAAAAATAAATTACAATGAAATAACGAATAGTATAAAGAAAGAAAAAAAAACTGAATGACAAGTAAGAAAGCCAGAATGGATGTTAGAAGGATAAAATGGAAAAAAAAAGGAAAAACGAAGAAAGACAGAATGTGAGAATAAAATGCAAGTTGGGAAAGAAAGAAAAGCAAAGGGAGAAAGTAAGAAACAACTCGAAGAGTGTAAACTATAAAAATGAAAGGGAAAAAAAAGTAAAGATGGACTAAACATTGTGAAAAATATAGAAAATACTTATGAACCTACAGAAAATGTTATCAATATAGCATACACGCGTAAGTACGCATGCGCGCACAGTCCTATTCCCTTGCATTAATTTCTGAGTAAGTTTCCATATTTAGTCTCTGTGCATATTTCTGAGATGAGGTATTATGTAAACTATTTACGTTATTCGGACTATTGTCCTCATCTTTGTCGCCATTTTTATTACAACGTTTCGGCCTTTCAGTATCTGTCTATATTTCTGAGATGAGGTATTATGTACACTATTTACATTATTCGGACTATTGTCCTCATCTTTGTCGCCATATTTATTACAACGTTTCGGTCTTTCAGTATCTGTCTATATTTCTGAGATGAGGTATTATGTACACTATTTACATTATTCGGACTATTTTCCTCATCTTTGTCGCAATATTTATTACAACGTTTCGGCCTTTCAGTATCTCTCTATATTTCTGAGATGAGGTATTATGTACACTATTTACATTATTCGGACTATTTTCCTCATCTTTGTCGCCATATTTATTACAACGTTTCAGGTGGTTAAATGTCGGACTGAACCCTTTATTTCGCTCACTGGTGTAGACTGTTCTAGTTCCACCGAAATCAATTATCAGTTATCTCCTGTTAATTCCCCTCTCCAAGTTCCGGGTATTGAACTCACACTCTTTGGGTCTGTCACTAACGCCTCCATCTACTCTGCCGTGTGTTCTTGACGACATCTGTGTATAAATTTCTGGGTAATATAAACCTAATGTCTTCAGCAACCATTTTCACCAGTGCTCATATTGTAATTTTTGCTGTTATCATTCTATTTTTTTTTTTTTTTTTACCAGATTTCATATTGCAATTTTTGTTGTTATTATCGCTTTTCTCTGGCACTCCTTATTACTGGTTTCTATATTGTATTCATTTCCATATTTAATCTGCATTTATACAAAAATGGCTTAATTTTTAATGCGTCTCTATAGTAAAATCGTTTAAAATACTTTCTATCATAAAAAAATATTCCTCATTTCTATAATAAAATTACTAACTTAAAACACATTATTTTATTGAATTTAATTTTAATTAATTTAATTTTATTATAAATGGCGATACTGTTTGATTTGTGCTTTGTTTATTTATTTTCTCTCTGTAAATGATCTCCACACGATGAGCAATCATTTTGCCCGCCCTTACATGGAAGACACGGGCGAGATGAGAAGATGGGAAATCTACAATCTGTTAATGTTCCGGTCTTACAAGCAGCCAAGGCGAAGCCGGTAAACGATGCCGAACGAATAGGAAGAGTTCTTGAAACCAAAGTTAACAGCTGTTGAACAAACTCAAAGGCGGGTCATGTTAACTGGTTTTGTACCACCAGAGTTAGGCCACTCATGTGTAAAACAGACGCAAGTTTAACAAAAATAAAAGAATTAAAGGAAAAAAGAACAAGCAAAAGAAAAAAAAAACACCGAATGAAAGAAAGAAAGAAAGAAAGAAAGAATTCATTGCATTCTCTATTTTTGTTTCTTTCTTTCTTGTGCAATTCTTTCTTTCTTTCTTCCTTTCTTTCTTTTATTCTTTCTTTCTTTCTTTCTTTTTTCTTTGATTTTTCTTTCTTTCTGTATTTCTTATTCTTTCTTTATTCTTTCTTACTCGTTTGTTTGTTTCGCTGTTTCATTTATTCTGACAGTTTTAGGGGAATAACAATATCCGTAAATTATTGCCCTTAAATGACTAGGATATACCCACCTATACAAGGTGTCCCCCAAAATCTACCCAGACTTGAAATGACAATAAATGTAGCGTTTATTGACTTGCAAACAACATTCATGGTTAACATTAAGAAATATTTATTTTTAATGGTTTACAAAGAATTAAAAGAAATTAAATGCATTTTGTTTGAAAAAAAAAATAAAGAAGTTGTAGGAATTCAAGAGTTGAATACATTTTTGGGACACTCTCTCTATCACAGACAATCTCTCTCTCTCTCTCTATATATATATATATATATATATATATATATCAGTTTGATAAAAAAAACATACGTATACGTATTCATGCGTGTTTGCATGAAACACCGAGTCGTGATACCCACGTAGGCTATTATGTTTATTTACTAGTGTTAATATATATATATATATATATATATATATATATATATATATATATATATGTGTGTGTGTGTGTGTGTGTGTGTGTGTGTGTGTGTGTGTGTGTATATATATATATAATAAAATGACTGATATAAAATAGCCGAACAAAATATGTAAGAATGAATATATTAAAAACATTTGAATGCTTAAATTTTTATTTTGTGCCCCAACGTTTCGTTGAGTAACATCATTAGGATAACTGAAAAAAATAAGGAATATATATATATATATATATATATATATAGAAACAGACAGTTTCGTTTTATAACAGCTCATCAGTGTGGCTAGACATCCGATTGCCTCGAGCCAAGATTTGGGATCAGTCAGAGATTTTTCCCCTAAGCTATCAGCTCTCGGCAGCGCGGGAAGTGAATTTTTACGTATTTATTTTGGAATAAACCCACCAGTGATTCAGAGTACTCGATTCATAGAAGAGCATATATATATATATATATATATATATATATATATATATATATATATATATATTGGGGAAACAATGTGTGACATAATAGACAAGTTTTCTTGTGACGTGTTTCGCCCTTTAGGTTTCATCGGACTAGATTTATTATCTTGATGTCATTATACATGCACAATGAGGGATACTATGAATTATATATATATATATATATATATATATATATATATATATATATATATATATATATTTAATCTAGCCGATTTCATTTTGGTTCTTTTTTATTTTTCTTTCTGTCACTTTTGTTAGTAGATATTTCCCATTGTGATAATAGAAGTTCCGCCGGAAATGATGAAATGTTGTAAGAGCCATGGCACACATTTACTGTGGATGACTTTACGATTAAGACATTCTCTAATTCATTTTCACCGGACTGAATTGCTTTCTCCTTTGTTTAGAATGGCATTTTTTAGTCAAAATTCCCATCATCCTTCGTTTGTGTGTATGTCTAGTCTCGCCATCATAACCAATTTAGTCCACTGAAGTTCTAGAGGCAGAAACGCGTCACAAGAAAACCTTTCCCACATTGTCATACATTTTTTCCAATATTGTCCTTGATATATATATATATATATATATATATAATATCAGTGGTCAATATATATATATATATATATATATATATAAAATTCCAAGGGATAGAATCAAGGTAGAACTCAAAAGTCCAGGACAGATAAGAATATAATATAAAAGGATCGTGCACTAATATTCCATGGTTATAATTTATTACATTGGAATCGTAATCACGATCCTATTCATCAGACCTACAAATTTATTTTCTTTTGAATTTGTAGGTCTGATGAATTGATCGTGATTACGATTCCAATGTAATAAATTATAACCATGGAATATTAGTGCACGAACCTTTTATATATATATATATATATATATATATATATATATATATATATATATATGGGTATCTCATATATATAGAGACTAACTTAAAAGCTATCTCTTGCGGAGGGCTTGGGCCTTCATCACAACAGTTAGGGAGGAGTAGTCGCGATAGACAACAATAAACTACAGAAGAACTCAAGATTGATCGCTGCATTTCAGTATTGCATTAACATCTAAACTTATTGCATAATAATTTTGTCTCAAAGACTCAAGTAAAAAAATCCCCCCAAATAGTTGCAGTATAGAAAATTCGAGAATCCAAGATATTAGGATTGCGGGTCCGGATCCATCTTTTAATTATCTCACAGAGTCAGCCGGTTTTAAAAAAAGCTATAATATATTGGGCTACTGCCCCTGGGTTAAAAAGGTGAAAAAGTGTGACACAGAAATTGGCATTTATCATATATATATATATATATATATATATATATATATATATATATAATCATTTATTCAAAAATTATAACATAAATATGTTATAACTTCACTACAAAAATAGCCATTTTGTTTCAACACTTCCGATGTCTTATCAAGTTTATTCTACATTCAATGCCATCACTTGATTAGACACCAGAAGTGTTGAAACAAAATGGCTATCTTTTTAATGATGTTATAACATGTTTATGTTATAATTTTTGAATAAATAATATTTGCTCTACTCTGTATTGAGCACTCTTTTAAGAATAGTATTTTTGGTTATTGGAATTTATTCCGTCTAAACGAATCCTATACCTGGGTATATATATATATATATATATATATATATATATATATATATATATAGGGTGACCCAACTTTTTAACAATCCAATAAAACCAAGAGTGATGGAAGAGAAATATTTCATTCATAGTAATTGAAACCTTAATACATGCTATTTAAAAAACAATGATGGAATATTCATTTTTTAAGAATTACGTCCTGTAGATGGCGTCCTCCTTTACGAATGCATTCTTGAAATCTGCTGTTGAGATTCCTCATTGACTGCTGCAACATATCAGCTGGGATACTGTGATTTTCATCTTGAATTCTAAATGGCGAAATTTTAATTGCTCAGGCTCCCTGTCTCGTAGTGTTGCTACTTGCTTATGTCTGGCAATACGCACTTCAAAGATTCCTATTTTTTGGGTCACCCTATATATATATATATATATATATATAACGATAATAAAATTTACTTATTTATAGGTACAAGACTGATCACTAAAAGAAAAGGCTTTGTTGTTCTAATATTAAAATTAAAGTTTCTTTTCAGTTGAATCGAGTATACCGTTATTAGAATGTTACAGTTTTAATGAGGAAATTTTATTAATAGCCCTTTGTTTGAATTGTTATCAGTGATTCGGGAGTTGGTTCAAAAGTGCAAGCATCGAATCTGCTATCATAGTTTTATTTGCTTCGAGTTGTACCCATGACCCGAAGGTCGCCACGGTAACATCCTAGATTGTCCTGTACAACATTTTTGTGGGTTACTTGCCCACCCCTCTTCTATGTTCATGACTGATTACACTGAACTATCACGAAGGATGTCTGAACATGTATTCTGAAGAAAAAAACTCCTAGATATAAGATAAAGCCATGAAAATAATTTCCACCAGTGTGAAACAAATTTATTTCCCAAAAATAAACTATAATTTAATTTTATTTAATTATATCTCAGTCAGTTAAGCGTCGTATGCAATACACGCTTGGGCGATCATGTCTCTTTTGATTCACAACTAACTAGGCAGAAGATATTCCCGCAGTAGGTTGCCGTTTCTTTCTACGGTATATTTGTTGGCAACAGTGAAAATCCCATTTATTTCCCAATAATATAAACAGATGGAAATTACTTGTGAAATAAAAGTGATTTTCACTGTTACAGTGCATTTCTTGCCTCATTTGATTGTAATATACGGAAAAATATTCGTGAATATGAAAGGATTATGATAAAAATAAGCAGACATAATGTTTGTAATGTAATCAGTATATATAGGTGGGTTATTAATCCAAGTGAATCCCAATAATATAAAATATTAAAATTGATCGACAAAAGAGAGCTCAATATTTTTATTATAGAACATAGAAATAAATTACATAAAAATGAAACTCAATTGTACCCCATTTTGATGGTCATTTCGTTCGGCGGGATACATTTCCTGGAACTTTTTAATACTAAAACTTTTCTTTCAAAAAACTTTTTTAACAAATGTTTCTCCCCGGGCAACGAAAAGGTCATCAAAATGGGGTACAATTGACTTTCATTTTATATATATATATATATATATATATATATATATATATATATATATATATATATATATATATATATATATATATATATATATATATATATATATATATATATATAAACTTCCTAAATAGACCACCCTAATTACCTCTTCACGAAAAAAATGTTTTTCAGAAAACTCAATCATATAAAACAAATATTGATGAACAATCATTTTCTCAACTACATTATTGATAACCAAATAAGATTATTCCTACAATAATACATATTCAGCACAATAAAGTATTCATATATTTTACTCCAACCATATATAACAATTATATAATCATCATACTCATTATAAAACCCAGGTTGTGTGTGTCTGTTCGTTTATATATTGGATCGGATTTCTTACATTTTTCAACCGATTTCAATAAAACTTCACAGGACTACGTAAAATTACCTTGCGGTGGTTCTGACAGCACCAAAATTTGGAAAACACAATTGTTTTTGCACGAAATCAATTTGAAAACACGATTAAGAGGCATCGCTGACGCGAGAATGAAAGGGGAACAACTCATATCAAGTTATACTTATTATAAAACCCAGGTTGTTTGTGTGTGTATGTGTCTGTGCTCGTTTATATATGGAATCAGATTTCCTACATTTTTCAACCGATTTCAACAAAACTTCACTTTTTTTGGCAGGCAGTGTTTCTTATTGTCTTGCACACTTTTTTCTTTATTTTTACATTCAGAATGCTTTAAAAATTCCATTTACAAGACAATTGTTTATAATAAAATTCTATTCAATCGGTAGACTCATAACGATTGAAAACAATGTTTTTGTTTGAGTTTGGGTTTGACCAATTCGTAAAAAAAAGAAAAAAAGAAGCTAATTAAAACATGCGTGTCCGTCAACCTTAAACAATAATCTTTGTCAATTTTATTTTTCAGTCTTTATGATGGTCGATACTTGATCTATCTCTTACTGTTACATCCCAGGGCAACGCCGGGCTCTACTGCTAGTATAATATAAAAGATAAAAGATAATATAATATAAAACATATAATCATTATAAACAATCGATGCTTCATGAATCAATGCATTTTCCCGTTGTAGAAAATTTTAAACATTTTTTTTGTATCGCCCCATGCAAGGCAGTAAAGCCACTAAGACATAAAGGGTTGCAGATCTTGACGCCAATCTAGTACTGCGCTTTCAAAAAATTCTAACGAATAACACATCCAAACAATTACCATGAAAGTATTTACAGAAAACATACAGAGAGGAAAACTTATAGCGTTGGGGAAGTGACTGAAGCCGAACGGCCAGATGAGGACCAATAATATTGCTGATTCTTCTTTGGATTTTATCAAGGAGCTCAAGATAATTAGCAGGGCCACCGGACTATATGTTGCAGCAATATTCTAAGCATGGACAAGTGTTAGACATATAGATATTATTACCTCAAAATTAGCATTAACTGCCCGCCTATGAAATCCAAACTTCAGGTCATCATTGTAACTTATCAATTCCCTTGCCCCATACAAGACTTTTTAATAAGCCAAAAGACACGGCTATCACTGACTCCATCAGTTAAATGACAATGTCATTAAGTCATAGCTTGGCAAACCACATAAATGATCCTAGTTCGATAGGGAAACACTTAAACACTCACACAAAATTCCCTGCGACTATAAGGAAAGTCTTAGTAGATAACACTGTCATTCTAAGAGTATTTAATTGTAAACATCGTTTAAAGATAATTGAAATCTTTTATATAATTTTTTTTTTAAATCAAGCATCAAAATTGTCTTCTTTGAAATCGGGCGAGACGTATTGGCGAAGTTTAAACATGGAATCAGTATTAGTCCCAGAGTATAGAATTACTACCATTTCTGCGAGCATAAATATATAAGATATACTAATAGGGAACTCCTAGAAATGGATGAAAGATTAGCCGAAAGCGTTTAGAACAGTAATCACTACGGAGAGTTTCAAAACTATATTCGTCCCCATAAAAAAAGAGTATGAACATTAGAAAAACTATATATATATATATATATATATATATATATATATATATATATATATATATATATCCGCGTATAAGGCGACCTTTAGATAAGACGAGGTCAAAAATATAGCAAATGTCCATGAGTTTATCCTATACCTGTAGTATAAGACGACTCTATATTGATTATATGAAGATGATGCTATTGAAAGTGTTTCTTACACTATCCTTATAAATTTAAAATAAATGAAATAACAAAACTAATATCATGCTTTTTCTACACACATCTCCTAAAAGGCAAATCATTGTTTTGGTTACGTTTCATCACGTGTTCACGATTCTTCTTCTTCCTTATTTAAGTGCAATTACCGTAAAAAAAATTTATTTGAAAAATAAAGTTTGCATGTGATCCTAAATTGTGTTATTATTTAACACTAAAATAATAATGAATTTTTAATGAAAAATAAATATTATGTTTTCCTATATCTATAGTATAAGACGACTATTGAGTATATAAAGATGATGTTATTGGGAATGTTGTTAGTTATTGTATCCTTAGACATTCAAAATAACAGAAATATCAAAACTGATTACATATCATGTTTTCCCTACACACGTCCCCTAAAATGAAACCATTGTTTTATTTACGTTTTATCACGTGATATTTTGTGAATATTCTTTTGATTTCTCTTCTTCCCCCTCTTATTTTCCTATATCCAAACAGTTACAGACTAGTGTACTAATGACTATTTACTTAGACTTCATCGACAGTTTAATGAGAAATTAATATTATGTTATCCTAAATGTTATTACTGCAGTAATTAATGCTACCATGATGATTAACCAAAGTTTAGCGAAAGATAAAGGTTGCTGTGATCGAAACAATAATTCGGATTTTAAAAATAAATCCTATGTAAAATAAAAGCTCTTTTCAATATTATAATATGGATCTTAATCATTTATCTACAAAAGTAAAATAAATACCGTATATTTGCATAAATAAGGCGACCTTTAGATAAGATGTGTTCAAGAAATATAGCAAATTTTCATGAATTTATCCTCAACCTGTAGTATAAGGTGACTGCTTATTGATTATAAAAATGATGAGGTTATTAAAATGATTTTACTGTATCCTTAGAAATTCAAAATAAACAAAATGGCAAAACCAATTCTATCTTTTTCTACACATACTCCCCCAAAAAGGAAACCATTGATTTGTTTACATATTACCACGTGATCACTTGCGAATACTAATTCTTCTTCCTCTTTTCCTGTATCTAAACAGTTAAAACAGCCTGGTGTACTAATAGCCATTTACTTATACTTCATCACCAATCAAAAATACTGCTAATAACTGTAAGATAATGTACGATAATAGTACTTTCCACTTGATGGGAAATAAATGGTTTTATAATATCCTAAATGTTCTAAATGCAACTGCCATAAAAAGATTTTTGTTTGAAAAATAAAGTTTGTATGTAATCTTAAATTATGTTATTATTTAACATCAAAACGATAATGAATTTTTAATCAGAAATGTATATTATGTTATCCTAAATATTATTACTGCCATAATTAATACTACCATGATGATTAATCAAAGTTTAGCGACTGTTAATGCAATCATAACTCGATGTTTACATTTTCTCAGCTGAGCTTGCATGGATACAAGTTGATTTCATTGATATGGAATTATTTTTCAAGTAGGCAATTTATTATGAAGTTATGCCATTAATATATAATGTAGAAATTATTTTATTACTTTTATTATCATTCTGATAATGTGAATCTTTTCATATACATTATTGGTCATTGCTCAGAGGCCAAGGTTAGCCTACTGACAAACATCACTCAAAATTTAAGGTTTCTTTTTTAGAATTTTAGTATAAGATAACCTCCAATTTTTAAAGGAGATTTTTGGGATTTAAAGGTCATCTTATATACATGAATATACGGTATGTATTTTAAATATGATAATTGAAATGTTTTTCCTTTCTCTATTTTTTCCATTTAAAAATTATATAACTGTACAGCAGTGAGTTTTATTTTTCATACAACCAGGGTTTCATTAAAATAAGTTTTCCTAAGTATAAGACAACACTCAATTTTTAAGGTTGATTTTTGTGATTTAAATGTCGTCTTATACGTGGAAATATACGGTAATTATAAAAAATTCTTTGACTGTCTCTTTCAGTGAAACGTATATAAAAGAAAGATTGCTGCTCAAATATACAATATATCTGTATGTGTCTGTGTGTAGGTGTGCTCCTAACTGTACATACACCCACACTCACAATATATCGTTTGTAGTAAGACTGAGATAAGAAACTTGTTGTTATCGTCTGGTCGTCAATGCCTCGTTCTGCGTAAAACATCTCAAATGAACTTTATAAGTAAAAGATAAAAAGAAAGAAATCGATATAAACAGCTAATAGATAAAATATAAATATAAAAAAAAGCCAGTCAAATAAGAGTAGAAAACAAAATCACCGGCTGTCCGGTCGTCTCTATTGAAAAGCGTGATATCGTTTAGAAAATAGCAAATCTCCAATTTCCGACCAAACGCTAGGGGGCAGTGCAGTCATCAGCCTCTCTGTTCAACTTTTGCACCCACTCCTCTCTCTTATATATGTGTCGTCTGCCACACATCATTTTTTTTCTTTGTCAGTGAAATTGATGTAATGCCTCGTTCTACCTCAACGCCTCTTAGAAAACCGCCATGTTTCTACTTGCATGGACAATATCGATCATTTTCATCTTTAAACAAAAAACTGTAAAGAGAAGAAAAAAGAAATATTGTTCGTAAATATGGCGGTGATTTTTTTTTAAATTCCCAGCAGAGAGGAGATCTGCTGCATGTTACAAAAGGTTTAGTAAGCGGCGTGTCATTTATAGTAAAAGACTCAACTGTCCATTGGTGACGGGCCTCAGGCTTGAGACTAAAACGTGCAACTATCAAACTCTAAATCAAATAAACATTATAGAAATCTATAAAGTTTATCTTAATACGGCACATGGCCACAGAGAAGTTTCGCAAATCTTTTTGGGGAGAATAACTTGCCTAGAAAATCTTGCCAATAAAAAAGGATGACATGAAAAACAACGAGGTAAAATAAGTTTAAATAAAATGGGTCTATGTCTTTTCCATGTGCCATTACTGATGCAAATAAAAATGATTCGTTTCGAATTTGAACTCAACGCACAGATCTCACTTTCCGCAGTAATACCATTTATGCTAGTTAGACATTCTTTTGCCTTGGATGGCAGCCAGTCTAGGTGAATAAACTAATTATTAACCATCGAAAATAAAGAGAATAGAATAACCAAGAAAAGCATGATGTATCTGTTTATATTTCTGAGATGAGGTATTATGTACACTATTTACATTATTCGGACTATTGTCCTCATCTTTGACGCCATATTTATTACAGCCTTTCGGCTTTTCAGTGTCTGTCTATATTTCTGAAATGAACTATTATGTACACTATTTACATTATTCAGACTATTGTCCTCATATTTATTACAACGTTTCGGCCTTTCAGTATCTGGTGATGGGGTATTATGTACACTATTTACATCATTCAGACTATTGTTCTCATCTTTATCGCCATATTTATTACAACGTTTCGGCCGTTGTACGCCCCGGCCTTCTTCAGGTAGTTAGAATGTCGAACTGAACACTTTATTTCATTCACTGGGGTAGACTGTTCTAGTTCCACGTGCCATGTCTAATGGATGTCAGTTATCAGCTATCTCCTGTTAATTCACCTCTCCAAGTTCTCCACTGCATTAACCAGGTATTGAACTCACAACTCTTTGGTTCCTGTCACTGGATCTAACCATTGTGCCATGTGTCCTTAAGTACATGCTGGTCTGAATAACAAAGCATATGCCTCGAAAACGAAACGAGTTATATTCCATAATCAGCGATCGAACCCTAAACTCTCACCATCACGATGAATTGATGTTCCTCTCAGAGAGACTCCGTGCCTAGTGCGTCTATTGGGACTGAACCGAGACATTAAGTGGAACTCGTACATACGATTCATAGGCAAAGATGATGGAAATATGGTCGATTCCCTGAACCGCTCTAGTAAGGATCTGACTCCCACGCCCTGTAATCCTCTACCGTCAAAAGATCCAGATTAGGCCTAAAATGCAGTGCTATTGTCATAAATGGCCGGGAACTACCCAGTCCTCCCTTTCTGCGTCTTTGTGGGTGTATTTCCCACCCTACCACCACTTTGCCCACAGAAGAAATGTCGCAAACCACTTGCTATTTCGACGGAAAGTTCTCAGACGAACTATATTCCTTAGTTTCACCAGTTCTAGCTTTCACGGCTAAGTAGCATTCTTTTCTTAAATAATGTATTACTGGTAATATATATATATATATATATATATATATATATATTTATATTTTAAATATCGCTGGTAATAATTTTTTTCTTCAAAAATCCATTGCTGGCAATAACCCTTTACAAAAATTTATTGCTGGTATTAAAACCTATTTTTACACTTTCATAGTTCTTTAAACCTAGTTTAGGGGTTAACTATTTGCCTATAGCTGGGACCCTAACAGGTACTACCACCCCGGATCAGGGTGGACCTGGGAACACTAGTAATTAAGAAGTGGTTCCACGCTCCTCAAAACCTCCTGATCAGAGACCATGCTGTTGAATGTCGTTTATCATCTTACCCATGACGCTCACAATATGTATATATGTCTGTCAAGTCAAATTTCAGTCACGTGTGAAACTAAATCAGGTGTTCAAACGCCACCTATTGAAAATGCTAGGAATTATGGTGATTTTCTAAGCGAAGCTTAGATGTGGCACAAGGCCGAAAGTATGAGGCACCCAGTGAGGATCGAACTAATTTGCTCTAGGTTGTTAACCATTACACCACGACGAGGTGTCAAAAACACTAGGAATTATATAGGTCCTGTTGATTTTCCTGTGGAGTATAGGGCCAAAAAGTCTTACGGCCGCATCACGTTGAAAAACCAGTTTTCATACGGTCACAGAAGTTAAGCAACATCATGCCTGGTTAGTACCTAGATGGGGAGCCGCTTGGGAATACCACTTGCGATAAGCTTGGATAAGCTGGTGGTCTAATGGTTCGGAATTGTTAATCAGAGAGCCGAGTTCTAATTCCAGTTGGGTTCGTTATATTCTCTTACGCGCCGGTAATCTTTTGAAATCTATTAATCCATTCCTTTCCTTCCAAGTAGGGGTTAATTAGGAAAACTTGTATCCCTAAACGATTATTATTATCTTAAAAAGAAATATTACAATTTAAAATATTATCTGGATTTAAAGAACCTGCAAATGCTTAATAAACCGTAGTAAAAGAATCAATCAATCAATGAAATATTGATTAGATACACCGGTATGTATTTATTTACATTTTATACATAGATGTAAAGAAACTATCGTGGTCACAAAGTGAGGGATCAATTTATATATTGCTAGTAATATAGAATTGATCCCCCACTTGATGGACAAATTATAATTTCTTGTTTGTTTATCAATTAGGTATGAATCCACTACTTCTACCCCACGCCACAGCTATGGGTTAATTAATAAGACTTTTATCACTAAACCATCAACGAATCAACCATAGAGCCACAACCTCCCCATGCAAGGGCCGCGTTTTTAATGTCGTGGAATTGTAACCGGCTTTGCATTGTCCTCGAGAGACGAGGTTCGGAGAAAATGATCTGTACATTGCGAAGTGTTTTTTTTTTTTTTTTCTGTGTAAGCGTACACAATGGCCGCGACTGGGAATTGAACTCGTTACGCCAAACCCACTTCTTGCACTGATAAACCTTATGCTACGCACACATCCGGTTCAAATGAGGCATAGCTATATTCCTTAAGGTTTCGCCCCGAAAAAAAAGTAAGCATAGGATCAGCTTCGATGCTAGAACTCTAGCTTCAAAGACTAAAATCTTCAAATTCAAGTGAGCTCTCAATTTCTCCCAGATCTTAAAGTAGCAAATCGGTTTTGGACACTCATACTAGAGATTGGTCTAAATTGTCTTTGAGGACAGAAGTGAGTGCGCATCCATTAGCGAAGAAGACATGTACTCAATTACCCTTACTGGTGCTTTAATTTACGTCTCCAAATTTTGATAGAAATTTAGCATAAAGAGACAACACCAACAGAGAAGGAAACGCGTGAGGTTAACCATACAGACACACACACAGAGACACACACACACACACACAAAGAGAAATTAAGAGTCATGGAAGAAGGAAAGAGACAGAGAAAAGGAGGGATTGGAAAATGGAAGAGAAGGATGAAGAGGGAGAATGGTGGAAAGGATAAAATAAAATAAGTTAGAGGGTGAAGAGGAAGTAGAAGAGGAAAACTAGGGGAGAGAAAGTAAAGCAAAGAAGAAGAATGCGAAGAAGGAAAAGAAAAACAAAAAAGAGAAAAGAAAAAAGAAAAGAAGAAGAGGAGGAGGAAGAGGAAGAAGAAGAAAAGAAGAAAAAGAAGAGAAGAAAAACAAGAAAAGAAGAAGGAAAAGAAGAGAAAAAGAAGAAGAACAAAAAGAAGAAGAAGAAAAGATGTAGTAAAAGAAGAACTAAAGAAAAATAAAAGAAGAAGTAAAAAAGAAGAACAAAAAGTAGAAGAAAAAGAAAAAGAAGAAGGAAAAGAAGAAGAAGAAAAGAGAAAAAGAACAAAAAGAAGAAGAAAAGAAAAGAAAAAGAAGGAAAAGAAGAAGAGAAAAAGGAGGGCAAAAAGAAGAAAAGAAGTAGTAAAAGAAGTAAAGAAGAAGAAAAGAAGAGAAAAAGAACAAAAAGTAGAAGAAAAGAAAAGAAAAAAGAAGAAAAAGAAGACGTAAAGAAGAAGAAGGAGAAAAGGAGAAGAATAAAAGAACAAAAGGAAAAAGGATGAAAAGAAGAAGCCGAAGAAAAAAGAAAAAAGAAAAGAAGAAGAAGAAGAAATATTAATAAAAGAGTATGAGAGTAAAGAAAAAGAAGTAGAGAAAAGGCTTGAAAAATAAAAAAAAGAAAAAGCGAATATTGAAGGGAGAATGATGAAGCGAAAGAGGAAGAAGATGAAGAAGTGAATAAAGGTTTATAGTGATTAACTATAAGCGAAGATGAAGTGTCGTATAACGTCACAAGTATGGGACACCCAGTGAGGATCAAATTCAATACTCAGTCGGAATTGATCTAATAAGACAACCTTACTAACCATTACATCACATCGAGGTACCTATTGATATACAAAGCATGGTCGAGATGTGGCTCAAAACCGGAAGTAGTGATCACTCCGTTGTAGAGGTGGAATCGAACCTAAGACGCCCAGTTACAAGACCGGAATGGTCTTGGCGTCACACCCCCATAGAAGTAGACTCGCCCGCTTACATGAGAGGCGAGAGTGGGCTACTTAAACAAGACATTCACGGCAACGAGTATCGAGGCAGATACACGTCGTCTCGCTGCTACCTTACATGGCGTCGCCGATATAGGAAACCTGCTACAAACAACGTTGGAATATGGACGAACAAACACAGCAGAACGTGGCAACTAGCGACGGCGGAAAGGCACCATGTGGGTGCCCACAAAGAACTAATGTCCCACCTAAGCCGGACAGGATCCCTTTCGCTCCTATGGAAGAAAACAGACCCCGATTGGAACGATGGATGAAGGAGCATTTTGAGTCCAGTGCATTCAATGTATGCCCACATCAACGGCTGCAGGCGATGGAAGGAAAACCCATGGACATCACGTTCATCCAGGGGGCCAAACCCTCAGCTGTCCACACCCCAATCCCGGTCCCACACCATTGGAAGAAAAGAGTCAAGGAGGACCTCGACCGAGACGTGGCATTGGGCATCATAGAACCTGTACCAGTGGGTACACCTACAACATGGTGCTCCAGAATGGTGGTTGCACCGAAAAAAGGACGGGTCACCGAGGCGTACGGTGGACCTACAGAAGCTCAACACCGCTACCCTACGAGAAACCCATCATACACCGTCTCCTTCAATCAGGCATCGCTGGTGCCTGCGAAAACTAGAAAAACCGTTTTGGATGCATGGAATGGCTATCATAGCCTAACCCTCTCTCCATCGGCAAGAGATGCAACTACCTTCATCACGGAATGGGTAGATACCGTTATCTTCGGGCACCACAAGGATTCCAAGCGTCAGGAGACGCATATACACGCAGGTTCGACAATATTACTGTAGATATGCCCAGGAAAACAAGATGTATTGACGATACGATACTATGGGACAACTCTATTGAATCATCATTTTGGCATACTATAGAGTACATAAATAACTGCAGCAAAAATGGTATCGTATTCAACCCCCAGAAATTTCACTTCGCGGAAAAAGAGGTGGAATTTGCCGGATTCTTGATAACAGAAGACGGGATAAAACCCACCAAAAAATGACTGAAACAATACGGAATTTCCCGACACCAAAAAATATAACTGACATAAGATCCTGGTTTGGAATGGTAAACCAGGTAGCCTACGCTTTTTCTCAGGCCGAGGTAATGGCCCCGTTCCGGGAGCTGCTAAAGACAAAAAATCGGAAGTTCTACTGGGACAGCACACTCGATCGAATCTTCGAAGAGTCGAAAAGAAGGATCACAGAAGAAATCGAGAACGGTGTAAGAACCTTCGAAGTGAATAGGCCAACTTGTTTGTCGACGGACTTCAGCAAAACAGGCTTAGGATATTTTCTTTTCCAGAAGCACTGCAACTGTGCCACCGAAGCTGGACCGAAGTGTGGTGAGGACCACTGGAAGTTAATCCTGGCCGGCTCCCGATTCACTAATGACGCAGAGTCCCGATATGCACCAGTGGAAGGAGAAGCGTTGGCATTAGTCTACGGACTGGAAGCATGCCGAATGTTCGTTTTGGGGTGCCCAGAGCTGTTAGTTACCGTGGACCATAAGCCCCTGGTGAAGATCTTCTCGGACAAAGCTCTGGAGGACATAAAGAACCCAAGACTGTTTAACTTCAAAGAACGGTCCTTGATGTACAAATTTCGAATAAAACATCTCCCTGGCAAACTCAATGCGGCACCAGACTGTACATCGAGATGCCCAGTGGCGTTAAGCCAGGAGGAAGCAAACGAAGAGGACACCGCACAAACTATGGATAGCGCCATAAGAGCGTCATTTAACTCCACCTATGAGCAGGACCCTAAAATTAAGAGCAATAACATGGGACAGGATTGTGGCTGCAGCTGCTACTGACGAGGAATGCCGTTCCCTCGCCGAATTCATACAAATGGCTTCCTAAAATCTCGGCACGAACTGCCGGAGACAATTCGCCGGTTTTGGCATATGAAAGAGGAGTTATATTGCTTGGAAGGGGTGACGATAATGGAAAATAAAATCCTCATACCCAGAAAGCTACGTGCGGAGGTACTGGAATCACTCCATTCAGCGCATCAGGGCGTCAATGGAATGTTGGCAAACGCTAGACAGCGGCTGTTTTGGCCAGGACTGGACGCGAGCATTCGTCAAACCCGGGCCCAGTGCAAAGTATGCAACGTAATAGCTCCATCACAACCCAAGGAACCCCTAATGCCGCCCTCGAACCCCGAGTTCCCATTTCAGAAGACTGTGACGGACTTCTTCGATTTACGAGGGAAGAACTATCTAGTATATGCAGATAGATACACCGGATGGGTAGAAGTCACTCTGATGTCGTCCGGGAATGCCAAGGCTACATGTGACGCCCTACGAAACTGGTTCTGCACGTATGGCGTACCGGAGGAACTTTCAACCGATGGCGGACCACCGTTTGACTCCAGTGAATTTAACCAGTTCCTAGATAATTGGGGCATAAGGAAACGAACATCATCGGCATATTACCCTCAAAGCAACGGGAGAGCAGAACTAGCAGTTAAAACGGCTAAAAGGATACTTGTTGATAGCACGGACAGTTGCGGTCGCCTATGCCATGACCAGGCAGCTAGGTCCCTACTGACTCATCGCAACACCCCGGTACGAGACCTACATATGTCTCCAGCGATGATGCTCTACGGTCGCGTGGTAAAGGACCATCTCCCAGTGCTCCAGGACCGATATCGAATCCACAAACGCTGGAGAGAAATCAGTCATTATAGGGAAACAGCGATGGCAAAAAAGACACTTAAGGAATGAAAGAGAATACAATCTAAAAAGTCACCCACTTCAGGAACTGAAAATCGGGGAAACGGTGCAGATACAGAACCAGGTTGGTCCATACCCGCGCCGATGGGCAAAGACAGGAAGGGTGGTGGAAACACTGGGTAACCGGCAGTATAATGTACGCATGGATGGGAGTAACCGGGTAACCCGTCGCAATCGCAGATTCCTCCGAAAAAATAAACCCAGTAGTAGATACTCCTTGCCACTCGATACCTCAGGTGCCCCCAGGAATGTTGGATACCATAGACAACCCAACAGGGCCCGAAATACCGGGAGAATGGTCCACCACTGATATGGATCAAAACCAGCCCGAAACATTCGACACTCTACCAGAACCGATGGAGGTAGATGACACAGCATCCCTGGAATGATGGAGGTTGAGAAGACCAACCGGTGCGTCATCGTAGCAGAAGGGTGACGCGACCACCCAGGAACCTATCCCCACAGACGTGGGGCACGTCGCACGACTACTCCAGAGCCTCAAAACATTGGACCACAACGCGAGTATCTTGTGGCCCCGGAAGGGAGGGGCGTGTAGAGGTGGAATCGAACCTAAGACGCCCAGTTACAAGACCGGAATGGTCTTGGCGTCACACCCCATAGAAGTAGACTCGCCCGCTTACATGAGAGGCGAGAGGGGCTACTTAAACAAGACATTCACGGCAACGAGTATCGAGGCAGATACACGTCGTCTCGCTGCTACCTTACATCCGTGAGGTTCGAAGTTACTATTTATCCACAATTGATCTAGCGAGACAAGCGTGTTAACCATTACACAACGTCGATGTGACCTTAGCAAATACTTTTAGATGGTTATTTTTTTTAAACAAATTGAATACTCTAAATCTCTGATCGGTTCTGTTATAACAGGATATCCGGTTGCTCGCTTCCGGTAGAAAAATGTTGTTTTGCTTAGGGATTTTGAAAAAAAAATTTATTTCCGTTAACTGGACTGTTTCAAATATTTAAGCGGTAAAAGAAAAAGGTTACGTCTGCTTTTACACAGTTGCATGTCCTGAACAGATCTCCCAATAACCCCCGTCCCAAAATGATTTCTATCAATTTTATATATATATATATATATATATATATATATATATATATATATATATATATATATATATATATATTTGTCTTTAAAAGTTTTAATTTTCTTTTATTTGCATAGTTATTTTATATTATTTTTTATTTTATTTATTTAGGTTTTTAAGGGTTTTTAGTCAGACCGTTACGAATTCAGCACTTCCTCAGACAAGAAATCCCACGCACCCATGTACTGACACACACTGACACACACACACACAGACTCACACACACACACATATATATATATATATATATATATATATGTGTGTGTGTGTGTGTGTGTGTGTGTGTGTGTGTGTGTGTGTGTACATTACAGTTCAAAAGTTTGAAGCCGAGAATTAGCATCGGATGAACTTGATTGAAAAATCTTTCAAAAATGAGAAAGCCATTGAAAAGAGAATAGAATCAATTATCAAAATTATACTTGCTCTTGTATATAAACACAAGCAACAAAATATATCGTACATTTGCCTTGAGAAAGTCCCTCATTGTACGAAACGCGTCGGCTAAGAATAGATTTTTTTGTCTTTTTATTTATATATATCAAACACAAAAAGTCCGAAGCACAGATTCGTCATTAATTTGTACATATATATATATATATATTTGGAAAGAAATTTGGATTACCAACACACAGAGAATTCTCATATCGAGAATATTTCACATTGAACATGAAGAAAAATTAATTGTTTTTAATAATATGTAGAAATCTCCACTTTTACCTGAAGACGGTCGCGAGACCAGAAACACGTGTCGTAAAATTATGTAAAACAAAGCATAATATTTTTTCTAAATAAATCCACATTACAACCAAAAACGTTAGCGGCACCTCTCTTCTCTTCTTTTTTTAATATACTTTTCTCTCGTTGGAACCACTACAACATATTTCTTTTTATATATATATATATATATATATATATATATATATATATATATATAATTTGTATATATAAATATAAATATAAAAGTGATCATTTAAGTTAATACTCAGAGACCACAGGCCGTTTCATGCTAGACGCAATCGTATATATATATATATATATATATATATATATATATATATATATATATATATATAATTAATAGCATTAAAATATCATTAATTTGTCATAATTGTCTGCCAACATTTTCACTTCTTTCTCTAAGTTATTTATTTGTACTTAATTTTACGGACAGTCGTAAAATCACGATTTCAAGTTTGTAAAATGATGAGAACTTGCTGACAAGTAAACCCTTATGTAGATAAAAAAAAATTTTCTTCATATACATCCAACAGAAAAAGTGCAAAGATTCATCATTAATTTGTATATATATATATATATATATTCTATATATATAATAGTGAACATTGAAGCTAATACTCAGAGACCACAGGCATATATATGATACGTATCATCAGGAAGTACCTACAGCTTATTGGCTGTTGACAACTAATATATAGTCAGTCTTCGGTGGAGTAATGGATAGCGGCTTAGGAATCGCAGAGCCGAGTTCGAATCCCAGTCGAATCCATTACATTCACTTACGTGCTAATACCCTTGGGAAAGGTGTGAATCCTCTTTCTTCTCCCTCCAGCTATGGGTAAATAGCAGGACAGACTGGGTTCTATAGCCTTGGATTGCAGCTGGTCTAGGAGAAGGAAAACTCTGAATTCAAAACTTGTTCTTAGAGGAGGGTGAATGGAGTCTCTCTGAGCCTTGGTTGGCAATCCATTTAGTGATGGTGTCACGATAAAAAAAACACCCTTGATAGCCCTAGCGAAGCTATTTGACAAGATTATGAACTGCACCAATCAGAGTATTAGTGAGTTCAATCTCGGCTGAGGCCGCAAGATGATGAACAGTATGAGGAAAAATTATTATAATCTGCCTCATATATATATATATATATATATATATATATATATATATATATATATGAACATTGAACAATCAATTCCCTCCACTTATTCAGAAAAATTATATAAACTCTATTTTTTTTTAGTTTAGTTTTTTCATCCCAGGCAAGGCAATAAAGCCACTAAGACGCAAGGGTTTACTGAGTGTTCGAGGATATGAAAAAAAAGCTATTCGAAAAATAAAAAGAATAAAAAGAATTAGAATTAAGAAGACAGAAAATAACTATTTACATGACATTTAATTTTTTTTGATCAAACTTGACTTGAAAGCAAGAATCTAGAATAAAGTTCCACACGCGACAAGAGCGATAGAAGAATCTTTTGGCATAGAACTTACGGTTTCATTTCAACTCTAAAATAGATGAGTTTCTTGGTTGGATTTTTTTAGCAGCATATCAATCTCTATGGATATTTTTTAATCATTTCACTCCAGGTAAGGGGCAATAAAGCCACTAAGACGCAAGGCGTTGCTTAATGTTAGAGAATATGAGAAAGAAAACTCATTGCAGATTATTCTTTGTATTTTATCAAGAATCTCTCAATATATAGCAGGATCACCAAACCAGATACAAAGCTGAATGGTAAACTTATAAAAATGTAAAATACATTCTGTCGAGAAAAAATTGCCTAGCGCGACATAGTGAACAAAATTTCTTAGCTGCCTACTTAACAATTGATTCAATATATTATTTCCATTTGATGTGAGCTGAAAGCGATTGTGAGAGAAGACATAGTGGGTCACTCACCTTTAACGAGCGTCTTCATCAACTGAGTGTAGAACCGTATACTGGGACGCTTGTTTTTGAAAAAAAAATCCATAGATACAACGGATAAATAAATAAAAAAATATATTTTAATAATTATAACAGAGCTCGTTTACGCATGTTTTTTTTTAAAAAAAAAATCACCATCACAACGAAATGCTGATTTTATCACAGTTACAATAAGTTTATCTTTGTAATACTATATCTATATTATTATATCACACACACACACACACACACACACACACACACATATATATATATATATATATATATATATATATATATAGATAGATAGATAGATAGATAGATAGATAGATAGATATATATAAAGAGTGTTTCATTAAGACGGATTATGTATAAGGGTGTTTCATTAAGACGGATCAAAGTCAGCAGTAAATAAATCAGTGTTATTGGTGAATTTTTTTTTATTTCTCTATTGGATCATGTGATTTAAGTCATGTAATTATGTGTGAAAAATAATATCACCCAAATGTCTGCCAAATCTGAAAGGAAAAGAAAAAAAATCATTAGATGCTTAAACTAATTCACATTTTAAATCGGTCAAAGCTATTTGACACACTTTATATATATATATATATATATATATATATATATATATATATATATATATATATTATAATTGTCGAAATTCGCCGATTTATCTTATCGAGTTGCTAACAGATATCTTCGTGAAAACTTTTAGATTCCATTCACCCTCTCCTTCGTCAAAAAAAACACTGCTTTCAGGCCATAACCTCGAGGAAAATTAAAGTATCAATATTTACATTGAATTCGAAGCTCTTCATCTTGGAACGAAGGAACCAAAAAAACAAAGAGATAAATTTTCAAATTCAACAAACTGGCCTTGTATTTTTCTGGACATGAGCTTGGAAATCTATCTCACTGTATCTTTTGTTTATATGTCAGTCATTGTAAAAGCGATCCGAATGTTATTTATTTTTTTTTTTTCATTTATGTCATCTCCGTGTACACAAGCGTTATGTGTACATGTAGGTATAGATCTATATTTAACCGTTTATTTGTATACGCTTTTTGTCTACATCTCTATCGTTCTATGTTTAAATACTGGCACCATTTGATAAAATGGCTGCCTCCATCTGGCATATTAAACCTTTCTCTATCGCTTTCTGTCAAAATAAGAGAAACAGACCATTTTTAATCTTTGAAAGCTAATGACCAAATTCCTTGATGAGAACGAAACTTTCCTTTTTCTTTCTTTATAGACGTTAATCGACTAAAGTTTCACACTTTCGATTTTCGTCTTCCCACAATGCATTGCAACAAACTTTCTAAACGTTTGAAAATTGCGAACAGATATTTATAAACCCACATAGCGTGACTGGTAGAAATGCTTATAGTACAGAATAATTTATGTCAATAGTATATTTTGCTTTTTCACATACGGGCTTTATATAAAGTGCACACGAGGGTGGATTAAAATAATCTTTTTATTTTTTTTACAAACTTTTAATCCAAAGCTTAATTCATCTTAAAAAAAAAAACTATTTATTAATACGCGACGCCTTCATGACATTGAAGCTACACTTATTAAATCAATCTATCTATCTATCTATCTCTATTATCGCTATCTGTCTATCTATCTACCTTATCTCTCTGTCTGTCTGTCTCTATTTTCTATGTCTATGTCTGTCTACTTATCTATTATTTCTCTGTCTGTCTATCTATCTATCTATTACAATTTCGATCTACACCTTCCCACAATGCATTGCAACAAATTTTCTAAACGTTTGCAAGTTGCGAACAAATATTTATAAACCTCCATAGCTTGACTGGAAGAAATGCTGATAGTGCAGATTAATTTATTTTCAATAATACATTTTGTTTTTTTCATTTTCAGACTGTATACATACGAGGACACACTAATAATATTAGGGTGTATTATTTTATTTTACATATTAATTGATTCGTTTTCGACGATTTATCAACCTTTTACAGGTTATTTAAAGCCAGAAAATAATTTGAATAAATATTCTTTATCATAATAATTTAATAATAGACTCTAACTAATTAACCCATAGCTAGGGGAGAAGTGTGACATTCATACAAGAGTATTTTGCGCGTAAGTTTATATAACGAACCAAACTAAAATTAAAACTTGGTTCGCCGATTAACAATTCCTAGCCATTATCCATTACACCACCCGCACATATATACGCTTACGGCACCTCATATTCCCAAGCAGTCACCCACCTAGATACAGACCAAGCTAATGTTGCCTAACTTCGGTGATCCAACTAGAACTGATGTTTCAACGTGATATATCCGTAGCTTTACAGACTTCTAATTCAAATATTATTTCCTTTTAAAGACTATTTATTAGTCCACTATACTTATTCTGAAAGTTTTCGAATGTTGCTGGTCGAATTCTCATTTTCTTTACGATTTAAAGTATTGCAACCTCTAGACTTTATTTTAATTCATATCTCGATGGCGTCAGGTTACACTGACGTCTTCTTTTCTTCGAATACTGTGATCATTTTACGTATTTTGTTGAATTCAGATGAAAACTTGTAAATTTTCCAGCATATTTCAGTGAAATTTTCACTTTACAAAATTATAGTCCACAATTACAGTTTAGATTCACCACAGTTCAAAAGTGTGAGGCCATTCTTAGTAAAGACAATGCAGTTTTTTTTTCCTGATTGCTATCTCCACTGATCGGCATTCAGAGTTTTTCTTTATCTTGAACAGCTTGACGCCCGAGTATATTTCTTCATAAATTAATACATAAAAGGCCAAAATGGCCACTTCAACATGGTGTCATGAGGAGCAAGCTTGTCTCGCTAGATCAATTACGACTTAATAGTGAGTTCGATACTCACTGTGTGTCCCATACTTGTGCCACGTCTAACATACGTATCAGTCTATTATGTGCCATGCGATACATGACTGACGAGGTAGATTTTTTACCTGTCATTTCATGCTGCGGTAAACCAGTTGCTATCTAAGGTTATAGAACCCGGTCGGTCCTGCTATTTACCCAAAGCTGGGAGTAGAAGAAAACTCATACCTTTTCAAAGGGTATCAGCACGTAAGTGAATGTAATAGATTCGACTGGAATTTGAACGCGGCTCTCCAATTCCTCAGTCCAATCCGGTATCTATTACGCCACCGTGCCTTCAAGAGCCACCAAGCATACATATAGGCAATAATAAAAGGTCAAAACTTGGGACAGGGAGAGGGTGGGTCTTCATCTTTAATTAAGCTTGTCATAATCACCCAATTATTCGACAATATTCCATTCACCAGAATTCCATTCTTAGTTACCAATCACCAGAATACCACAATTTATCTATGATCCCGAATTATTCCTTATTTTTATTAATTCAATCCCCCCCATGCAAGGCAGTAAAGCCGCTAAGATACAAGCGGCTACTGGGTGTCAAAGAATTAGAAAATGGAAACATTTTTAAGAAGCTAGAAGAAGAGAAGATTAACTAGGAAAACATTCGATAACGATTGACATTACATTTATATTTTTGAAGATCAAAGTTGGCTGAAAATCTACAAGCGAAAACTGCGAGCATAGAACTTACGGTTGCATCTTGCCAATTCAACTGTAAAGATCTTGTTACCAATCTAGTACTAAGCTTAAATTCATGAAGCCTAGATACCTCAGCGAAGAGTTCATCTGAACGATTAACATGAAAGTATTTATAGAAAAGGCACAGGGAGGCAACTTTACGACGGTATAAAAGCGACTAGAATTCGAACTCGGCTCTCCGATTCCTCAATCCAAGCCGCTATCCATTACTCCATCGTGCCTATTTTATATAGTAATATATAGTATATATACTTTAGTATATATTAAAATTGAAACAGTTAAATATCTTCTTTGATAGTGCCGACCATTTTTCCAGCATTCTTAGCAATGAATCGTATATTTGAGTTAAGGTCAGGGATGAACTTGAGTCCCAATTGTCAAAATCAGAGGTCGGCAATCTTTTGCTGACTATGTGACGACTTAGGGTTTTAAAATCATTCAGTGTGGTAACAGCATACGTATTTTTATACAAGTCATGGTCAATATATATGTTCTACAATATATTCTATATAGTAATATATGAAGAAAAATATACAGAAAAAACAAACAAAAATCTTAATATGCAATTATGTTGTATTAATGTTAATATAAAGTCAACGTCGGACGTTTCGGTCTATTTTAGACCATCTTCAGGACATTTTCATTTAAACATAATTAACATTAGAACATATAAAATTCAACACGAAAAGACGATGGACATAAGAGCACAACTAATCCAAACAGATAACTGAAATTTTTTATATAAGATCAGCGTTCCGTTTAAATATGATCACGTCGTCATCACGTGGGCCATGTTGTGAAAACGTATTCGAAGATGATTTCCAAATATTAAAATATTAAAAATGTCGATTGAACTATTTTATATAAACAGTTCAAGAAATCCCTTCCGTTGATATAGGAATACGCATAGATCAATAGGTTCTTATAGGTTTTTTTTTTGTTTGTTTTTCTGTATATTTTTCTTCCTACTGTCGGATCTATATCCATATATTTGCTTACATAGTAATATATACAATAATACGTAAACCATGTTAACAGAAATAAACTCTTTTAAAAGTGTTTTTTTTTTAAGTTTTTATTATTAATGAGAGCCTTGCCTTTTCATGGTCTTAGCATTAATAAAAGACTCACATTCATAGAAAGGTTTCCTTGTCTATTAGTTTGTGTCCTTATTAGTTGTGCTCTTAGAAGGTGAAATAAGCGCAGGGAGTTCATTCAGTGAACAGTTTTGAAACAGCTAAATATCATCTTTGCATTGTAGTAGTTATTAGTCCGGACTTCGTGATGTCATTTGTGGCGGCGGGCCATTGGAAATTGATTGGTGTATTACGTGTAGCACGCGTGCCGTATGTTGCCAACAACTGCTATAAATTATATATAATAACCAAAGAATATACTATTAGAATCGGTCATCGCCAATCTTAACTGTTCCAGAGAGTTCAGTTAACTTGACACAAATAATGCGGGACCAGTTAATGCGCGACCCATTCCCTCCAGCAAACACTCATAAAATCATGAACAAACTCAGACATAACAATGACGAAAAACACACCCGAAACTACAAAAGGCTTCCCGTTTCCACTAGAGAACTAACCCTACTGTCACCGAACAGAGGAAGATAAGTAGTATGTCCCGGAAAGGGATATATTTGTTCCAAGTAACAAAGTGGTTTTGGACTACTGTAACCAAGTAGGACAATCTAGCAGGTAACTGTAATGGACTGGTCCTCGTCGTAGAGGTAGGCAATAGGTGAAGATTATAGGCGTAGTCCTGTACCTCCACATCAGTCTGTATTTATGTCTGACACCAGCCAATCATATTACTGTGAGGGGGAACCCAGGTGTATGCATATTCATTCCATCAATAAGAGACATTAAACTAAAGAAAGAATAAAAATAAACGGTCCAATAAACATATATATCCTAACTAAGTTAATTTAAGGGAATGCATTTGAATAGAACGTTCTTTCTGAACATCATTTTCTTTCATTTTTATGTGCCGTCTCCCTTCAGGACGTAGGCGAGCATGGCTGTCCACTTCCCTTTATCTTAAGCCCGACATGTATGTCATGCGTTGCTTTGCCTTTGTCTCACTTTTCTTCTATTCGAACTGTGAGTATCAGATTCTCCAAGCCCTCCTTTCTCATTACGTGTCATAGAAATTTCAGCTGCCTCTTCCTAGTGTTAAGTATAAACTTCCTCCTTGTTTGCATCCTCTCCAAAACCTCATCGTTGCTCATACGCTCGGTTCATGATATCCTTAGCATCCTTCTGTAGAACCATATTTCCGTCGCCTTGAGTCTCCTCTTCATCTTTGAGGAAATCATCCAACATTTGCTGCTGT
>CAHIKZ030004104.1:1037500-1062500 GCA_903632075.3 Acanthosepion pharaonis | reverse complement strand
CCAAATAAAAAAGAAAAGAAAAATAGCTTTATATTCTGCTTAATCATTGGTTCCACAAGTTCAGACCTTCACATCTTGGACCTACCAGGCTGCATACACTGAGCCAACTAATCTTCATGCTCTTGGAATTCTAGACTCCTGAGAGGATGCTTCCACTATCACTAAAATCTTTAAGTCCAGGATAAAACGTTATCTATCCTCATAAAATGTACTTAGTTCCCTCTCTTACATCCCTACAAACACCACATTCACAAAACCTCTAGTTTGAGTGTCTCTTAGGCATCGTATTGTGATAAATAGTGGATAGAACTCTCCTAGACTTGTTTGGTAGCCGTTCGAGAAGAACATAACCTCTGAATTCAAAACCATGGAAAAACATGAGTCTTTGCATATATTAAAGAAAGCTGTGGAGATCCATCACTGCGTGGGAGGATGAGCAAATCATAATTTCCTACTCTCACTTTATCTCACCTCACTCTGACTTTTTTCCAAATTCAGTCTCTGATTTGTTTCCTCTCAAACCCAAACTTTTTTCTCTGAGTCACCCTCGCATTCTTACTCTCTTTCTCTCTCTCTTTCTCTCTCTCTCATCCTTAGTCTGTGTCAGTATCTCACTCTCACACTCATTTTTCTCACACTCTACACTGCAACCTTCTCTCTCTCTCTCTCTCTCTCTCATCCTTAGTCTGTGCCAGTATCTCACTCTCACACTCATTTTTCTCAGAATCTCAACTGCAACTCTCTCTCTCTCTGTCTCTCTCTCTCTCTCCTGAAGTTACTTTTTTAATCTCCCTCCCACTCATACTCTGTAACTGTCTCCCATTCTCTCTCTCAATCTCCATTCCTAACTGACTTTTAGTTACTCTCTCTTTTAATTATTACATTCTCTCTTAATCTCTCTTTCATTCTTCCCCATTCTCTCTTGCTATAAAACTAAGAAGATTATTACAAAACTTAACGATGACTTGTAGTACTTCCTGTCTGATTGTGTTAGTAGTGTGTCGGTATTTGGGTGTGGGACCACTTCAAAAATTCTGGAGGTATTTTGGGGTTTCCTGGTCGAGGAGTTGCCTCGAAATTCCATCTTTCAGACATATATCGAAAATTCTACGACGTCTACCGATACAAATACGGACGAGAGAGAAAAATATATCACACGGAAACGTTTTGCACATTCTTCGTCTTCTATGTGCCGTTTTCTCCCAGGACGTTGGCGGTCATGGCTCTCCCCTATTTCTTGTCCTTTGTAGCACTTAGTAAAATTGGTCATTATTAAATCCATTGCTAGGTCAGCTGCTAAGAAAGTTGGTTCACTGTGTCGTGCAATACAATATTTCTCTCCGGAATCTTTGTTCTTTTCTTTTTATGTGTCGTGTCCCTTCAGGACGTAGGTGATCATGGCTCTCCACCTCCTCCTATCACTAGTAGCTCTCAGTAAGTTTCGTCCATCTGTCACCTCACCCAGACCAAGTTCTATCATCCACTTTCTTAAGCCAGCCATATATGCCATGCGTTGCTTTCCCTTGTCTGTCTTTCTCTCTATTCGACCTGTGAGTAACAGATTCTCCAAGCCCTCCTTTCTCATTACGTGTTCCAGAAATTTCAGCTGCCTCTTCCTGATGTTAAGTATAAGAATCTATGTTAAACATCTATATATCTACCATTGACCCATGCTTAAAACATTGCTTGAGCCTCTTTGATAAAATCCCAAAAAGAATCAGCAATATTATTGGTCCTGATCTGGTGGCTCAGCTTCAGTCACTTTATCACCGACTTAACGTTGCCTCTTTGTGTCACTTGTATAAATACTTTTATGGTAATTCTTCGGATGAGTTCTTCACTATGGTCGGCTTTTTGAATTTCAGTGGCTGTACTAGACAGGCGTCGAGATTTATGCCATTAGTTTACAATTGAATTATTTTTGTTAGTTTACAATTGAATTATTTTTGTTAGTTTACAATTGAATTCGAAAGATGTGGCCGCAAGTTCTATACTAACAGTTTTCTTTTCTTGCACGGCTCACTTATGGAACTCCATACCGGTTCCAGGCTTTCCAGCCAACTTTAAACCTTGGAGCCCTGACCACTGCTTTACCAGTGATAGAGAATATGACGTAAAGCCCAGCCAGTTTTGCCATTCTCAAATTACACACTCTCTAAATTCTATTTTTTATTTCCGGAGTTGTTTTTTCTGTTTTCCTTTTGAATTTGTACGTCTGATGAATTGGATCGTATTTACGATTCCAATGGAATAAATTATGACCATGGAATATTAGTGTTTAAGCCTTTTTATTATATCCTTACTCTGTCCTAGACATTGAGTTCTACCTGGATTCTATCCTCTTGAATTTTATTTAATTATTTTATTGTATGTATATGCATGTATCGATATATATTTATATATTTTGCATATGTATGTTTATATTTACCACTAATTTTATCTATCTATCTATCTATCTATCTATCTATCTGTCTATCTATCTATCTATCTATCTATCTCTCTCTCTATATATATATATATATATATATATATATATATATTGAGTCATGTTTATATGAATAATTTTCCCATGTTCTGTCTACTTATTTTGAATTGGATCTTTTCATAATCATGGATAAGCTTTTTGGTGTCGTTATTGAAGGACGAAAGAAAATCACCGCGTTGATATATATTTCTTTTATTCCAAGTACTTTCGGCATAGCACAATGTCATCATCAGGCTATTGTTTATTGAAGACGGATATTGTATTATTCATTATTGTCGAAGACAAAATTTTTGAGTTCATCAGAAAGTTAAATTTCTTACTTGTGAAGTGAAGAACGCCGAGACAGTACGTGATCGCTAACACTTCATAAAGGGAGGTAACTAAGTATGGGTGTGGAGAGTTTTTACGAAATAAGTAGTAAATAAAGAAAAAACTATTAATGCAAAACTTGGCATTTTAAGCTATTTATTGTACACATGTTAAAACATTTGTGGAGTATTCATAATTAATTTTATTAAGGTTTGGTTTCAATTATTTAATATAGATAGGTTTGAGAATTTTTAGTTTATTCTTTGCCGGAAAAAGTACAGAAGTATTTTCGCCAAGAATTTTTCTGAATTGCGAATGTGGACTGGTATGTTGTTGCAAATGTTTGGAAATGTTGGACATATTATTCAAATAAAAACTTAGATGCCGAGACAACTTTGTTGTAGTGTACCCAACATATACATATCATCTGTTTAACGTCTTTGTACGGAGGATACCTAAACAACACTGATTCTAGGCAAATATTTGATTTGTTTCTTTTGTTTTAGAGTATATCGATCTTTTTAGCGTCATTTAAATACCGAAATCAATCGTTTCGATAGACAAGAGATACATATTTGTCCATTTCTGCAGGAGAGGCAAAAGAGTAGACATAGGTACAGCAAACACGTGGCACCTATTGTAAGCTACTCTATACAGAAATGGGGCACCTCGGCGTGGTATAATGGTTAGCAAGCTTATCTTGCTAGATCAGTTACTACTGAAAAGTGAGTTCGATCCTCACTGGATGCCCCATGCTTTCGACCTTGTGCCACCTCTAAGCTACGCTTGGAAAATCTATACGGAAATGCAATTTTTGGCTCTAACCAATATGGGGACATTGTCAGATATGCCGAAGTACGAAACTTTGATATTTGGTAGAGTCTACACATCTTCAGGATCTAAGACTTTATGTAAATAATCGGTCTCAACTTTTGACGGGTAATATGCTAATAAATAATTATACGCAGAATGAGAAAATAAAATTTAAGACAAAGAATAAAAAGAAAAAAATCAGTTGACACGAAATTGCAAAAGAAAAATTT
The DNA here is from genome assembly GCA_903632075.3 of Acanthosepion pharaonis. Lineage (NCBI taxonomy): Eukaryota > Metazoa > Mollusca > Cephalopoda > Sepiida > Sepiidae > Acanthosepion > Acanthosepion pharaonis. The sequence continues at coordinate 1,058,663 of CAHIKZ030004104.1, read as the reverse complement.
CACTTTTTGAAATAGTACACGATTGACCTAGCAAATGCATTGCCACCCGGCGATGTCATTTCAGGAGAAATAAAACGGGAAATTAGTACTTTTACTAAATCATACTTTCGATTCTACTTACGCTTGTTACACTGAAAACCATTTTACTGCTTGACCCATAGATGTAACCCTGTTATTGTATACCATTATATTCGCAAGACTGAACCTTCCCAAAATATTTGAGTTGTTGACACTCTTTTTACTTTAAATTATTTTTTGACGTTAAATTATTTTTTGACACATTAAGTTATTTTTGAGCCAAGGCAAATATTTAATTAAAAACGCCTATAAAAAGAAAAGAAATTATATTAAATGCAGAATTAATAATTAATGGTTAATTAATTATAATGAAGTGTCTGAATGTACCAGATTGGAAAATAGTAGGAATATTAATAGAACATTGTTACTGTGTTGTAAGGTTAATCGTGGATGAAGTCGATCGTCATGACTAGGACTAACTTTGCTTGCTCTATCAGAAGCCCACGGGACTAAATTAAATTGATTCTTTCAGAAGCTCACAGTACTAACTTAACTTGGGTCTATCAGAAGCCCACAGGACTAACTTAGCCTGGGTCTATGAGAAGCTCACCGGACTAACTTAGCTTGGTCTAGCAGAAGCCCACAGTACTAACTTAGCTTGGTCTATCAGAAACGCACAGGACTAACTTAGCTTGGTCTATCAGAAGCCTACAGGACTAACTTAGCTTGGTCTATCAGAAGCCCACAGGACTAACATAGCTTGGTCTATCAGAAGCTCACCGGACTAACTTATCTTGGTCTAGCAGAAACCCACAGTACTAACTTAGCTTGGTCTATCAGAAACGCACAGGACTAACTTAGCTTGGTCTATCAGAAGCCTACAGGACTAACTTAGCTTGGTCTATCAGAAGTCCACAGGACTAACATAGCTTGGTCTATCAGAAGCTCACAGTACTAACTTAGCTTGGTCTATCAGAAGCTCACAGGACTAACATAGCTTGGTCTATCAGAAGCTCACAGTACTAACTTAGCTTGGTCTATCAGAAGCACACAGGACTAACATAGCTTGGTCTATCAGAAGCTCACAGTACTAACTTAGCTTGGTCTATCAGAAGCCTACAGGACTAACTTAGCTTAGTCTATCAGAAGCCTACCGGACTAACATAGCTTGGTCTATCAGAAGCCCACAGGACTAACATAGCTTGGTCTATCAGAAGCCCACGGTACTAACTTAGCTTGGTCTATCAGAAGCTCACAGGAATAACTTAGCTTGGTCCATCAGAAACGCACAGGACCAACTTAGCTTGGTCTATCAGAAGCTCACAGTACTAACTTAGCTTGGTCTTTCAGAATCTCACAGTACTAACTTAGCTTGGTCTATCAGAAGCCTACTGGACTAACTTAGCTTCGTCTATCAGAAGCTCACAGGTCGAGACATGTGGGCTTTCTGATAGAACCAACCTATGTAAGTCTTGGTTCCGACAATAAACTACCCCCGGCACCAAGGCCTCAGATCGGGAGATTGGAGATATTGATAAGCGTCAAACTACCTCTTAGTTGGTTTTGTTTCCAGCGCCACCCTGACTCGGGATGGTAGCACCTGTTACGGTCCTATCTATGGGCAAATATTGAACCCCAAAACAGACAGTATGAAATTATAAAAATGTAAGATTTCATTTCTGTATATATATATATATATATATATATATATATATATAATGAACAACATCACATGTTTTTAGTAAAATGACCAACAATACATATTTATAGTGAGATGAACGACAGTACATTTTACATTTTACACTAGGGACGAATATCGATATTAAAATAGCGGTATCATATCCAGTATCAAACAGAAATCGGTATCAGTGTGTCCATATACTTATATTTCTTTATATATTACACACACACCCTCTCGTCGTAGATCGACACGGGCCGTTGACCCGCGACTACCAGTGATCCTAAGTACGGCTAGACGGTGGAAGGAAGCGAGAACTCACTGCTGGACCGCTTTCGTCGTGATACCTCACCCTATGACTTATAATGGTCAGGCCACTCAGTTCCTAGGTATTGACAAGATAACCTGCACATATGATTTGATTATAGTGGTGAAGTTTTTGTGCAGAACTTTTGTTCCAATTCTAGTCGAATCCGTTACATTTAGTTAGCTTGGGAATGGTATGAATCTTCTTCCTCTCCTCCCAGTTATGAGTAAATAGCAGGTCAGAATGGGTTCTATAGCCTTGGATGGCAACTGGTCTAAGAGGAGGACAGCTCTTAACACGCACACACAAACACACACATATATATATTTATAATTATTTTTTTTTAAAAATATGATTCCTTCGCTACATAAGTGTGTTCATGCTTCAAAAACGAAAGCCGAAAACCTCAATATAATTATTAAAATTAAATTGAGTTAAAGTATCAAGCCCTGTATCATCCTCAAGCGAAAATTTTGGAATAACCAGTCTTGAAATTTACGTATCTTTATAAGCATGTTCATTCGCAAAATTAATTACTATGGAAACGGTTGGGGGGACCATATTTGTAAGGGGTCTAAGAGATAATTTTTATCCACATATCAGTCACCTTCGGGAAGAGGTCAAGCAGAGGTAAGGTATGGGCATCCATTTCAAAGCGAATGATGGCATTCATGTGCGTACATCGTCTGGTCAGTCACAGCGAAAGATTACTTTTGGCACCATAATATGTCATTAGGTATCGAGAGAATTTTGTTTTATTCAATTTATTTATTTATAGTTTTATTTATTTACTTATTTATTTTTTTAAAGAGCTGTTTAACGTCTTCTTTCATATTTTTTCTCCTTATCTGTATATATATATATATATATATATATATATATATATATATATATATATATATATAAAAAGTTTCAAATTAAAATTATAATGTTTTATTTATGAAAGTATTATGGAACATCACTGTTCCATATCACGTGACGTCCGCGTCTCGCGAAGGACGCTACTTGCTAACAAACAGTAATTTTAATTCATTTGTAACAAACAGTTATTTCTGATGAAAATTGAGGACAATTTGAAATATCAAATATATATATAAATAAATAAATACTTTCATAAAAAAAAACATTATAATTTTTAATTTGAAACTTTTCTATATATACATATTAAGAAAGTATACGTGGATTCTCATTATGCTATATATATATATATATATATATAAACCCTAAAAAAGGTATCTACCTGGGTTTCACCTAAACGGATCGTCAGGTTAAAGCTTTACCCTGACAATCGGTTTAGGTGAAACCTAGGTAGGTTTGCCTGGCTCTTTAGGTTTATATTAGGTTTGCTCCACTTCGTGTATGGAGCACTTTACGTCGTTGCCTTTTACACGTGTTGGAGGTTTTTTCTTTGGACTTTGAGCTTGAAATCTGGACGATTTTTTTCGCCTTGTTTTAATGTTCTTGGTTCTTTCTTTTTTTATTCCTCATTCCATTTGTATATATATATATATATATATATATATATATATATATAGCGTGTATCAGAAACACTTACAAACTTTGGGAACAAAAATAAGAATAAAAGTCCATATAAACCTTTGTCCAGTTTTTATTATTGTTTTTTTCTCAGTTATTAAATTTAAATAGGTTTTACGATAGATTGTGCCTGTTGAAATTGGCTACTGCTGCCATAATCGTTGACTACAGTTCAACTTTGGTATTACAAGGATTTTGTTGGCCTCTCGCTCAACTGCGTCCTGCACATAATAATCTAGTTGTTTTCAGTCTGAGGATTTAGGTGGCCAGATGTAAGAGGTATATTGCTGACTGTGAAAAAAAGCAAAGTAATGAGTCTCACACCTGTTTACAGGTGTTATACGTCTTCTGCTTGGTTTGTTTAGGCTGGGTGAAATCAGTCTTCTTTGATTGGGGATTTGTCCATAAAACGGAAATATAACTAGAAATCACAATTGGCTGATAACATTGACAAATGATTTTATAATCTAAATCTAATTGTGGCCTGATGACTCTGTACCATTGCAGATTTATACATATTAAAAACTACTTTATCATTGTATTACAACAAAAAAATAGGAACGTGCAAGTAATATAACAGATATTGACATGGAAAATTGAATCGTTGATCAGAGTTCAAATTAGCCTGTTGCATTCACTTTCACGCTATTATCCATAAGAAAAGCATGAATACATGTCTACTCCTCCCAGCTTCTGGTAAAATAGAAAGTAGACAGGTCTATATCTTTGAGTGGCCACCAAAGAAAGAAAACTTTGAATTCTAAACTTTAAAAACCGATTGGCTTTCTTTCCTAAAAATGCATTAAAAGTCACTGATAATAAAGAAAAGGATTGTGTGGAGAGCCATGATCACCTATGTCCTGTAGGTGGGAATCCTTACAGTAAATGTGGCATTATGGTGTCTGTGTATGGCAGTGTTTTGTAGATGAGATGCTTTAGTGAAAGGAACATTGTACGAACAAATGTGTCAATATTTGAGGCTAGCTAAGTTATTGATAGGACAAGTGAAGCCAGTCCTCCCCCAATCCCAGTTTTGCCCATGAGACTCATTTGTAGTTTCGCAAAATAAATATCAGAAGTAAACAAGCAATTAGAGATCTAGCCTAACTGCTTACTACCTATTTCAGCAGGATTACGTCGACTCCAAGCGACATACTACTTCTTGATTATGTTCTCTTCATTTAATGCAATGAAGACATGATATTTGAAGTATATTTAAAAAGAATAGAAAATTTAGATATCATATAGGAAGAAAATGAGTAACTACCGACACCAAGGTTCGAGCGTGACACTCTGGATTTATATGTTTTCCGCCAGGTGTATAAATAGCGGTGTCAGGTTACTGACTGGAGTGATTAATGAGTGACTATTGAGTGGAACTATCCAGTCGAATTAGTGTGAATTATCGTGCGTCGATGATATGGGTTTTGATTTAGAATTTACCGGACGTTAAGCTGACACGTGCTACTTACAAGGTATTCACTGAAATGGTTAATTATCTTTGATTGACTTTTATTTCTCTGTTCTTGTATTTATTTACGGTTGTAATTAAATACTCTTTTATCTTAACATTAAAGTCTTGAGTTATACTTAATTATTAACAGCCACCGCACGTCACAAAACACAGATACGTATACTTGTAATTATACACATATATACTAGATAGGCAGTTAGGTCTCATAATGTTACATCTAAAATTGTAAGCGTACGTTCTATGCTAAGAGTTTCTTCTTTTATACTTCTTGCTTGAGGAATTCTCTTTCAGCTTCTTGCTTTCTTGTCAGCCTCGATCTTCAAAAATTTAAATGCAATCGTCTTCTTCTGCCGCTTTGAATCGTGTTTTTAATGTCCTCTCCCTCCTCAGTAACGTTTTCTATGTGTCTTTCATCTTCAGTCGCCTATTTGGGTGAAATCGCTGTAAAAAAAATATTAGCAAATTGTTTGTCGCTTAAAGGTAAATATTTCCAGGTAACTTTTAATATCTTTATAATTAACAAATTGTTTTTCCTCTAAAAATATTGTAAATATCTGAAAAATGATAGTCAGATGGAGCAGGGTTAGGAGAGTAAGGAGGATTAGGAAAAAATGTCATATTTAGTATCATAATCTTTCCCTGAGTGACTCGTTCAATATGTGCCTGATTCGGCTCTGTGGAAGCAGCATAGTGCGCACGAGCAATAAACATCGGAACTGGTGATCTTGAAACGTTACGTCTGAAGGAAAGACAGGGAAAAAAAAAGGAATTCCTCACAAGATCGCGAAAGATTTCCGACCCACCACTCTCTATAGCTCTTAAGCAGAAAGTTAATACTATGTAATTTCTATTTATATTAATTAAATTGTTCGGACTGTTGTCCTCGTCTATCTTACCATATTCCCGAGGTTTCGGCCGTTGTATGCTCCGGCCTTCTTCAGGATCTGTCTATATTTCTGAGATGAAGTATTGTAGCTGTTTACAGTATTTACAATGTTCGGTCTGCTGTCCTTATCTTCGTTGCCATATTCACGACGTTTCGGCTGTTGTGCGCTCCGTTCTTCTTCAGGATCTGTCTATATTTCTGAGATGAGGTATTGTAGCTATTTACACTATTTACATTGTTCGAACTGTTGTCCAGATCTGTATTGCCAGCTTTACGGCGTTTCGGTCGATGTACGCTCCGGCCTTCTTCAGGTGATTGGGAGATAACTGATACTGTGACACCCAGAAGAAGCATAGCACGTGGAACTAGAACAATCTACCCCGGTGGGCGAAATAAAGGGTTCGTTTCGAAATACCATGCACCTGAAGAAGGCCAAAGCGTATAACGGCTGAAACTCGTGAATATGGCAACGAAGATGAGGACAACAGTCCGAATGATGTAAATAGTAATTTCTGTCTGAATTTCCGGATAAGGAGTAATCAATAGTTACACTATTTACATTTAGGCTATTGTCCTCATCTTTGTTGTTGTTATCACAGCATTTTGGCCGTGACACCCCCCCACACACACACACCAACCGTCATCATTTGTATATCGATCAGGGTAATTTCCTGTAGGTTACGCAGATCGAGGTACACCTGATGAAGTCCAGAAGTGACAACAGCCGAAACGTGATGGCAGCAACAAAGATGAGGACAAACGTCATAATGTAAAAAAATGTAAATTTGATCCTCACTGGGTGAACTAATCTTTTGATTTATGTCTCTAACTAATATTAACTGAGTAACCGATGATTAACTTTTATAGATCTTTCTACTACTGATGAGGATTTCCTTCCTAAGCTTTTGTTCGAAGTCGTGTGGAAGGTCAACATCTTGATTATGTTATTATTTTCTCTTCGAGTTCGATGTGTTTTACTAACTTTCCGCAATCGTTGTTCATTTTAAAAAATATTTTTTGCGACATATTATTTAATTATGGCAAGCCAAGCCAAATATTTCATTCAGAATGTACAAGGTAAACAAAAAAGTTCTGTCCGTTTTTTGATTAGTCATTGAATGAAGTTGAAATATACACGAAATGCGTGTAGCAATTGTTTTCAAATTCGGACAGCCGGAAGTAGGACCATCAGACGTTATAAAAAAAACACGCGCACCGTGCCCGGCCATCAGTTATAAGCCGGACAGCTGTGAGAATGATGGAAGTGTCTAGAGATCTCGTTCGTGGATGTTTGCTTTACGACTTCAAAGTGGACTTATCAGCAGCTGCCTCAAGTCGCCGCATATGTCAAGCGATTGGGGATAGTGCTGTGGATGAACGTACTGCAAGGCGTTGGTTTCGAAAATTCAAGTCTGGAGATTTGTCTCTCCATGATGAGCCGCGCAGTGGACGACCACAGGTCTTGAATGAGGGAGTCCTGAAAGCGGCCATTGAAGAGGACAGTAGTCTAACGTGTGGTGAACTTGCAAGACAGTTCAACGTTTCCGATGAAACAGTTAGACTTCACCTGCACCGTCTAGGTAAGACGTACAAACTGAGCAAGTGGGTTCCGCAAACGCTGTTGGAGGTCCACAAGGGACGACGAGTGGCAGCCTGAGTATCGCTGCTTTCTCGCCACCGTACCGTATCCTTATTCAATCAAGTGCTTACCAGTGATGAAAAGTGGGTTCTGTACGAAACTCCCGTGCGTTCCAGACATTGGTTATCTCCTCAGAATGCTGTCCCTCACACCGCAAGACCGTCTATGCACCCAAGCAAGATTATGCTTTGTGTCTGGTGGACAGGTCGTCAAGTGGTTCATTATGAACTGCTACGAACGGGCCAAACGGTCACTGGAGACCTATACTCGCAGCAATTGAAACGTGTGCAACAGGCATTGCGCCAGAAGGAGTCAGCACTGGTGAATCGCAAAGGTATGCTTTTCCTCCATGACAACGCCAGGCCGCATGTCACGCGAGTGGTCAGGGATACCATACAGCAACTTGGGCGGGAGACTTTGTGCCATTCACCTTATTCACCTGACCTTTGCGACATCCGATTACCACCTCTTCCACTCCTGGATAATCATCTTCGTGGGAAATCCTTCACCCATGAAGCAGACTTGTGCAAAGCCCTCACGGATTTCTTTGCGTCAAAACCTCCAGAGTTCTACCGCAAGGGCATTGAACAGCTGGAGACACGTTGGCAGAAGGTGCTGGATGACGATGGCGATTACTTCGAAGATTAAATATAAGTTATACTGGGATGCGTTTTTCTTTTTTTCGTTTAAAAACGGACAGAACTTTTTTGGTTACCTTGTATATAAAATGTATATCAATGAATGCAGAGAATAATTAAGTAATGACGTGTAATTAATTACATTAAACTCGTTACCACACACCAGTTTAAAAGTTTCACTATTTAGCCAATTAATGATTCTTCTTCAGCTGAATGATTTTCCAACCTCATCAGTTGTTCTCATTTGTTCCTAATTATACAAGGAATATGGTAAATGAACGATAATACTTAGGAAAAGAACAACACACATAAGATTCACCAGCGGCGCGTTGAAGAAGCAGTCAACTGCTAGAAGTGAGTCAAGTGAATTCCACAATGAATCTCCAACTGCAGAATATCTACCAACCGCCCCACAAGACCGAATTTAATATGGGGTTTCCGATCCCATACGCACAGCCAAAAATTCCACGTAGACCGCTTATAAAACAGAGTCGGGTAGCTGTTTACCGAGACGAGACTCTGCCCTTCGACATAGGCTCGTCTGGGGATCTTCTCTGCTCGGGGGCACAGAGTTTGACTAACACAGCTGGAGACGGATATCTACCAACCGCCTCACACCGTCAAATGTGACACAGGGCCGAATTTAATCTGGGGTATCAGAGCCCGTACGCTCAGCCAAAAATTCCTCGAAGGCTCCTTATAAAACGGGGTCGAAACTCTGCCCTTCGACATAGCATCGTCTGGGAATTCTCTCTGCCCGAAAGCAGAGAGTTTGACCAGCACATCTAAAGACGAATCTCCAACTGCAGACCAACATACAGTATTTACTACTGTATTTTTGTGAATGGGGACATACTCATTATCGTCCGTAGGTATGCTGCAACATAAACTTTCGGCATTCATTAACTGAACAATTAACATGGAAATATTTATAGAAAAGGCAACTTACGGCAGTGGGAAAGAGTTTGAAGCCGAGACACCAGATCAGGACCAATAATATTGCTGTTGCTTTAGAAAATAAACTGATTTAACCCGGACAACTTCAGATATCATTGCTCGTAATTAAATGCATAAATTCTAAAGACGTTTGATCTTATGGGAGATATTTTCTATATTATAGTTCTTTTTCTATTAAGAGCTACAAAGGGCAGGAAGATGTGGAGAACCATGATCACCAACGTCCTGAAGGAGCACAACACACAGAAGACATCTCTTTTCCACAGATGCATGGTCTCAACCCCTGTCGCTAATCGATCGCTATTTCCATGGCAAATACTCGGCCGAGCAGACCTTTACAGCTAAATTGCGCGATTCTGCATCCAGAGTTAAACCATCCTCCTTGCTTCAAATCCAAGGAGGAATTTCTCAGGCAGCGTTTGCCGAAGAGTCGCTGTTTTGTGAGACAGACTCCCGTGTAGATACTTCCACGAACGCTATAATCTTGGTTTCTTCAAGTCATGGGTCAAACGTTATCAATCCTCATTATCCAGGTCCACCCTGACCCGGGGTGGTAGCACCAGTTAGGGTCCCAGCTATGGGCAAATAGTTAACTATTACCAGCAAGACTTTTTGGAAAAAAAATTACCAGCAATACATTTTGAAGGAAATATATTACCAGAAACAGATTTTTGACAAAACAAAATATTACCAGCAATAAAAATTTTTGTCAGCATTATAAAACCCATTGAGGTTGATATGCCGTAAAAAATAAACCAAACCAATCTAAACCAAAGAATACATATTCTATTCATACGAACCTATCGTAAAAACGTTGTCGACATTAAATAACCCATTGAGGTTGATATGCTGTAAAACAAAATAAACCAAACCAATCTAAACCAAAGAATACATATTCTATTCATACGAATCTATCCTAAAAATGTTGTCGGCATTAAATAACCAATTGAGGTTGGTATGCCGTAAAACAAAATAAACCAAACCAAACTAAACACACGTGATTTATTAACCCTCTGTTTTGAGTGGCTCTTGTGCCTCGTATTACAAGAACACTGGGTAAAAAATAAAACAAAATTCAATAGCTGTCAAAATATTTAGTGACGGCTTAAATGACAGGAAATCTTGATTTATGCTTTTTCTATAAGTATCAGCGAAACTAAACAGCCTTTCGTGGTGAGATTCAGGGTGGATTGAAAAGTAACTTCCAATTTTGTGTATGAAAGTCCTGACTTGACACTCTGTAACTATTTTCTTTTGGGGTTGGTTAAAGGAGTAAGTCTGCTATACCGAACCAAGACTTTGAAATAACTTGAAGGGAAAATACAAGGAGTTTCTGGTGAAATCAGTTGAGGCTATTCCTGGACGTCTCGAGAAACTGGGAGTGAAATCTGGTGCCCACATCGAATTTTACATAAAACCTCATACGAGATGCTTTCCTCTCATATCCATTTCTTGTAGAAATTATAGTTAATAAATAAATTATAAGTATTTTAAAATTGATAGTTACTTTTCAATCACCCTGCATAATGAATATCATCAATCCTATTGTCAATATTGTTATCATTTTGTTCTTGTTTTTATTCTTCAAATTATATTAACCGGCCTATATATATATATATATATATATATATATATATATATATATATATATATATATATAGATATGTAGAAAATTAGGAAAAGAACACGTTACGTAAATAATGCGGGAGTTCTTTAGTATTTTTGTTTTTATTTTTAAAAAACAGTGCTCCATACAGAAGTATATATATATATATATATAGATAGATAGATAGATAGATAGATAGATAGATAGATAGATATTTGTGTATTTAGGCAGCAATCCTTCATGCAAATTTCATTCAATACGACAGACAAGATTTGATTTAGTTTTTTATGCAATTTCTCATGCGATATAATAATTTTTTTTGTTTTTCGGATGATAAATTATATAAAAACTGTCCAATTTTTTATCCGAGCGCTTTCGGCTATACATTTAGCCATTTTCAAGGTTGAAATATATTAACTGTTAACAAGAAATAAATTGTATGTATTTATATAATGTTTTCATTTTCAAAACACGGTCAAGGTATTATGTCCATGTTCATAGTTGATATTATTGTGTTGTTTTTTGGTTTTGTTTTTATTAATAATGCTTCCTTTATTTTTAGCCTTTTTCCCATGTAGATGATGCTATTATATTTGTGTTGTCAACAAGTATGTTACGTATAGGGTCCGTAGGTCTCCATGAGTATTTAAATGAGATCTAATCGAGCTCTGGTCAGAAAGGTGTAGTTCCCTATTGACAACCAGGAGTCCTGACTTAAATACCCAGTGACTTTTTTCTTTTGGGCGTTGATTAAAGGAGCAGAAGAAGACTTTGAAATATCTTGAAAGGCAAATACAGGAAGTTATGTCTTCCATACTACAAGAGTTCCTGGTGAAATCAATTGATGCGATTCCTGGTTGGTCTCGAGGAAATTGTAGCGAAATCTGCTGGCCATATCGATTTTTAAATAAAACTTCATTTTTCAATCACCCTGTAGGTGTTTATTTGTGCGCATTATGGAACAAAAGCGTGTGTAAGTAAGTGTATACTCTTATACTGCGGTCCCAAAATGTGCAAAAGTCAGCCGATAATAGATCACCCAGGCACCAACGCAATGATAAAAAAAAAACCTGGTGAGGAAAACAGTTGAAATAAATTAACAATTACTGTACATATAAAAGCGAGTTTATTTATTTATTTATTTTAATAGACTTGCCTCAGCAATAATAGAAATTTCTTCGCTTTCCGACATTGTTATTTGATGAGCGCATTTGTTGTTGTTTTTTAGAGAGAGTGGCGTGGGATTTTGAGAGCCTCCTTCCAGTCACATGTGATGGTTGATCCTATAAAGAATGAGTCGGGGTTGGGCGAATTGCCCAGTTGCCACGTGTCAGTCTTTTTGTAAAACCAGAAGCATTGGAAAAAAAAAAAAACGTTGTATAAGTTTTCTTCTTTTTCTTTTTGTTGTCTCGCCATTTTTTTAGTTTCATTAATCTTTATTTTCTTTTTCTTTCTTCTTTTCTTTTATCTCTCATTTTCTTTCTTTTTCTCTATTCCTCATCCTTCTTTCCTTTTCTTTATTCCCCCTTTTTCTTTCTTTGTTTTTAGTTCTCCTTTTACTTTCTTTTTCTTCATTCCTCCTCTTTCTTTCTTTTTCTTTCTTACTTCTTTCCTTTCTTTTTTTCTTTCTGCTTTTCCTTTCTTTCTTTTTATTCCCCCTTTTTCTTTCTTTGTTTTTCTTTCCCCTTTTACTTTCTTTTTCTTTATTCCTCTTCTTTCTTTATTTTTCTTTCTTTTTTCTTTCTACTTTTTCTTTCTTTTTCTTTATTCCTCCCCTTTCTTTATTTTTCTTTCTTACTTCTTTTACTTCTTCTTCTTTCTTTTTTTTCTTTCTACTTTTTCTTTCCTTTTCTTTATTCCTCCTCTTTCTTTCTTTCTTTTTCTTACTTCTTTTCTTTCTTTTTCTTTCTTTTTCTTTCTTTCTTTCTTTCTTACTTTCTTTCTTTCTACTTTTTCTTTCTTTTTCTTTACTCCTCCTCTTTCTTTCTTTTTCTTTCTTACTCTTTTCATTCTTTTTCTATCTTTCTTTTTCTTTCTCCTTTTAATTTCTTTTTCTTTATTCCTCCTCTTTCTTTCTTTTTCTTTCTTATTTCTTTTCTTTAGTTTTCTTTCTTTTTTTCTTTCTACTTTTTCTTTCTTTTCCTTTATTCCTCCTCTTTCTTTCTTTTTCTTTCTTACTTCTTTTCTTTCTTTTTTCTTTCTCCTTTTCCTTTCTTTCTTTTTATTCCCCCTTTTTCTTTCTTTGTTTTTCTTTCCCCTTTTACTTTCTTTTTCTTTATTCCTCTTCTTTCTTTATTTTTCTTTCTTTTTTCTCTCTACTTTTTCTTTCTTTTTCTTTATTCCTCCTCTTTCTTTATTTTTCTTTCTTACTTCTTTTCCTTCTTCTTCTTTCTTTTTTTCTTTCTACTTTTTCTTTCCTTTTCTTTATTCCTCCTCCATCTTTCTTTCTTTTTCTTACTTCTTTTCTTTTTTTCTTTCTTTTTCTTTCTTTCTTTCTTTTTTTCTTTCTTTCTTTCTTTCTTTCTTTCTTTCTACTTTTTCTTTCTTTTTCTTTACTCCTCCTCTTTCTTTCTTTTTCTTTCTTACTCTTTTCATTCTTTTTCTATCTTTCTTTTTCTTTCTCCTTTTAATTTCTTTTCTTTTATTCCTCCTCTTTCTTTCTTTTCTTTTCTATTTTCTTTTTAAAGGAGTTTTTTTTTTTTTTCTTTCTACTTTTTCTTTCTTTTCCTTTATTCCTCCTCTTTCTTTCTTTTTCTTTCTTACTTCTTTTCTTTCTTTTTTCTTTCTCCTTTTCCTTTCTTTCTTTTTATTCCCCCTTTTTCTTTCTTTTTCTTTATTCCTCCTCTTTCTTTCTTTTTCTTTCTTACTTCTTTTCTTTCTTTTTTTCTTTCTCCTTTTCCTTTCTTTCTTTTTATTCCCCTTTTTCTTTCTTTTTCTTTATTCCTCCTCTTTCTTTATTTTTCTTTCTTACTTCTTTTTCCTTCTCTTCTTTCTTTTTTCTTTTTCCTTTTTCTTTTCTTTCTTTTTATTCCCCCTTTTTCTTTCTTTTCTTTATTCCTCCTCTTTCTTTCTTTTTCTTTCTTACTTCTTTTCTTTCTTTTTTTCTTTCTCCTTTTCCTTTCTTTCTTTTTATTCCCCTTTTTCTTTCTTTTTCTTTATTCCTCCTCTTTCTTTATTTTTCTTTCTTACTTCTTTTCCTTCTCTTCTTTCTTTTTTTCTTTCTACTTTTTCTTTCTTTTTCTTTATTCTTCCTCTTTCTTTCTTTCTTTTTCTTACTTCTTTTCTTTCTTCTTCTTTCTTTTTTCTTTCTAATTTTTCTTTCTTTTCTTTATTCCTCCTCTTTCTTTCTTTCTTTCTTTTTCTTACTTCTTTTCTTTCTTTTTCTTTCTTTCTTTCTTTCTTTCTACTTTTTCTTTCTTTTTCTTTACTCCTCCTCTTTCTTTCTTTTTCTTTCTTACTCTTTTCATTCTTTTTTTATCTTTCTTTTTCTTTCTCCTTTTAATTTCTTTTTCTTTATTCCTCCTCTTTCTTTCTTTTTCTTTCTTACTTCTTTTCTTTCTACTTTTTCTTTCTTTTTTTCTTTCTAATTTTTCTTTTCTTTTTTATTTCTCGCTTTCTTTCTTTTTATTTTTCCTTTTTCTTTATACAACGCTTTCTTTTTCTCTCTTTGTTTCTTTTTCTTTATTTCTCTTTTTTCTTTTCCTTTTTCTTTTCCTTTTTCTTTGTTATTTCTCCTTTTACTTTTCTTTTTCTTTACTTCTCATTTTATTTCTTCCAATTTATTTTTTGATTTCTTTCTTTTATTCTTTATTTCTTTTTCTCTCCTCTTCTTTACTTCCTTCCTTTTACTTTCTCTTTCTTGTTCTTTATTTCTTTTTTCTTTTTCCTTATTTCTCTTTCTTTTTTATTTCTCCTTTTCCTTTTCTTTACTTCACACTTTCTTTCTTTTTTATTACTTGCTTTCTTACTTTTTCTTTAACTCTTTCTTTCATTTTTCCTTATTTCTCCTCTTTCTTTCTTTTTCTTTTCTTTCTTTTTTCTTTTTTATTTCTCAGCTTTCTTTCTTTTCCCTCATTTCTCCTCTTTCATTCTTTTTCTTTTCTTTTTTTAATTTTTTGCTTTCTCCTTTTCCGTTATTTTCTTATTTTCATCTATTTTTCTTTGCTTTTTCTCTTTCTTTATTTCGTTTTTTTTCTCCATTTACTTTTTTATTCTTTTCCTTTCCTCTTTTATTTCCTCCATTTTCTTTCCTTTTTTCTTCGATTTCTTCATTTTTCATTTTTATTTTATCACCTTTTTGTCCATTTTCGTTATGTCTTCCTCTTTATTTCACATATTTCTTTAGCTTCTGATTTTACTTAATTTCTTCTTTTTCGTTCTTTCTTCTTTCATTTAATTCCCTTCAGATCTGCTTTTTAATTCGCTCTTTTACTATCCACCTCTCGTTCTATTAATTAAAAATAAGCTCCATCTTCTTATCTCTCAATTTAAGGGAATCCATTTCCATCTTTTCTTTCCTCTAAAGACATGATCCACTTCTTTTTTTGTTCTTTTCTTTCTTAAATTTGTTTTTGGTAATACCATATTTTTTTCTTCTTTATTTACTTTTCTCTTTCTTTCTTTATTAAATTCCTTTTGTTAATTTCTTTCTGTCATCATTCAGTCAGTATAATGTCTCCTGATTTCAGTCAGTTAATATCTTCCGTTGTTTAGCTACTTTACTTTCTTTCCTTTTTCATTTTTTTCCTGAAAACATTCAATCATTATCTTTCCTTCCATTCCTTTCATTTCCTTTCCTTTCCTTTCCTTTCCTTTCCTTCCTTTTCTTTTCTTTCCTTTCTTTTCTTTTCTTTCCTTCCTATCCTTCCTTTTCTTTCTTTCTTTCTTTCTTTCTTTCTTTCTTTCTTTCTTTTCTTCCCTTTCCTTCCTTTCTTTCATTTCTTCCTTTCCTTTCTTTTCTTTTCTTTCCTTCCTTTCCTTCCTTTTCTTTTTTCCTTCCCTTCTTTCCTTTCGTTTCCTTCCTCCCTTTCCTTTCCTTTCTTTCTTTCGTTTCCTTTCCTTCTCTTTTCTTCCCTTCTTTCCTTTCGCTTCCTTTCCTTCATTTTCTTTTCTTTCCTTTCCTTCTCTTCCCTTCTTTCCTTTCCTTTCTTTTTTTTTTCTTTCCTTCCTATCCTTCCTTTTCTTACTTTCTTTTTTTCCTTTCTTCCCGTTCCTTTCTTCCCTTTCCTTCTTTCCTTTCCTATCCTTTCTTTCCTTCCTTTCCTTTTCTTCCTTTCCTTTATTTTATTTTCTTTCCTTCCTTTCCTTCCTTTTCTTCCTTTCCTTCCCTTCTTTCCTTTCCTTTCCTTTCCTTCCTCCCTTTCCTTTCTTTTCTTTCTTTCCTTTCCTTCATTTTCTTTCTTTTCTTCCGTTTTTTCTTTTCGTTTCGTTTTCTTTCTTTCTTTCTTTCTTTCCTTTCCTTTCCTTTCCTTTCCTTCCTTTTTCTTCCCTTCTTTTCTTTCGCTTCCTTCCTTTCTTTTCCTTCCTTTTCTTTTCTTTCCTTTCCTTTCCTTCCCTTCCCTCCTTTCCTTTCTTTTCTTTTCTTTTCTTTTCTTTCTTTCCTATCTTTCCTTTTCTTTCTTTCTTTCTTTCTTTCTTTCTTTCTTTCTTTCTTTCTTTCCTTTACTTTCTTCCTTCCTTTCTTTTCCTTTCTTTCCTTCCTTTTCTTTTCTTTCCTTCACTTCTTTCCTTTCTTTTCCTTCCTCTCTTTCTTTTCTTTTCTTTTCTTTCTTTCCTTACCTTCATTTTCTTTCTTTTCTTCCTTTTTCCTTTTCGTTTCGTTTCGTTTCTTTCTTTCTTTCTTTCTTTCCTTTTTCTTCCCTTCTTTCCTTTCGTTTTCTTTTCTTCTCTTCCTTTCTTTTCTTTTCTCTCCTTTTTTCCTTTCGTTTCTTTCTTTGCTTTCTTTTCATTTTTCTTTCCTTTTCTTTCTTTTCTTCCCTTCTTTTCTTTCGTTTGGTTTCGTTTCGTTTCCGCCCTTCTTTTTTTCCTTTCCTTTCCATTTCTTTTCCTTTCTTTCCTTCCCTTCTTTTCTTTCTTTTCCTTCCTTCTGTTTCTTTTTTTCCTTCCCTTTCTTACCTTTACTTTCTTTCTTTTTTTTTCTTTCTTTCCGTGTTTTCTTTCAGCCCTTTTATTTTCATTTGTTTTCTTTTATTTTCTTTCTTTCTTTCTTTCTTTCTTTCAGGAATTTATCTATTTTCTTTCTTGCCTTTTCAAGCCTTTTTTCTTTCTTTCTTTCATTTATTGACAATGTTTTGTTTTTCTCTGTTTCTACTTTTCTCTTTCCTTCTATTTATAGCGTTTTTTTTTTCCTTTTACTTCTTGTGGGGTCGTGTTGGTGAAGTGTCAAAATTCAGTAAGTACTTAAAGGTCTGAAATATCTTCGCTGTTTCTGCTCGATGAGTCGCCGACAAACGACCTTCGATGGTTGATGCGTCGTTTTCATTAAAAAATATCCACACATCTGCAGGGCTAATTGGAGCTTAACTTTAACTTTTATTTATCTCTTTTTCTATTTCTTCTTCTTTCAGATGCCAACTTCTTCAGAATATGGCTCTCTACAACTTCCTTTGGTTGCTTTAAGCAATTCTCGATCCTTTTCACCTCTCGTTGTATTGTGGTTCTTGTTCTGTCATACATTTAGATATCTTTTTCTTCTTCTATATGCCATGTCGCTTCAGAAGTATAAAATAATTAGTAAGACACGTATCGCTAAAATAATTATTATCTCAAAACGAAAAATTCTTACAATCTAAAAATATATTCTGGTTTAAATAACTTGCAAAGAGTTGGTAAGACGTAGAAAACGATTCGGTCAATCAATCAGCTACGCAGACATATCTTTTAAAGTTATTTATATTCTATGGAAAGTAAGGGATCAGTTTATATATTGATTGTAATATACAATTGATACCCCATTTTATATACATATAAGTTCAAATTATGTATGAATGCACTTCTTACCTTTCCAGCTATGGGGTAATTAGTAAGATTTGTATCACTAAATAATCATCTTCAAAAAAAAATTCGATCTTTAAATAATTTGCAAAGGGATGATAAGCCCTAAAAATGAATCAACCATTCAATCAATCAATCAATCAACGAACCAATCAATCAATCAAACAACCATGCAATCAACCAACCAATCGATCAAACAATCAACCAGCCAACCAATCAACCAATCAATCAACCAATCAATCAACCAATCAATCAACCAATCATTAAATCAATCAATCAATCAATCAACCAATCAATCAAGCAATCAACCAACCAATCAATTAATCAATAAGACAATACTGATTTTTTCTATTTACTTTTAGAGTCTGCCATTAGTACAGTTTTATCTCCGTAATGAATGTTGTTTAGTTTATCCAACCATAATAAATCCTGGCATGATAAAGTACAACGCAAAGGACTACTTGAACTGCTAGGTGAGCTTGATTTATTTGGTAAGGACATTAGAATAATCCAGAACTTGTACTGAGAGCAAATCTCCTGCATACGAATAGAATTCGGTAAACAGATAAAAATAGAAAATGACGTAAGACAAGGATGTGTCTTCTCATCGGATTTATTAAACCTTTACGGAGAGACGCTCCAGATAGAATTAAAAGTCCGTTAAGGATTCATTATTGGCGGACACCATCTTAATAGAAAATATGCAGGCACACAAAGGAAACGGTTGGAACCCCTACTGAAGGAAAGCGAGAAGAAAGGACTAATCATCAATCGTAAGAAGACATAATGTATGGTTATCAACAAAAAGAACAGCTAACGATTCATTTTATTATATATATATATATATATATATATATATATATATATATATATATATATATATATGTAAGCAATATATGGATATAGATCCGACAGTATGAAGAAAAATATACGGAAAAAACAAAAAAAAATCTTATATACAATTATGCTGTTTTTTTAATGTTAATAACATCAACGTCGGATGTTTCGGTCTAAAAACCATCTTCAGTACATATTCCTAAAATATAATTAATATGTTTATTAGACCGAATCGTCCGACGTTGACATATTAACATTAAAACAGCATAAATTGTATATAAGGATTTTGCTTTTTTTTCCGTATTTTTTTTCTTAATTATATATATATATATATATATATATATATATATATATATATATATATATATATAAATCTCCTATCGTGAACGATAAATGAGCGTCAGCATTGGATGGTGCCTTTTGTTTTACACTTATGCATGCTAACAGGGGCTATTGTGAAGAAAATCAGGTAAGGGAAAGTCATATCTCATTTTTGCTTTCTTAAATGTGATAGATAGATAGATAGATAGATAGATAGATAGATAGATAGATAGATAGATAGATAATACAATATAAGTTAATAGATTAAGCGAGTAAGAATATTTGAATATCTGGGAAACATTTTAACAGATGAGGGAAAATACGGCACTGGAATATAAATATGCAGGGGAACATTAAAAGATGCCTTGCAAAAGCTAAATAAAGTATTAAGAAACAGGAAAATTTCTTTAAGAAAAACGAAGAGAGTACTAAACTGTAATATAGATCCTCCGATATAGCGGTAAAGGCTGGACAATCTCCTCACAGATGAAGAAAAGATATAAGGCAACAGAAATATAGTTTTACAGCAAAAAGTACTTAAGGAAAATGGAATCAAATAATTTACAATCAGAAAGAGATTCTTGAAATATCTGACACACATAATAGGAAAGAAGGTTTGTTGAATTAGACACTGACAAGACAAGGTGAACATGGGAAAGCAGTGAATAACCTACATAACAAGATTGTATAAATGGATAGCAGAACAGGATTGTGAGGGATGATGACAAGGTAAACCTTACTAATGATAGTAAGTTGTGGAGGGCCACAAGGCATCTTTTAATGTTCCCCGATAGCTCCGGTCCTGAAGGGAGTCGGCTAACAAAAGAAACCATCTTCTCGTCATCTCAGGATGTGAACAATAAATCGTATACTAGCAGCATGGCCCGGCGTTGCCCGTGCTTGATTCAAAAATCGTACGACTCATACAGCAATCGCTATCACTTGACTTGAAATATGTTTGCCCTTCCTTGCCTTTAAAGGAGTGCCCTTTGCCGTGCTGATGTTGCTACATGCCTTACTTCTTGCCTATCTCACACTGCAAATTTTTTCGAAGCTCTATACGAAACATTAAATCTTTTACGAAAAAAGAACTAAACAAAATGAACACAAAACCATCAGCTTTAAAAAAGGACTCGTAACTAGAAAAACCGAATGAAAAAAGAATGTTAACAACAAATACTTTTTCACACCCAACCCAGTTCTGCGGAATCAGAATCAACGTTGAGTTTAAGCAAGCGAATGAGCCAATTGGAGTAAAGTGCCATGCAGATTTAAATTTTTCCCACTTGTGACGAATGCAGCTATCGATTTTTTTTTTGCATGTTAGTTAACATTCGTGTCAGTCAGCTGTTGACTCTCACGCTGGCCAATAGAATCTGCCTGCCTATTCGTGGCAGCCAGCTATAGGCTCTCACTCTGGCCAGTAGAAAATGGCCGCAAACTACATGAAAACTGCCATAGAAGCATGAAAAATCAAATTTATTTCCACTATCGATGGGAGTTGGAAAATGCAAAGTCGGTCTTGGCCTTCCCGCTAACTTGGAGCATGTGCATGTAAATTTTGGTGCAAATCTGTCGAAAATTGCGACCATGCATTCGTTACACACACACACAGACACACACATCCTGCCTTTTATAGATAGAGATTTAAGTGTAGCTTTTTTTTTTCTCTACGGCAGTCTGGAAGACCCTATTCGAAAATGTCGAGAAAGTCTGTTTTTAGGGAGACGTATGATGCCATATGTCAAGACGTCACCTTCAACAAGTCAATTGTAGTCAAGTGGTTCACTATTGGGCTCTTTCTTTTCCGCTTTTCCCCCAGTGAATGTAAATTGGGGGACATCTTCATTGTAAGGTATTGGGCCATTGCCTTCGTGCGCTGGTCAAATGCGGACGTGAGATTCTTAGGCTATTATGTCTCTTTTCGATTCATGATTGTTCAAGTCTAGTTGCGCGTAAGTGAATATAACGAACCTGACTGGAATTAGAACTTGAATATCTCATTCGAACCATCACACCACACGCACATTCAAGCTTGCATCTTGGTTCTGACCAGGCTCGACTTTGCTTAACTTCGTTACGGGTACTGTTATTTCAAATTGATATGGCCGTCAAATCATAACGCTCAAACGCAAGCTCAAACGCAAGCTTCTAGCACCCTGTATTTCTAAGCAGTCACCCTCTAGGTACTGACCAGGATCGACGTTGCTTAACTTCGGTGATCGTACAGGTACCTTTATTTCAAAGTGATATGGCCGTCAAACCATACTACC
>CAHIKZ030004104.1:970000-1032500 GCA_903632075.3 Acanthosepion pharaonis | reverse complement strand
CACACCCATATATATATATATATATATATATATATATATATATATATATATAGATAGATAGATAGATATAGATATATATAGATATAGATATATATAGATAATATTAGTGGTAAATATAAATATGCATATGCAAAATATATAAATATATATACATACATACATACACATACATATATATTTGTATAAAAAAATAATTCCAAGAGGATAGAATCCAGGTAGAACTCAATGTCCAGGACAGAGTAAGGATATAATAAAAAGGCTTAAACACTAATATTCCATGGTCATAATTTATTCCATTGGAATCGTAAATACGATCCAATTCATCTGACCTACAAATTCAAAAAGAAAACAGAAAAAACAACTCCGGAAATAAAAAATAAAGTTTAGAGAGAGTATAAGTATGAGGGTGTGGGACGAATGTTAGAGCTAAAGAGAGGGGTAACAGACGAGAGAAGGTGGGAGATTAAAACTTAACAGAGAGAAGTTTTAAAGAGGTATGTCAAAGACGGTTTAAGTGAGAGAAATATGAATGTTTTCGGATGTCTAATACATTAAAGATGTAACCGGAAAGGATACATTTTGTGGTGACATACACACACAATAGACGATCTAATCTTAAGGATCAGAAGATGAAAGGGGGAGAGGAAAGAAAAGAAAGGAAAAGAAAAAGGGGTGAGGGAGAGAGATGGGGCGAGGGGAACTAAAACCGAAGGGGATTTATTAAAAAGGCCGCTGTGTAATTAAGAAAATTTGACAAAATTAATATCGACTACAGGTTACAAATCAAATATAAACATATAAAAAATAAATATAACGATTATCTAATCTAGCAAGGACCTATAATTTTATGTTCAAAAACACACACACACACACACACACACACACACACACATATATATATATATATATATATATATATATATATATATATAGTAAATGTAACAAATCCGTTGGTATATAATACAAATGGGGCCTAGTAATATAAAATATTAAAACTAATACATAAAGAGAGCTCAATGTATATATAGATGTGATAGAAATTATTAAGAAGATTTGAGATAATTAATAATTCTTCCATTATTTTTAGCTTTTATTTTTTTTTATTACTCCTGTGCTTAAAGGTCTAAGGTTTGTTTTATGAAAGACTATTTTGGAGATAGAGTTTGATAATGGCTAAAAGAATAACACGGACACACACAAAAAAATTAAATTAAAAACTTAACTGCAGTAACTTGTCAGTTTTTAACGAAACTATATATTAAAACTCAGTAAATTTCAAAATAAGTTATTCCAAAATTCGATTGAAGATGAAACGGAACTAATGCTTTTAATTTAATTATATAATTAAATTTGAAGTGTTTAG
The DNA here is from genome assembly GCA_903632075.3 of Acanthosepion pharaonis. NCBI lineage: Eukaryota > Metazoa > Mollusca > Cephalopoda > Sepiida > Sepiidae > Acanthosepion > Acanthosepion pharaonis. The sequence goes on along the minus strand of CAHIKZ030004104.1, from coordinate 1,031,137 downwards.
CTTCGGTTTTTAAAACATGGTAATTCCTGTGTAGCGAAGGAACCATATTTTTAAATCAGTTAATTTATAATATTTATGCTCTGTAAATTTACTTTGAGCAGTAAAAATCAATATGAACACCGGATTACATATCTTACTGTTCTTTGTTTTTTTTTTTACTATATATATATATACCACGGGCTGACCGAAGCATTGCGAGTGAAATTGTGTAGATAGGACCCGTTCCTGGTTGTGCTAGAACGAACTCACAAGTCATCGTGGCCGAGGATTTGTAATGCTAGTCTGGTTCAGACTGTTGATCTATATATGAAGAAATTTACTCTTAAGGTGTGCTATATTTATGGGGTAAAGTGCTCAGTATCACAGATAGAGCGTGTGTAAATATAAAAGTGAACATTGAAGTCAACCCTTACAGGCGATATATATATATATATATAGAGAGAGAGAGAGAGAGATAATTAAGAGGATTTGAAAGATTCATAATTAAGTAGTTCATCGAGTCTGATAGAAATCTCAACAGAATGCAGGAAGCACTGGGCGGCTGTTTCGTCCTAGATTTGGGACTCATCAGCAGTGTGCAAGAATTGAAACCCGGACAGTTACATTATAAGGCAAACCCCATACCAACTGCACCAAATGGCATTGGTGACGAAGACGTAACGAATTAGACTCGATATAGTGCTTCTCGATCACATATTCCGTGTTTGAACTCATCCGAGTTTCTCTTTTACCCATAGGAATGTGTCCCCACGAGACATGACTACTATGCCCAAGCCGCACTATCCAGAGCATTAGAAGCCGATTCAAGCAATGATATACAAGTGATAGAAATTATTAGGAGGATTTGAGAGAATTATATATAATAGAAACTATATGACTTTCATAACAGCAACAACTGATATGGATAGCATATGTATGTATATATATATATATATATATATATATATAACGTCATCCACAGACAGACTGTTTCGCTGCTTCACAGCTCATCAGTGCGGCTAGACATCCGGTTGCCTCGGATCGAAACCCGACTGACTTGGTGTCGGAGATTCTAACCATTAAGCCGTCGGCGCACGGTAGGGATGAAGATGGATTTTAGCGTATTTATTTTTAAAAACACGCCCAGTGACCGACAGTGACTCAATTCGCATCTGCGAAGAGTCTCGCTATATAGCTATAAATAGTCACTGTTTACCAACCCACACCTCCTCCCTAGAGTGCTCAACTGAAATTAATTTTTCAGGAGCCAATATAACGTCATCCACAGACAGACTGTTTCGCTGTTTCACAGCTCATCAGTGCGGCTAGACATCCGGTTGCCTCTAATTGGATCGAAACCCGACTGACTTGGCGCACGGTAAGGATGAAGGTGGATTTTAGCGTATTTATTTTAGAAACACGCCCAGTGACCGACAGTGACTCAATTCGCTTTTTGCGAAGAGACTCATATATATATATATATATATATATATATATATATATATATATATATATATATATATATGTGTGTGTGTGTGTGTGTGTGTGTGTGTGTGTGTGTGGTGTAGTTAAAAATTCCACTAAAATTAAGTTAGGTAAATTAAGGAAAATGATTCATAGAGAACTAAAAAGTTTGAATCTTAAGGTTCAGGTAAACATTAATTTTAAACAATTAGATTTTCATAATGTTACGTTAGATCTGATTATATGAAAAATAATGCTAACCCAATATATATTCATTCCAATGCTAACCAGCCTCCATCTATAATCAAACATATACATTCGTCTGTAGAACGTAGTATTAGCGACCATTCATCTGACAAAGATGTGCTTCATAAATATATCGGTGTTCACAATACTGTTTTAAAGAATAATGATTATAAGTACGCTGAAATCAAGTTTAGAAAATATGATGTTAGTAGTCAAAATAAAAGAAATAAGAATAAGAAAATCATTTGTTACACCCCCACATTTAATCAATTAGTCAGTACTAAGTTAGGCCAGACTTTCCCCCATTCAACGGATAATCAATTACCTAAAAGTAATCCTAAAAGAAACATGTAAATCTTTATATAAACCATGTTTTCTTGATTACATAAAAAATTAGAAATAATCAAAGTTTTTGATTAAAAAAAACTCCTTATTAGATCAAAGAAGTGATTAAACGGTAAATTGTAAACATAGTCTACCTTTACTTGGCTGTTTAGTTAAACTTTGGAATTTGATAATGCTTTTTATTATATTTTTAGTAGACGAACAGCGATGCATCTGATATAGCTTATTTTTCTATTTATAAGATTAATTTAAATTAACATATATATATATATATATATATATATATACACTAAGATTCACCGTATACAAAGGCCATTCAAAGTAGAGGGTTACTGTGTGAAGTTGTATTAGCGTAGTAATGTACAAGATAGGAAAGATAAAAAGATAATTTAGAAGAGGTCAAGATTTAATTAGCGAATAAAATTTGGGTTCAATCGAAGACGTTACGAGTAAATTTTAGAAGGAACCGAAAACCGAATTCTAAACAGGAAATAGGGGATGAAACAGTACTCTTTTTCAAAAAATGTGCAGGAGTGTGAACCGGACGATATCTATTCCTCCAATATATATATATATATATATATATATATATATATATATATATACAGACACATTATGAAATGGACAAAGTCAGACAATTATTTTAAGACATTTTTTATCTTTATACATTCTTTTTATAGAAAGCTTAGATTGGATTTAAACATATATCAATATGGTGATTTTCTTTCGTCCTTCAATGATAATGTTATTAAGCTTATCAGACAATATGAAAGGAACTTACTTAAAATAAATAGACAAACTTGTCTATATTATTTAATGAAACATGCATTAATATATATATATAACAACTAATACGGCAGAAATTTATATAAACAAGGATCAATTCATTCATAACGGATCTGGAGGTTTTTGTATACTATTTGAATTGTTTGCGATGATGGATGTCTCGCCATTTAAAGCATTAACCTTTGCATTAGTTTTGTGTGAATAATTCATGTATATATATATATATATATATATATATATATAAGACATTTTCATGTTTATACATTCTTTTTATAGATAAAAATATTTAAGAAAATGCTCTGTTTATAATAAACAGTATTAATAACATTTACCAGCCTGAATGTCCGAGAAATTTTCATAGAAAATATTCGACCTCCGATAAGATTTGAAACTGTATCCTATACGGAACCGTCATTCAGCTTGACGTGCCTTTACCAATTTGGCTACAGAGGAGCGTTCGGTTAGCAACTTTAAAGACTAAATTCGACATATATATATATATTTATATATATATATATATATATGTATATATATATATATATATATGCATGCCTCATGACAAAAATTTAAATGCACTTGTAGTTCACCGTAATTAACCTGTCAACAAATGTAGAAAAATAGGAAAGAACACGTTAGGTAAATAATCCGCAGTTCTTTAATATTTTTGTTTTTATTTAAAAAAAAAACAGTGCTCCATACAGAAGTAGAGCTTAAATTATAATTATTTCTTAAAAAATATGATACCTTCGCTACATAAGAGTTCTCATGTTCCAAAAACGAGAGCCGAAAACCTCAATATAATTATTAAAACTAAATTGAATTAAAGTACCAAGCGAAAATTTAGGAATAATGGTAACAGGGCTTGATACTTTAATTCAATTTAATTTTAATAATTTTTTGAAACATGAGAATTCTTATGTAGCCAAGGAATCATATTTAAAAAAATAATTATAACATATATATATATATATATATATATATATATATATATATATATATATATATATATATAATTGTGAAGAGAAAATGGTCTAAATCCCATGGCTGATGCTAACCTCCACGTGAGTGTTTCATTTAGCCTTCTCGGGTTAACATGAAGTGGAAGAACTATATTGAATCCATTACTAGGTCTGCTCTTAAGAAATTTGCTTCACTGCGTCGTGCGAGACAATTTTTTTCTCTAGAATCTTACATATCTATAAGTCTACCATTCGTCGATGCTTTGAATATTGCTGCCACACGTGGTGCTGTTCTCCTGCTATATATTTATAGATTCTTGATAAAACCTAAAGAAAAATCAGGAATATCATTGGTTCTGATCTGGCTTTCCACCGCTATAAAGTTGCTTACCTGTTGCTTTTCTATAAACACCTTCATGGTAATTTTTCCACCAGCTGCGAATCAAGGAGAGTTTGACGAGGCCATTCGCGTGAATTTGATTTTGGTAGACATCGCTGCGCGGCGGAGAAGCCGTCACACTTAGTCAGAAGAGCCTTCCTCGCGGATCAAAGGGGATTGAGACAGGCGAGATCTGGCAAACCGTCAACATGAAGGATCTGCTACGTGCTCTCCCAGGACGACCCAACTCTCCCAGCAGCGTCGACCATCGAAAATCCTCTCTGACTACTGGTTATGATTCTTCCGGTGTAGGCTGGACCTTCACAGCCATGTTCGATACCGGCACCAGAGGGGAGAAAGGGAATAAGGAGAAAGGATGACGATCCCGATGATCTGATAATTGTTTGGATAAGATTTTCGCTATGATAGCTAAACTTGATAAATTTAAGCGCAGTATCAGACTAGCAGGGAAGTACGATGGAGCAATAGATAGCGGTTTGGATTGAGGAATCGGAGAGCAGAGTTCGAATTCCAGTCGAATCCATTACATTCACTTACGTGCTAATACCCTTGGGAAAGGTATGAATCCTCTTCTTCTCCCCAGCTATGGGTAAATTGCAGGACAGACCGGATTCTATAGCCTTGGATGGCAACTGGTCTACTGCAGAAAGAAAATGGAAAAATTCCGCCTAGTGAGTCATGTATCGAAAGATACAGGATCGCCTAAACGTGTATCACGCATGGCACATAACAGACTGGCTGACTTAACAGTGAAAGGGTAAGAGCCAGATGCCAGCCTCATAGGACGATTGAATTCATGAAGCCTGGGAACCATTGAAAGCAGCTCATCGGAGCAGTTACCATGAAAGATTTTTTTTTAAAAGACAGAGGGAGGTGACGGCACATCTGTAAGAGAGCGACTGCAGACAAGATGCCAGATCAGGGCCTCATATTGTTTGATTGTCAGTCTGAGATATGGAATAAAGTTAAATATATCATTTTTCCATTTCTACATCCATACAAAAACTTAAAATATATATACTCCAATTTCTTGTTTGTTAATAAACAAGGATTTTATTCCTTTTGTCATAATTATAGGAGGTTCGGTGGAGTAATGGATATCGGCTTTGATTGAGAAATTGGAGAGCCGAGTTCGAATTCCACTCGAATCCATTATGTTCACTTACATGCTAATATCCTTAGGAAAGGTATGAATTCTCTTCTTCTCCTTCCACTCACCTCAGCTATAGGTAAATAGCAAGACAGACCGGATTCTATAACCTTGGATTGCAACTGGTCTACCATAGAAAGAAAATGGAAAAAATCCGCCTCGTGATTCATGTATCGAAAGATACATGATCGTCTAAGCGTGTATCCCGTATGGCACATAACTGACTGACTTTCTAGTCGAATCCATTACATTCACTTAATACCCTTGGGAAAAATATGAATCCTCTTCTCCCCCACCCCACCAACTATGGGTAAGTAGCATGACTGACCAGGTTCTATGGCAAGTGGTCTACCGCAGAAAGAAATAGCAACCTACTGCGGGGAAAAAATCTGCCTCGTCAGTCATGCATCGAAAGATAAATGATCGCCTAAGCGTGTATCCCGCATGGCACATAACTGACTGGCTAGATTAGCAACAAGATCTCATGATTTTACAGTTGAATTATCATGATGCAATCGTAAGTTCTATGCTAACAGTTCCTTTTCTCGCACTTCTCGCTTGTGGAACACTCTTCCGGATCCATGTTTTCCTTTGATCTTCCAAAATTTAAATTCTATGTCAGTCGTTGTTTACTCTCTTTCTATATAATCTTCTATTTGTTTTCGCTCTTTAATAATGGTCCAGTTTACTAATTCTTTCACACTAGGTAACCTCTTGTATCTTAGTAGATTTACTGCCTTGGTTGGGGTGAATTTTAAAACACTCTTTACTCTGTTTCTAACGATTTTTTCCTTTTCCTTCATACTTTGCTTAGCTTTTATTTTCTATACAGAATTACTATAAACATCTCGTGAATGTGTAGGCCGTACGTAGGTATAAGCAAATGCCCTCCCCCCATCCAAGAGTGATGGGCTGTGTGAAGTGATATGCATATGCGCATTTTCTTAGTGACAGTTTCTGGGGTAGAGAGGCGGTTTACGATTATCATAACATATGTCCCAAGATTACCACCAGGCAAACCGGAAATGCCTGGTCGGCCATTTCTCGGTATTTGCTCCTGTTTCTTCAATCGCACCTGCTGCACTATAACCCCATCAGATGTTCCCACCACTCAGCGATGATTTGGGGCATAGAAACAGTCGTATTTTTTAAGCAAAATTAATGTCAACCTGTCTATATTTCTGAGATGAGGTATTATGTACATTATTTACATTATCGGACTATTATCCTCATCTTTGTCGCCATATTTATTACAACGGTTCGGCCTTTCAGTATCTGTCTATATTTCTAAGATGAGGTATTATGTACATTATTTACATTATTCAGACTATTGTCCTCATCTTTGTCGCCATATTTATTATAACGTTTCGGCCGTTGTACGCTCCGGCCTTCTTCAGGTGGTTGGAATGTCGAACGTAACCCTTTATTTCGCTCACTGGGGTAGTCTGTTCTAGTTCCACATGCCATGTTTAATGGATGTCAGTTATCATTTATCTCCTGTTGATTCCCCTCCCCAAGTTCTCCACTGCCTTAACTGGGTATTGAACTTACACTCTTTGGGTTCTGTACTGTCCACAAGGACACATGGCACAGTGGATAAAGGCGTTGGTTAGATCCAGTGACAATAGTCAGAATAATCTAAAAATGTCAATCTATCCAGAGATCAATAGTTTTGCTAAAAAATAATTCATGTATTTACTTAAAGAAAGACTTTATGATATTAAAAATATTGTCAGATTAAAATGCTTCCATTTTATTACTTGAAGATACAATGTAATGCAAACAATTATTAAACCACTCCATTGAGGCAATTCTGAGACAATTAGAAGTCCTACAAGGATTCATTATTGGTGGTCACAATCTTAACAACGCAAAATTTTCAGATGGCGCAGTGTTGAGAATAGGCACTGAAACAAAACTGCAATAATTCCTGCAGAATATAGCGAAGGAAAGCAAGAAAGGACTAAACATCAATTGTAAGAAGATGGACTGCACGCTTGTTATGAAAAGGAAATGTCTAAAATACAAATTACAAATTGGAGATAGTGAAAGTAAATGCCACAGCCACTCAAATCCGAGGGTGCTAGTCTGCATAGGGCGTCTAGATAGTCCCCCTTGCAGACACTTGCTCAGGCATATTTGTGTTTGGTTAACGCCTGCATATCCAACCTGTGGTTTATACTGCAACTATGATGAGCAGACCTTAGTTACAGTTTCTGGGAGAGAGGGCGTTATGTAGAGTGATCAACAGTCTGAACAATGACAGCACGATCAAACCCTCAGTCACGATGACTTGTGACTTCGTGCTGGCACAACTACCGACGGCTCACAAGAGTTCTGTTTACCCAATTTCACTCACATGGTTTGGGTCAACCCCTGGTATAGTTTTCAGACACTTTCCTAAGGTACCGCACGGTAGTATCATATAATCAAATAAGTACAACAAATTTAATAACTTTTGCTTCGAGTGTCTTCTTCATCTGTGACGAGATAACCCAACATCCACTGCTATATAGGATGACAGGTAATGCGTACCAGTTCAGAACTCTTTTTAACCAACGAAATTTTCATGTTTCTTAATATTTTGCTGAGCTTTTGAAAACTTGTTTTATCAGGAGACAGAAAGTGCAACACTGAAATCTGAAGATTCACTTGGATATGGGAAAATGGCTTTCAGTTTGGATTGTTTTTTGTTTTGTTTTTTTTTTTTTTTGTTTTTTGGGTTTTTTTTTATTTAGGGGGTGGTACGACATAACAACCTCAATGGGTTATTTAATGCCGACAAAATTCTTATTGCTGGTAAAATTTTTTTATCAAAAATGTATCGCTAGTAATATTTTTTCCCGTCAAAAACTCTATTTCTGTCAATAGTCTTTCCAAAAATATATAGCGGCTAATTTTTTTTTTAAAGTGTATTGCTAGTAATAATTTTTTTTTTCAAAAATTTATTGCTGGTAATAATTTTCTTATAAAGTGTTTCTGGTATTAAAACCTATTTTTACATTTCCATAGTGTTTCGACTCCAGTTTGGGGGTCAACTATTTGCCCATAGCTGGGACCCTAAGAGGTGCTACCACCCCTGGGTCAGGGTGGACCTGGGAACACCAGCAATTAAGAGGTGGTTCCACGCCCTCTTAACTTCCTGGTCAGAGGCCTTGCTGTTGGTTGTAGTTTATTGTCTTACTCTGGACGCGGATGTAGTTTATCGTCATACCCAGAACGGGAAAATGGTTTTCAAAAGCTCAGCAAACTATTAAGAAACATGAAAATTTCGTTGGTAAAAAAGAGTTCTGAATTGGTACGCATTATCTGTCATCCTATATAGCAGTGGATGTTGGGTGATCTCGTCACAGATAAAGAAGAGACTCGAAGCAAAAGAAATGTGGTTCCACCGGAGGATGCTGAGAATACCACAGACCGAACATGTAAGAAACGACGAAGTTTTAGAGAAACTGGAAGCAAAAACGACACATACAGTTAACAACGGAAAGGAACATTTGAAATTTCTAGAGCACATGATGAGGAAAGAGTGTTAGGCAAGATTGATACTCTCAGGGCAGATTGATTGCAAGATTGACAGAAGAGAACGACGCATGACCTACCTAGCGAGATTCAGTGAATGGGTAGCAAAGGAAGGCTCAGGAGAGACAATAAAAACGACAAAATTTATTAAGAGCTACTAAAGACAGGAAATTGTGGAGAGTCATGATTGCCAACGCCCTAGAAGAAGAAGAAGAATAGTGGATCCTCAATTTTCTTGTTTGGTATAGCCACAGGGAGTTTGATGAAGTCCGATACATGCACAATAGTGTTTAAATCTCGTGAGCGTGATAGATCTCTGGAGTACCTGGAAGTTAGCCGAATTTTGCGCAACCTCTGCGGGATTATAAAAAATTCAGATTTGGGGAAGGATGTGCCTTATTGTATTGTAATCTCTTGATGACCATTATCCAAAAACGTCTGGGCAACCATCACATACATATGTTCGTAGGCATCCGTTTATATAGCGAGATAAAGCGAGCAACCTCATAGGTAAGAATTCAGGCCTCTGGTCGGTCGTATATGTAGCCTATGCGCAGCCCAGACTACATGGCTCCCCTCTCAGCCGTACCGACAAGATCCAAAGGTGTACAGGGCTTTAAATTTATTTCGAGATTACATAAAGTCCTGAACATATATACAAACCATATTACGTTTTCTTACATGTCATTTTTAAATCTGAAGTTTCATAAAAATTGAAATAATGTCCAATTTTTCTGCGGACCATAAAAAATTTTGCACGAGCCACCAGTTGTCCGTGAACCACCGGTGAAGTTTATATACAAAGAATTAATAAATGTCTATATAGGTCACATTCTTTGCACGAAGGGCATCTAAACGATATTCGATTTCTTTCTATGGAATATTTTGAGTGCGGTCTGAAATATAACAATATTACTAAAACTATTAATATCAGTAAAATAACTTTGATAATCTAAATAATAATTTAATTAATTTGTGTTTGGTTCTTCCCGCGTTAATTAGCACGACAGATGCATCCTAATAAATAATGGACTATTTAGGATTTTCGTCGCGTGGAAAGAGGGGTAAAAACATTACTGGGTTTCAGTGAGAAAATGAAAGAAAGAAGTGGAGGAGAGAGAGAGAGAGAGAGAATCAGGCTAAGCTGATAAGAACAGATACTACACTTTGATCGTAGGCAAACTGCCGAGAAGCAATTGTATTTTTCATTTCGCCCACAAGATCGAGATTTATGGTCTCTTTGACAGCAATACCGTAGAGAAATTGACCAAGTCCCATTTCGTCACTAACCCTTTTGGGAACGCCACATACACTGCGTAATAAGCAGAAGGATAGGTACTATGTGAGGGGAAGGTCCCTAGGGGCTTGGGCTTGATACTTTTTTACCCTCCCTGACTCCCGAAAGGGCCGAGAAGCGATTCAGACTGCTATAAAAGCGCCATTTTTTAGACGCACATTATCGAACGACGAAAAACAAATAAAGGAATCGCCAAAAATTTAATTACCATAAATTCAATAAAATAGCATCCTCTGCTGAATTATCTATAAATTATTTTTAAGATAAATGTTCGTAAGACGGGGAATTGACTAGATAGAATGAAAGAAAGGAGGTTAAGATAAGTGTTTAACATCTCCTACCAGTAACTAATAAAAAATGAATTATTCTGTTTTGATCGCGTGGACAAATAGGAAAAGACACTACTTGGTTTCAGCGAGATAATGAAGGAAAGAAAGAAAGAACGAAAGAACGAAAGAAAGAAAGAAAGAACGAAAGAAAGAAAGAACGAAAGAACGAAAGAAAGAAAAAAGAAAGAAAAAGAAGGAAAAATCGAAGTGTTTAACGGCTGTTTCAGAGTAATAGAAAAACTGTCAAATGTAAATCTTTTCATTTGTATTTTAAGAAGAAAGGGGAACTTAACGACACTCATTCATATTTATGATTGTTATTTCAACATTTTGTTACTTCGTTAATTTTGACAGAGTTTCCAGAACTAGCTACCTCAAGACAGCCATTTTACAATACTGATGGCATGTTTGAGCTGTTCGAGAAGGTAAATGTGGATGATATACTGTCATTTCTAAAAAGAGGTCGGCCTCTACCAAAAAAATATAAAGCAGTAGAGAATAAAGATAAAACAGTTTTTATGATAATAAAAAAAAACATATCTACCAAATCAGAATCTTGATAAGAAACCCTATTTGCAGGAATAAAACTAGGAAACCGGATATGTAGAGAATAAATATTGCCGAAAATTCTTTATTGAAGGGAAAAATAATACCAGCAATGCAATTTTCTTCCGACAGAGGTCCTCTTTCCAGAAGAGTTAATGATACATGACACAGTGGATAAAGGCGTTTGTTAGATCCTGTGACAGGACCCAAAGAGTGTGAGTTCTATACTTGGTTAAGGCGGTGGAAAACATAGAGAGGGGAATTAACAGGAGGTAACTGATAACTGACATCCATTAGACATGGCACGTGGAACTAGAACAGTCTACTCCAGTGAGCGAAATAAAGGGTTCAGTTCGACATTCCAACTAGCTGAAGAAGACCGGAGCGTACGACGGCCGAAACGTTGTAATAAATATGGCGACAAAAATGAGAACAATAGTCCGAATAATGTAAATTGTGTACATAATACCTCATCTCAGAAATATAGACAGATACTGAAACGTTGTAATAAATATGGCGACAAAGATTAGGACAATAGTCCGAACAATGTAAATAGTGTACATAATACCTCATCTCAGAAATATAGACAGATACTGAAGGGCCGAAGCGTTATAATAAATATGGCAACAAAGATGAGGACAATAGTCCGAATAATGTAAATAGTGTACATAATATCTCATCTCAGAAATATAGACAGATACTGAAAGGCCGAAACATTGTAATAAATATGGCAACAAAGATGAGGACAATAGTCCGAATAATGTAAATAGTGTACATAATACCTCATCTGTGAAATATAGACAGATACTGAAAGGCTGAAACGTTGTAATAAATAATGCGACAAAGATGAGGACAATACTCCGAATAATAATGTAAATAGTGTACATAATACCTCATCTCTGAAATATAGACAGATACTGGAGCTTGATTTATAAAGTGATTTTGTTACAAAGAATACTTTCTTTATTCATATGTATTTATATATTTTTAAAAAATGGCATTAAATAAACCTTTGAGGTAGATATGCCATAAAATAAAACAAACAAAGTGAAGTTCAAATACGATAGGCTTAATCTAAGGATATTTTACTGCCGTAAAACTCACCATGAGCTTCTTATATTATTAACTTAACAGTTAAAAATTGAGATTCATCAGAATATTTAAATAGGTAAACCGGAAAATTTTCACGGCTCTTTCCATTAACGTATTAATATCCGACAAAATTTAGTTTCTGCATCTCGATTTTTCGTAATGACTTTTTCAAATTCTCTAAAGACTTTGTGAACACCATATATATATATATATATATATATATATATATATATATATATATATATATATATATATATATATATATTATCATCATCATCATCATCTTGACCTGTAATCGTAGGGCGGATCCGAATGCAGAAAGCACACTAACTCTTTTCCACAACGGTCTATCAACGGCAGCCATCAGCAATTCAGGTACAGTCATACCTGTCCATTGTTTGACATTGTCCAACCAGTTTTTGCATTCACGTCCACCTTAAAGCTTCGCATGGTGGTCTTGCACATGCTGTTGTGTCTTGTAATGTGGCCAAACCACGCCTTTTTTCTCCGTTTGACAGCGCCGCGAAGAGGTTCCTATATATATATATATATATATATATATATATATATATATATATATAAAAGTCAACACTTAGAGGCGACAGTATGTTTCATGCCTGACGCAATCGTCAGGCCTGACGATTGGGTCTAGGATGAAACATGTATATATATGTATATAAGGAAGAAATTGGTACAAAAAGAACAATGCTTCTTTTAGAAAGTAGTGCTGACTTCAATGTTCACTTTTATATTTACACGTACTCTATCTCTGATATTGAGCTCTTTATCCCATAAATATAGCACACCTTAAGATATTTCTTTATATATATATATATATATGTGTGTGTGTGTGTGTGCGTGTGTGTGTGGCACATTTTTGACATTACCACTTCAATATTCTTGTATTTTGATAGTTTTTTTGGTGATCTTCAAAGATCCATTACAATCTGCAGGGACTGCGATGTCAATAAGAAAGCACATTCTGTTTTTGTGGTCTTTGATCACGATGCCTGGGTGATTAGATTTGATTTTTCTGGGTGTATTGAAAAATCCCATAAAATTATTACAGGTCCTATCTCTATAACCGAGGCTGGGTGATGATCATACAAATTTCTGGCAGTTTCCTTCCCGTCAAATTGACGCATTTTCTAGAGCAGATATTTGCCCAGTCTATCATGACGAGTTTTATATTCAGTGGGTGCTAACACTGTGCAACCTGATATTTGATGGACAATTATTTCTGGATATTTATTATATAATCAACATATGGGGTCAACATAATTTTGATTTTTAGATCCTTGTATTTTGACAGTTTTTGATGATCTTCAAAGATACATTACAATCTGTAGGGTCTGCCATGTCAATAAGAAAGCACATTCTGTTTTTGTGGTCTTTGATCACGATGTCTGGCCGATTAGCTTTGATTGTTCTCTCTGTGTGTATAGTAAAATCCCATAAAATTATTACATGTCCTATCTCTGTAACCGGGTCTTGGTTTCTTGCATTTTCCTCCCCGGAAAAAGTTGCTTATTTGCCAATGCAGATATTGGCCAACACAGTCATGGCGAATTTCATATCCAGTGAGCTTCTAACACCGTTCAATCTGATAAAAGATGGCCAAGTGTTTCTGGGTATTTATCACAGAATCTGCATTTGGAGTCAACACAATTTTTCAGTTTGTGTGCTGCGTTATTTCTAGCAAGCATTGCTCATGTGCAGCAAGAATTTAACCTGTTATTATTATTATTATTATTAGTAGTAGTAGTAAAAAAAAAATACGCCCACTTTCCCCGCGGAGTGAAGCATCTGAACCCAGTAATAATGTTATACGGCCCCCTGAGCTTCTGAATCTTCTCCGATTAGGTAGACAGTCTGGCAATTTTCTGGTTTTCCACCTGCATTTATTTCTTAAACTATTTATATATAGTGTTTAGTAAATAAACAAAGCGTCTACTCAAATATAGTCATCTACTAAAATAACGTTTAGGTAATATATATATATATATATATATATATATATATATATATATATATATATATATATATATATTGAGCAATAAGAAAATAAAAAATTAAAAAATTGAAAAATTAAAATCATTAGACACACTGGGTTGTAGATTAATATTCTTTCGTTTTTTTATTATTATTATTTCATTTAGATTCCTCGACTAGTTTCGACCGAAATGGCCATCATCGGGAGGAGAAATATTTCTGCTTGCTGTTGGCAGTGAACTACAGAAATGAATGTCTTTTGTTGGAGAAAATGAACTTTTGTCTGTAGTTTTCATTTGTTTTTTATTTTTTTATCTTTTCACATGAATCTTTTTAACATTCCTTGTGTTGGTCAAACAGTCTCTTTTAAGTTGTTATTTGAGATAAGAACTGGATAGATACATTTTATCCTGAATTCTCTGGTCAGTTTGACAGTTGCATATATATATATATTTATATAGTCATCCACAGACAGACTGTTTCGCTGTACCACAGCTCATCAGTGTGGCTAGTCATCGGGTTGCCTCTAGCTAGTATCGAAACCCGACTGAATTGGCGTTAGTCGGGGATTCTACCACTAAGCCATTGGCGCACGTCAGGTGAATTTAAGTGTATTTATTTTTAGATAAACACACAGTCACTGAGAGAACTCAATTCGATTTACCGAAAAGTAGCTAGAGGCAACCGGATGTCTAGCTACACTGATGAGCTGTGATACAGCGAAACAGTCTGTCTGTGGATGACTATATAAATATATATATATATATATATATATTACGTCAACGTTATTTTAGTAGATGACTATATATATATATATATATATATATATATATATATATATATAGAGAGAGAGAGAGAGAGAGAGAGATAGATAGATAGATAGATAGATAGATAGATAGATAAGAACAGTCTGTGATAGATAGAAAGATATGTCACGTGTTACTTTGAATTCGTCTGGTTTGACGAAACTTGGCCGATGTAGTTAGTTTTTGTTCTTTCTGGTTTTGGCGCGTACGGTGGGGGTTGTGGGTGGGGGAGTGAGATTGTGTTCAACATTTTTAGCCAAGTGATCGCTTTTGAGTTGACAAGAACATTTTAAATCGGATTATTCTTGAAAGGCAGCGTCTCGCTAATGTATCTGAGACAATGAACTTTGAAGACATTGATCAGCATCGTTTTTTCCTCCAGAAATCATCTTGGCTCTTTTGTGTCTGGTTCGGAAATGTGAGTGCATCATTTCTGAGATGCACTCTACACGCTGGCGTCCGTCGTTGGGCGGACTTTCTTTGCGCCAGAAATAATTCACAAGACCTCTCTGACCAGAGTTGCTAGACTGGCATACTTCTGAAGCAGGAACATTGACATGGTTTTGGCGACGGCCACACATCACCGACTGGTCAACATTTTAGAAGTTTTTTTCGTGATCATACCTAAAAGCAAGGTAGTAAAGTCACTAAGACGCAAAGGTTTACTGAGCGTTGCGTGTTAAAGAATATGGTAAAAATATTATTAAGGAGGGAGAAGAATAAAGATAGGTAACAATTTTCTTTGTTTTGTCATCTTCGTCTAAAAAAATATTTTATCTTCCTTTCGTGACTTTCTCTCTGTCTGAGCCTCTTGCTCTTTACTTTGAAGTTAACTTCACATACTGATAACCATCGGTCGAATGTTAATGTTCCGCATCTATTTTTGAAATAGGTCGAGCTATTTTCAATTTAACAAGACCTCAGCTGACTCTATTTACATTATTCGGACTATTTTCCTCATCTTTTTCGCCATATTTATTACAACGTTTCGGCCTTTCAGTATCTGTCTATATTTCTGAGATGAGGTATTATGTACACTATTTACATTATTCAGACTATTGTCCTCATCTTTGTCGCCATATTTATTACAACATTTCGGCCTTTCAGTATCTGTCTATATTTTTGAGATGAGGTATTATGTACACTATTTACATTATTCAGACTATTGTCCTCATCTTTGTCGCCATATTTATTACAACATTTCGGCCTTTCAGTATCTGTCTATATTTCTGAGATGAGGTATTATGTACACTATTTACATTATTCAGACTATTGTCCTCATCTTTGTCGCCATATTAATTACAACATTTCGGCCTTTCAGTATCTGTCTATATT
Organism: Acanthosepion pharaonis; assembly: GCA_903632075.3. Lineage (NCBI taxonomy): Eukaryota > Metazoa > Mollusca > Cephalopoda > Sepiida > Sepiidae > Acanthosepion > Acanthosepion pharaonis. Next base: position 1,014,889 of record CAHIKZ030004104.1, on the reverse strand, counting down.
TATGAGATGAGGTATTATGTACACTATTTACATTATTCAGACTATTGTCTTCATCTTTGTCGCCATATTTATTACAACGTTTCGGCCGTTGTGCGCTCCGGCCTTCAGGTGGTTGGAATGTCGAACAGAACCCTTTATTTCGCTCGCTGGGGTAGACTGTTCTAGTTCCACGTGACATGTCTAATGGATGTCAGTTATCTCCTGTTAATTCCCCTCTCCAAGTTCTCCACTAACGCCTTTATGACAGCGCTTCGAAGACGGAAGCACAACGTAATCAGGTGTTCTTCTGAGACAATAAAAAATCATCCTGAGGCACAGTGGATAAGGGTGTTAGTTAGATCCAGTGACAAGACCCAAAGAGTGTGAGTTCAATACCCGGTTAAGGCAGTGGAGAACTTGGAGAGGGGAATTAACAGGAGATAACTGAATGTAGTTGAAATGACAGACTACACACCTAACAGTAAATGGCGAGTGAAGGAATGGATTTGATAACATATTCGAGTGAAAGGGTAAGACAATTTAACTGATAATCCCTATACAGAAAATGAAGATTTTTTTTTAGGAGGATTAATAGAATTGACCTCATCTTGAGTAGAGGGAGTACTCCATTTATGTGCCGTGTCCCTTCCGGACATTAGCGATCATGGCTCTCCACAAATTCTTATCCTTTGTAGCTCTTAATAAATTTTGTCTTTTTGTTATTTCTCCTAAACCTTGTTCTGTCATCCATTTACACAAGATCATTCATTTTCTTCTATGTGCCGTGTTCTTTGAGGATGTAGTTGTTCATGGCTCTCCACAATTTCCTGTCGTTTGTAGTTCTTAATAAATTTTGTCTATTGTTATCTCTCCTAAACCTTGTTCTACCATCTATTTACACTCTTTTTTTATGTGCCGATTTTTCTTGAAGACGTTGGTGATCGTAGCTCTCCACCATTTCCTCTCATTCGCTGCTGTTAATAAGTTGTCTTTTTGTTATCCCCTCATAACCTTGTTCCTGCATCCCTTTACACAAGCTTATTCTTCTTCTTTTTTTCTCTGCAATGTCACTTCAGGATTTGTAACGCCTATCCAGACCCCACTGGATAGATGTACTCTACAAGACCGACCGTTGCTCATGTGCTGGTCCAGTATTACAGGTTCAATTAAAGACACCGGTTCAAAATGTCGATTCGATTCCACTTTCTAGCCACGTTGTGATGTTTTGATCCTGGAGAGCAATTAACAAATCGTAGATCCCGGAAGATTCAGCTGGTCTAACTGCAAGTTCGTTGGGCCAAGAATCGGGCCAAGCAGGAAAAAAAATCAAATATGAACAAGTCGATTCGAGTCCAAAGAAAAATGCATATATATGTTTATAAGGAAGAAATTGGTACAAAAAGAACAATGCTTCTTTTACAAGAGCGTAGTGTATATGAAATAAAGTCCAGAAAAAATATTACAAATAATTCTGAAAGGAGAGACATATTTTCCAGGTTCACCCTTTTTCTTCTTAGTAGTCGCCGTAATTATTTCACTATCAGGATATAAGAGGGAATCACTTGCAGTATTGCGCCAATATTGCAGATAACTTAAGTTCACTTCCTCCCTTATTTCAACAGCAACCGGACGCTTTCACTCTCACTACCCATCTCTCTCTCTCTCTGGTCAACTTCGACTCAACTCCGACTGTTTTCGCACAAACACACGTTTAAATAAACGCGGTGGTAGCGACAAAAACCCGGGGTGTTGGGTAACTTAGAATACAACCTGATTACTGACGTTCCCTCTTCACAATTAAATGAACAGTCTCTTCTTCTCAATTGGTATTCATAGTTTATATAAACACTATTGTTTTGACATTTTATATTAATAATTCTGACGAAGCACAGCTTCTCTGGGCACAAACTTCACCAGAGGTATTTTTCTCATCTATAAACAAAATTCTATATTAATATAATTATTAATATTTCAAGGGTGGCCATTGCTATGTGCCACAACTTTGGCAATTACAGCTCTCCACACTTTCCTGCCCTTAATAATTTTTGCCTTTTTGTTACCTCACCTAAGCTTTGAATCTCCTTTTACTCAAGCTCAGCTAATCGTTTAAAAGCAGGGATCGATTTGGGACTGTATCGATATTATAAAAAGAACGATTGATTTTTGACATGTGTCGTCACCTAAGGAACGTCTAAAGAATGCTTCTGTTGAAGCTTGGATAAGCATGGAATAATAATAATACAACACAAAATGTACGTAAACAAAATGTATTGAAACAAGGAAAAGGTACACAATATTTACACTTAGTTTTGGTATATTCTTGGGAAGACTGTTCCCGTAGAATGGGTTGACTAAATCGCAGTCGGGCAGAGTCTCTCGATTCGATCTCTTCTTCCTCCCTCCATCGTCTTCCCGGTACCAACCCATATTTATATGGTCGGTACTCCACTTATGTAAATTAGGTGGATCGTACCACAACAGCTTCTTAACAAAAATGATTTCCAAAACATTTTTTCATAATTTTTATGAGTGGGCCAGTCTATTTAAGTAAGCTCATTAGTCAAAACACGTTTACCTTCACTCAACTGCACAGAATAGAGACAACAACTTAACTGTTTACTGTTTCGGCTACAATAATTTTTTGCCAACACTTATAGATCAGATTTGCAAAAAGCAATATTGAATTATTATTAAATAAGTATTTGTTATTTTAATCATTAAATTGTTTTTAAAATAGTAGGAGTATTTTGTATGCTAAATAATAGAAATTTTAATCCCCCCACCCCCCCAAAAATGAAAATTTATTTTACTTAGCTACGCACCCTACATTTTGTAGACCCTTAATGGTGTGCACTTCTCCACCCAAAAATTGGTTTCGATCGGTTGATGTATGGCTATGTTAGAGGATGTGACGGATGGCCTTACAGAATCACAGAATTGTATGTATATTGATTTTTAAGCGTAGCTTAGATGCCGCACAAGGCCGAAAGTATGGCGCACCCAGTGAGAATTATATACATACATATATATATATATATATATATATATATATATATATATATATATATATATATTATAAATTAATTGATTTAAAATATGTTTTTTTTCGCTACACGGTTCTAACCATGTTTCAAACATATATATATATATATATATATATATATATATATAAGCCTATGATCAGTGACTGAACAGCCAGTGATACGTTGAGTGAAATTTTAAAAAAATCTTTTTATACGATGCCTCAAGAAAATCTGTTCATATCTATCTATCTATATTTTTCCTGGTTCATCAGGTCACATCTCTAGTGATATATATATATATATATATATATATATATATATATATATAGAGAGAGAGAGAGAGAGAGAGAGAGAGAGAGAGTGATAGATAGATAGATAGATAGATGACTGTTAAGAAAGTAATATTGAATGTGCGTGTATGTGTGCGTGTTTGTATGTGCATCTCTCTCCTCATTAACTCTATCCCACTTTCTCTCTCTCTCTCTCTCTCTCTTTCTCTGAAAGTGTGTGTGTGTCTGTATGTGAAGGAAGGTATCGTCGCTTTTGGGAAAGAGAATTAAAATTCGTTCAGATCCTCACAAATTTTAAATTGATTTGTCAAGACTAAAATCATGAGTGACAACAGCCCACTTAAAAAACAAAAAAAAAAACAAAAAAAAACAAAAACAAAAAAAAAATTTTATTCCTTGTTAAGAGAATCTGGGATTCTGGGTGAAAAGAATTCTGATAATGCCAAAGCCATCTCTGTCGAATTTTTATTTATTCATTTTTACAAAGCACAGCAAAAATTAAAAGCGTTCCAATAATCTTATTAAATAGAAATGTAAATTTCGTGAGGAGGATCCGATAAAATATCCTAACCTATTTAATCTTCTGATTTCATTTTATTGTGTATCTGATTGGATTCTTATCCTGAACAATGTTGCTCTTTTTGTTGAAAAATGTATGTTTTTAATCAATTCGCCCCAAGCAAGGCAATAAAGCCACTGAGACACAAGGAGTCCACTGGGAGTGAAAAAGAATGAAAAGAATTTAGAAGGAACCGGAAACCCGAAACTAAAATGGGAACAAGGGATAAACCTATACTCCTGTTCAAAAGACCGGGGAGGAGTTTTAACCGAACAACAGACAAACCTATCTACTCCTGTTCGGCACTCTATATATAGGTACTGATAGTTTCAACAGAATTATGTACTATCCGTTTGCATACAAATACTGAGCTCAGATTGTCATCATCTTTTAGAGTTTTGTTATTTTATTTTTCATCCATGAATAGTCTTTCTATCATCCCATCCTATTCATTTTTTTCCTATTAAAATCAGGACAAAATGACTGTTTTAATGTCACCGAGGAGAGTTTTCCATTGTAAATCGCACTGATTGTGTTCTTGAAAATAAATCAAGCCTTTTAATTCGACTCCAAAAATACATCTGAAGAATCTATTGTTTTCAATCGAATCTCAATTTTTTATTTATAGATATCGATTTCTTGTTTAGACTAATAAGACAAAATTAGCATCTTATGAATGGAAATTCCTTCATCGCTCCCTTCAAGCATCCGTCTAATTTTAAGACAGCAGGTGAGTGAAATTCTCAATCATGTTTTTAAAAATGTCTTCTCTAATCCTTTTTTAAGCCTGCAATACTTAGTACTTTGTTCTCTGCAAATCACATATATATTTATAATAATATTAACCCTGATAAGGTCCAAGAGCTACTCGAGGTAGATGATTAAGAGTTACAGTGTATGGGGATATGTGCAGAAGATAACGGTTAACACGTAGATTGAAGTCATCGGAGTAGCATCTTCTTGGGAGTCGGTTCCACAAAAGTAGCAGTACATGGGAATATGCTGTTCTAGTGTAACTTACATCTCAACTTCTACAAAGCCTAAGAGCCACTAAGAGTAATAGGCACAGTTTATGGGGATATTTGGGTTAACGGTTGAGCCTAGACTTGAACAGGTTAAGATTGTAGTGATCGGGGAAATATCCTCTTGAGCCACTCGAGGTAGAGGGTTACAGAATAAAAGGCACAGTTTATGAGGATATGTGTAGAAGATAACGATTAACCATAGACTTGAACAGGTTAAGATTGTAGTGGTCGGGAAGTATCCTCTTGAGCCACTCGAGGTAGAGGGTTACAGAATAAAAGGCACAGTTTATGGGGATATGTGGGGAAGATAACGATTAACCCTAGACTTGAACAGTTTAAGATTGTAGTGATCGGGGAAGTATCCTCTTGGGAGACGGCTCCACAAAGCAGCGGTTCGTGGGAAAAAGTTGCTCGAGTAGAACTTACATCTCACCCTCTACAAGGCCCAACAGCCACTCTAGGTAGAGGTTTAGAGTAAAAGGCACAGTTTATGGGGATATGTGGGAAAGATAACTGTTGACCCTGTTGAACAGGTTAAGATTGTAGTTATCGAGGAAGCATCCTCTTGGGAGTCGAATCCACAAAGCAGCGGTTCGTGGGAAGAAACTGCTCGAGTGGGAATTACATATGTACAGTACCTGATTAAAAATGCTTTAAAAAATTAATTTAAATTAATTTTACTGTTTTCACCGACAAATATGTAAATTAGTTTTAATTTCTGAGGTTAAGAGATATGATAATATTCATTCCTTCAGAAAAGTACCCTCCATTTTTGTCGGATTATTACAGCGCATTCCCCCCCACCACCACCACCACCACACCGACTTCAAAATTATTTCTACCTTATAGTATTGCTACTATTATACATTGATTTTTTATTAGATTTCTTTCCTTTACTAAGCCGTCAATACAAAAATATTTCTATTTAGCATCATTATCGATAAAATCCTAAAAGCATAGAATAACATGCAAAGGGGGTGATAAACTGTCAAAAACCAATTAGTCAAATCAAAACCAGAAAAGAGATGAACTGCTAACAGCCAGGAATCTTTTTATCAAGAGATATTTTAGAGAAAATTTAACTCGAAGCAAGGCAATAAAGCCATTAAGACATAAGTGGGGGGTAACTGGGTCTTAGAGAATATAAGTAAAATAAAACACTTTTAAGGAGAGACAACAATGAAAGGAGAGAAATTAAGAAGATAAAACATAATGAATGTCATTACATTTAACTTTTTGAAGATTTAAGTGAACCATGAAGCAAGAAGCCAGACGTGAGTTCTGCAGACGGGAAGAAACTGTCAGCATAGAACTTCCGAATACATCTTTGACATTTCAACTCTAAAATGATGAGATTTTGGTTCCAGTCTACCATTTCGTATCAATTCATAAAGTCTATGAGCCAGAGAGGAACGTACATCGCAACAATTACCATGAAAGTATTTATAGATAAAGCATGGAGAAACTACAGTTGGGCGATAGGAATGTGACTGAAGCCAACATTCCTGGTCAGGCATTATGACATTGCAATTTGGAATCTATCAAGCATCTCTAAATGTATAGCAGAAACACCAGACCAGATGTGGCAGCAATATTCAAAGAATGGACGAATGGTGTATTTAAAAATATGAAACGTGAAACCCAGAATCACAAACTCATATCCATAAAACTGAATATGTTAGTACTATCACTGATGTTCACTACTTTTCAATAAGTACTGCGCATAAAAATAATATATATATATATATATATATATATATATATATATATATATATATATTATTTAATGTTATTATTGAGTACGTTCCACTAATCACCGCGCGTATAAAATTATATATATATATATATATATATATATATATATATATATATATATATATTCTGTATATATATATATATATATATATATATATATATATACGGCCTGACGATTGTGTCTAGCATGAAACAGTCTGTCGCTTCTAAGTGTTGAATTCAATGTTCACTTTTTTTAAAAATCAATTATAATTTTTTTCAAAACTTATTTTAAGAAAATCAGGAATTATAATGTTTATTATAACATTTCGAATCAAGCTTAACTTAGCTTCTGCGCCGAAAAGGTGTAATTTGAAAATAAAACAAAGCACTTCATAAACTTTCTCGTCACTTGACAGGTGATGAATGACATATTGACGGATTACGTACGGATAATTCCTACGGAAGGAGAGAAGAGAAGTTATTTACATTTAAATGAACAAATTATTTACCTCGTTATTTTTATGGAAAACTTTCAGCGCTCTAATTGTTTTCTATTTTTTGTGCTTAGCTTTCACCTTTACGTTTACGATGCTTTATGGAAATATATTATAAAGAAATTAAAATAAGACTATTGAGAGTGAGATTAATTTTCATAAGTAAATATCTAATTAATTTATAGGTACGTTTCTTATGAAATTTTATCAGAAGTGTACATAAAATACTATAATTTTATATACATTAACTACATTTTACTAGGTTATTTGTATTTCCATTCATGTTATTATTAATTTTGATATTTCATTTATGGAAAAATGTCATAACTGAGATTAATATAAAAATAAGATCATATATTTCATAAGATGATACTGATACTTGTAGGTACCCTTATCAGTTGAAATTGAAAAATCAAATTAACTTCTCAACACGTGTTTCACAAAAGTAATGGGATTAACAGCGGAAAACAATGCTTAACTCAAATAACGCAACTTAATTATATTCTGGTTGATCTTTCGTACTTTATAATTACAGCCCGATTATAAACACAAAATTACATTTCTTAATTACTGCGGATCTTCGGATTAGTCAAAATGATACAATTTACAACGCGCTAAAAAAGACCTATCTCATAAGGACACTTACGAAAGCGGATGCAGCTTTTAACTAATTTTATAATATTTTAACAACTTAAATGTAAAACACTATTATAATTAAAGAAATAACAAATAATTGTATTAAAAATTCATTTTTCATCGAAAATCTTTTTGTTTTCAGAAAACATTGTCCATATTCATAAAAACAACTAAAATCAAATAAAAGCGTTTGAAATTGAATATCTTTGTTTTATTGAGTTTTGTATGTTACAATTTAGAGCTGATTTTCAGGTCGGGGATTCCAATAAAAAGCAAAAAATACATGATTTGCATTTTTCAAAGCCTTGTGCTTTTAACTTTTGTAATCCCTAAAGTAGACTCGATCGAATTTCTAGAATTTTCATAAAATTAGTTATGGGGGTGTAATAAATATAAAAAAAATATTTCTGACATGACTTTAATTAAAAAAAAACATATTTCTAATAATTTCATCATCTGTGAATAGTTTCTTAAAGTTTCATTAACATCATACAATTTATTTTTTTATTTTTGCAGATTTTCCAAATTAATGTCTGTCATACAAAAAAAAAAAGAAAGAAAAACGTGCTAAAATTGTATATGTTATTTTAATAGTTCCGATGATACAAAGAGAAACAAGTTTGTTTTTTTTTAATCAAAGTTTAGAATGTTTTAAAAAGAAGGAAAAACTTTTTTAAAATAATTAAAATAAACTTTGGTCTTTCCTCTTCATAATAACATAAACATTTAGACGATAAAATTTTGTTTTCGTCATGTTTGGCGTCTTTTTCATCATGCTATGCTCTTTTTTAGCGATCTCGTGGAGGTACCTAAAAAATGTAAAAATGGTACACATACACACGCACGCACAAACACACACACACACACACACACACACACACATATATATATATATATATATATATATATATATATATATATATATATAAAGAAATATAGTCTTAATGTGTGCTATATTTATGGAATAAAGTGCTCAATATCAGCGATAGAGCGTGTGTAAATATAAGAGGCGACATTGAAGACGCAACTGTCAGGCCTGACGATTGCGTCTAGCATGAATCAGAATGTCGCCTCTAAGTGTTGACTTCAATGTTCACTTTTATATATATATATATATATATATATATATATATAGAGAGAGAGAGAGAGAGAGAGAGAGGAGAGAGAGAGAGAATATAGAAAAGAGGGATAAAGAGCGAGAGACGGACATAGTAATAAAGAAAAAATAACAGAGAGAACAACGTTTGAAACAAAGAAAAATATGCACTTTGTTAAAAAAAGAGACACTCTGTAATGATAGCAACACGTTAATATAAAAAGAAGCTTAGTAGGTGATTATGTTGAAAGGATCCCAGAAAAATGGCGGAAACTTTTCTGGATGAATTCAAATAATTCAAACTCTTCATCTCAGGAATTAAAACAAATTCTAAATTGCAACGCGAAAATAATGATAATAAATTTAAGAACTTCAACACTTTTAATCAGCCTCTATATCTAATGTGTGATTTATAGAGAGCGAAACACTAAGTATTGGAGTCTGAACAATGGATTGGAGAAGATGTTTTTAAAAACATGATTGAGAATTTCACTCACCTGCTGTCTTAAATTTAGACGTGAAGGGAGCGATGAAGGAATTTCCATTCATAAGATGCTAATTTTGTCTTATTAGTCTAAACAAGAAATCGATATCTATAAATAAAAAATGCGATTCGATTCAAATCAATCAATTCGAATAAAAATGAAGAGAGAAAAACTGAATAATTGAAACGAGGAAAATTTTTGAAAAGAAAAAGAAGACAGCGATAAGTTGAATGGAGAAATATCAGGAAATTAGGAGAATTTAGAAATTGGATAAGAAAGAAATAAAAGAAAGAAAGAAAGAACGAAAGACAATAGATTAAAAATAAAGAAGAAACTCGAAGAAAGAAAGAAAGAAAGAAAGAAAGAAAGAAAGAAAGAAAGAAAGAAAGAAAGAAAGATTAAAATTAAAGAGGAAACTCGATAGCGGAGAGAGAAAGAAAGATGAAAAAAGATTAAACATACAAAAGAAACGCGATAAAAAGAAAGAAAGAAAGAAAGAGATTAAAAAGAAGAAAGTCGACAAATAGAAAGAAAGTAAGAATGATATTAAAAGGAAAGAAAGAACGAAATTAAGAAAAAAAGAAATTAAAATAAAAAACTCGAAAATAGAAAGAAAGATTAAAAAGAAAGAAAAAAATTAAAAAAGATAGTTGAAACTCGCTAAAAAGAAAGAAAGAAAGAAAGAAAGAAAGAAAGAAAGAAAGAAAGAAAGAAAGAAAGAAAGAAAGAAGAAACTCGGTAAAAAGGAAGAAAAAGGAAAGAGGAGATTCGGTCAGTCGAAATAAGTAAAGAGAATAAAAAGAAAAAATACACAAATAGAAATAAATAAATGAAAAATGAAATAAGGAAGGAAAGAAATATATTAAAAAGAAAGAAAGTTGAAACTCGGTAAATGGAATGAAAGAAAGAAATTAAAAAAGAGGAAATTCGGTAAAAAGAAAGAAAGAGAGAAAACAGTTGCTAAAATAAGCTTCTATTTGTTTCTGGTTATTGATTAGCGATGTGTTTAATACAAAAGCGGTTTTTCGATTATAACCTTTGCCTGATAAAGATGGCGGCGCTGGTGCAATTCTTTTCGGTGCCTTTCAGATTGATATTTTTTTTTATTTCTTCGACCTTTTAATGCCATTGTCATTAATTTGTTAACAAAGGCGAAACTTTATAAATTAGAAAGAACTTTTTTCTTTCTTCAAGAAATGAATGCAAGAAAATATTGAGAAGAAAGCAAGTCATTTCTCAAGATGAATTGCCCCCATCTTGATTTCAAGTTAAGAAAGTTTAAAGAAAGAAAAAAAAATAACGTCACAAATTGAAAATGAAAGAAAAACAAAGAAAATGAATGAACGAATGAGTGAATGAAAGTCTGAAAATATTTGAATGAATGCAGAAGTGAATTTAGGAAAATATATTTTGATGAATGAATGTAAACAGGAAAATATTAGAAAGAATGAAAAAAGAAAGTTGCTTGAAATAACGGAGTAATGAATGAAAATAGGAAAAGGTCAGTGTGAATAATTAAAATATTTTGAAGAATAAAGAACGAATAAAAATAGGAAAATAATTTAACGCGTGAATAATAATGCTTGAATAAGTATTTGAAGGAATGAAAATATTAAATCTTTGAACGAAATTGTGAATATGAATGAATAAATAAAAGTGTGAAACTTAATGTGAGAACTGAGGAATGAATGAAAATATGTAAGTGAAAGAAAAAGAACTGAATGATTGATCGATGAATGAAGGCAAAAAGATTTTAAAAGTTAAGTATTTAATTCTGGAAAAAGAAAGACAAGGAATTATTTCTTTTTTTAAATCTCATGTTAATGAAAGAAAAAAATTAATAAAATAACTAATAAAAGTAATAAATCTTAAAGAAAACAAAAGAAAGAAATGAAAGAAATAAGAAAAGAAAAAGAAGCCAATAAAGTACGAAAAATAAAATGAAAAGAAAGACAATAGCACACAAATGAGTAACACAGTATCTAAGATGGCGGATAGCGAACAGAAGTCGTTTTTCAACACAGAAACAGTGAAGGAATCATTCTTCATTTTGTAAAGAATTTGTGAACAAGAGAGATTATGAGAAAAACAAAAAAGAACGCAATTCTTTAAAAAAAAAAGGGGAAAAAAAAAGAAAAATGAAGAAAATAAAATAAAGAATTGGAAAAAACAGATTAGGTATTCGATTCTAGAAGACGATTGATGAGTTGTTCATCAGATCGATATGATCCAATTTAGTTGATCGATAATCATGATAGGATATAACAAAACTGGTCAGGACTGGAACAGCCAATTTGATTGCTGATTACTTTATTAATTTTTGATTCACGTACCACATCTTATTCGTTTTTTTTTTTTCGATTAAACATATTCTTGATTTATAATTTTTTTAAAAAATGTTAAAAACATGGCTATTCATCAGCGTTCATCTGCAGGCCGAACACGGCACTTAAAAATTAACTTTTGAATTTGTATTTGTTGAGATTTTAAGTTTACCGAATAAAGGCTCAAAAAGCACTAATGATAGACGCATACTAATGATGACGGAGATGATGCAGAAGATGCCACTTGAAATTATAACACAGCAGCAGAGTCTGTTACTGTTTCATAACTGAGTTCTGTAGTTCTCATATGTGCCGCAGAGGAAGGTCATGAAATTAAGTGTGTAGGTCACTTCCTGGCAAGTAGAGTAAGATGAGGTTCACCTTAAACAAATTTCCGCCATCGGCACTTTCTTCTACTCTGATTTTGTTTCAGCTCCAACCAAACCATTGTAAAAGCCAAACGTTCACAAGGAATGGATGATGGGAGCTGATTTGGGGGAAAACTTGAAGCTTTCTAGTCCTGAAATTTCACGTTGGCGTCGAATTCAGTCATCAATGCCATCATCATAAAGAAAGCGATCAGCAAAGACGAAATTAAATTCTTGAAGATGAGATAAAACCGACGACGACTATTGAATCAGAATACACGATTTGCAGTAATTGATCCATGTGGTTAAATCAGCAACACTTGATCATCATCATCATCATCATCATCATCATCATCATCATCATCATCTTCCTCCTCCTCATCATCATCATCATTATCATCAATATTATCATCAATATCATTATCATCATCATCCTCCTCCTCCTCATCATCATCATCATTATCATCAATATCATCACCAATATCATTATCATCATCCTCCTCACCATCAATATCATTATAATCACCATCAACATCAATTTCATCAATATCATCATCAGTATCATTATCAATATCATCATCATCATCAATATCATCACTAATATCATTATCATCATCCTCTTCATCATCAATATCATCAATATCGTCATCATCATCATCATCATCATCAATATCATCATCATCAATATCATCCTCCTCATCATCAATATCATCATCATCAGTATCATTATCAATATCATCATCATCATCAATATCATCATCATCATCATCATCATCAATAATATCATCATCACTATCATTATCAATACCATCATCATCAATATTATCATCATTATCAATATCATGATCAATATCATTATCCTCATCATCATCATCAATATCATCATCATCATCAGTATCATTATCAATATCACCATCATCATCATCAATATCATCATCATCATCATCATCAATATCATTATCAATATCAACATAATCAACATCATCAGCAATATCATCATCAATATCATTATTAATATCATCATCAATAGCATCATCAACATCATTATCATCCATATCATCATCATCAATATCATCATCATCATTCCCATGATCAGCTGAATACAAGTCTAACCACAGACGACGTCTTCCATCTTGAAATCTCGACCATCCACCCTGACTGTTCACTTCATTTTAGCAAACCTACAACTAAGTGATGTGCGTGTCATCACTATATTGGCTTCATACATAAATATGGGACCCAATTGTACCAAATGTTCATTCACCCTTGCAGATTCATCCGAGCTGTGAGAGCTTTTGTTTTAATTTCTGCTAGATGTCTAGTCAAACACCACACCAGAAACGCCTGGTGAGAGAACCGACTATGCGATAGCTTAGTACTGGCTTATATCGTACAAACAGCACTCGTAGGGTGATCTGCCATAAAAAAATAATTTGGTTAGCGAACGCCTATATCCAGTATACTACTGCTATAATGAGAATCAATGGCAGATTTTGGATGCTTTAAATCCAATGTCACATCCTGGATATGACGATAATCCGGCTTCTGATCGGGAAGTTTTGAGGAGTGTGGAACCACTTCATAATTGCTGTTGTTTCCAGGTCGATCCAGATCTGGGGTGGCAGCACATGTTTTCGTCCTAACGGTACTCGGACATTTGGCCGACGGATATTTAACCAAATGGAAATTTAGCCGAAAATGTAATGGCGTACTTAATATCAAACTCTTTATCGTAATGTTCTACTTATATTTATATTTATTTACTGTATTAATTTATAATTTTTAGTTTTTGTTCCGTTTTTTTTGTTTTTGTTTTTGTTTTTTTGAGTAGCTTTTTTTAAAAAAAAGTCAATTCTGTATATAATATATTTTACTTCAAATATTACTGTAAGATGATAAGTATTTTGAGAAAATACACATTTTACTATAGCAAAAATCTTAACCTTTTACGATATGAAAGATCAATTTCGCTTTTAATGATCATTATCTTAAAGGGATGAACTAGATTTTATCTAACTGTTAAATACGAATTTAAATAATTAGGTGCTACTTTTTACCCAAATATACTCAAATATTTTTAGAAATACTAATTTCAATAAACAAATATTGAAATAAGAAAAATTTTTAACTTTAAATTTAGATTTAGTACATAATTTGGACTATTATCCTCATCTTTGTCGCCATATTTATCACAACATTTCTGGCCTTCTTCAGGTGGTTGGAATGTCGAACTGAACACTTTATTCCGCTCACTGGGGTAGACTGTTCTAGTTCCACGTGCCATGTTTTTTAATACAATATGGGAACCAGTAATAAGGAGTGCCAGAGAAAAGCAATGATAACAACAAAGCAATATGAGCTCTGGTAAAAACATGCAATGATAACAGCAAAATTGCAATATGAGCACTGGTAAAAATGGTTGCTGAAGACATTAGGTTTATAATACCCATAAATTCACATGGCACAGTGGATAAAGGCGTTGGTTAGATCCAGTGACAGGACCCAAAGAGCGTGAGTTCAATACCCGGTTAAGGCAGTGGAGAAATTTCAGAGGAAAATTAGCAGGAAATAACTGATAACTGACATCCATTAAAAAACATGGCACGTGGAACTAGAACAGTCTACCCCAGTGAGCGAAAAAAAGGGTTCAGTTCGACATTCCAACCACCTGAAGAAGGCCGGAGGGTACAACGGCCTAAACGTTGTGATAAATATGGTGACAAAGATGAGGACAATAGTCCGAATAATGTACATAATACCTCCTCTCAGAAATATAGACAGTTAGATTTAGTAATTTAATCACTTGAAATTCAGTAGTAATTATTAGTTCTATTCTATCTTATAATACTACTAATTAAGATACTTAAAGTATTGCTTGTTACTATTTTTACTTGTACTTTTTCAGTGAAATGTCCGTTCGGACAGATGTCTGTCAGTCAAATGTCTAGTCGGCCAAGGGTTCTAACTATGAGCAAAACTGGGGTGAAACACTATGAAAATATATAAATACATTTTTACAGTAAAAATACCAGAAATAGATTTTATAGTAATATATATTTTACCACCAAATTATGTACAATAAATTATCACAACATTACTAGCAACATATTTCTGTAAAAAAAAAAAAGTTACTACCAGCCTTACAAAAGCCAGATAAGGCCGAAAATAAATTATTGTTGTCATATTTGGTAGGAGCTGCCCAGTCCTGCCTAGAGTTCCAAAGCATCTCCGAGCTCATGTGGGTGACCAATTATTTTCTACCCTTCAATCTCTCTTTCACAGGCTGGATGCGGTAAACCTCTCTTCGCTCTGTCGTGACTTTCATGGAAAGCTAGGACACATTGTAGCAAACCAGCCATATCCCCCTCCGTATAGCATTGGTGAGAAGTAACAATCTAGCACCTTCCTCGGGCGAACCACTTCCCTGTGGAACTCTGTGGGTGAAGTAAAAACATCTCTCTCTCCCCTCTCTGCCCCTCCCTCTCTCCCTCTCTATCTCAATTTATTTAAAACCAAATGGTATCTTTCTTTAATATGACGTAATAAATTCAGACAACTTTGTATAATGAAAAGTCCTTCAACCTCACCAGCCCCCCACCCCAAATCTAAGTATAAATAATATTAACCATTTGAACCCGAATGGTTGATGTTTTAAAGTGCCTATACTGCACTCAACAGGGGATCAGGACCCAAAGATTTAATCTTAAATAAGTGACTAGTATAGGACGTTAAGGTACGTTAATGTAGACTATCAGTACTTGTACCTAGATTAAGTCCTTAACACTGTAGTACTAAATGTAAATCAAGTTAGGGTGCCTGGAAGGTCAGTGTTTTTATCAAGGCACCCCAGAATACCCCAGATTTCAGTGTTATTTTCAGGCACGGTGGAGTAAAGGATAGCGGCTTAGATTGAGGAATTGGAGAGCCGAGTTCGAATTCCAGTCGAATCCAATACATTCACTTACGTGCTAACACCCTTGGAAAAGGTGTGAATCCTCTTCTTCTTCCTCCACATATGCGTAAATAGCAGGACAGACTGGTTTCTATAGCCTTGGATGGAGAAGGACAACTCTGAATTCAAACCCAGAGTGGATCCCCTAAGGCGGATGGACGGCACTTTGTGCTACCTTCCGGCAACTCCTGCAGCCGCGTTGGTACCAAACTGTATTGGTTTATCTTCTCCTTTGGACTCTGCTAGCAAGGCCGCGAGGGGGGAACTAAACGTCCAGGCAGCCCTAGTTTTCCATATATTCCGCCCAGGCTGATAGCGCACCGTGCTACTCCATCGTCTCTCGAGACGGACGGATGATGACTATATATATATATATATATATATATATATATATATATGCGATGAAAATAACACTGGCATCTTGTTTTAACAGATATATTTACCAAAATTACACAAAAACATCTTGAAACATCAAAGAGTAAATATATTCAATAAAATCGCAATTGTTTTCAACCATGGCCTCCAGACGACTTCGGAATCTCCTGCAACTCTTCTGGAGCGTCTTCTTGTTTAAGTTGGTGAATACTGCCATAATCTTAGCCTTCTGTTGATCTTTGGTGCCAAAACTCATGCCTTCATTTCTTTGGTAACAAAGAAAAGAATACTGAGCTGTTACATCTGTTCTTCTTTACGGCAGCGAATGTTGGAGGGTCTCCTCAAAGATGAAGAAGAGACTCGAGGCGACGGAGGACGATAAATGCGACACTGAGATCCGTAGACGTATTGGGGTGGCCAAGGACACATTCCAATAGCTGAGCAGAGTACTGCGAGAGAGGAGGATTTCTTTGGTAACAAAGAAAAGAATACTGAACTGTTACCTGACATCTGTCCTTCTTTACGGCAGCGAATGTTGGGTGATTTCCTCAAAGATGATGAACAGGCTGGAGGCGACGGAGATGTTGTTCTACAGAAGGATGCTAAGAGTATCATGGACCGAGAGTGTGAGCAGCGATGAGGTTTATAGGAAGTATGCAAACAAGGAAGAGGCTTATACTTAACATCAGGAAGCATATGAAGTTTCTGGGACATGAGGAAGGAGGGCCTGGAGAATCTGATACTCACGAGTCGAATAGAAGGAAAGAGAGACAAGGGAAAACAACGTGTGACATACCTGGTGGCCTTATACAGGTGGATGACAGTACGTGGTCTAGGGGAGGCAGAGGGAAGGAACTTGTTGAGAGCCTCAAGTGATAGAGGGAGGTGGAGAGCCATGATCGCCTACGTCCTGAAGGGCCATGGCACATTAAAAGAAATAAAAATAAACCAAATCAATGGTTTAGACATTTCGTATACTTTCACCTCATTTCATTCTTATATGAGAAACCATTTTTATAGATCAGGTGTTTGATAAAAGTGCCTAAAATTTTATTTTTATAAATTAAAATGAAGAAGAGAAGACGACTTACCTCGTGTGGCAAATCGAGCGCATATATGCCTGGCGTGTAAAACGCGTGAAGGAAAGGAAAGGAAAAAATAAATATGGCCGCCTTGATACCTTAATTTAAGAAAGACACTGACTTGGAGCTAGGAAAATTGGCCAAAAAGTTTGCAAATATTTTGCGAGATCAGCTCGGCATAAAAAACACCACGCGAGAGAGAATAGACCTCTCGTGAACGTGGTACTGTTTGAACGGAGATACTTTGTCAGTTGGAAAGAGATTATTTGGGTCAGTTTCACACAGAAAACATTATTTTTACAATAATGTTAACCCTATACGAAGCCCAAAAGACACTCAGAGTAAAAGGTTTCAGAGTAAGGGGCCAAGTTTATGTGGATATTTGAACAAGATAACGGTTAACACTTGACTTGAACAAGATTTATATTGTAGGGAGTCGGTTGTGTATTCCTTCTATGTTTTTTTTTTTGGTGGTGGGGGGGGGGGTCCAGAAGAGTGTGCTGTGAACTTTTGCACACATATATATTGGAAAGTTACGATTAGTCAGCTCCAGCCCAAATATGCCAGCAACATTCCATTTTTGGTCTCCTCTAACTCTTGTAACGATAGAACATAGTACTTTTTGGAATGGCGCCTGATTTCAGAAAACTAATCATCTGATCAAATTTGATATGCACACATGATGAACAATGTAAACTGCTGTCGGTTCATTGACGTGACAGAAACGACAAGGGCACAAAGAGAAATCAAGAGAGGAGAACAACTCTGTAGATTTCTCTTTTTAGTGAAGTGTCATCTTATATTATTTGGAAAGGATTGCGTTGAAGACGCCAAGCAAAGTAAATAAAATCAGTCAGATTTCATGTTTTTAATTAAAGAAAAAAAAGGAGATTTAAAAGGAGTGCCCGATGATTTTTGCAGTTGGGCCAATGTTCTAAGCTTTCTTTTATGTCTTTAAAATTTTATCTGTTTTTGCTCGATCTTTTAATAATGCATTCTATGTTATCGATTTTATTTATTCCTTTTCATTCATTCATTCATTCATTCTTTCTTTCTTTATTTATTTATTTATTTATTTATTTATTTATTTATTTATTTGTGTTATCCGGTTTTTGAAAAGTTCTTTCCATATTAGCGCTTTTTTTCTTTCTGTCTTTCTCTCTTTCTTCCTTTTTTTCCTTTTCTTTCTTTCTTTCTTTCTTTCTTTCTTTCTTTCTTTCTTTGTTTTACCTGATTTTAAAAGTTCCTTCAATATTAGCGACATCTTTCGTTCTTCCTTCTTTTCATTATTTCTTTCTTACTTCTTTCTTTCTCTCTTTTCCCTTCCTTTCTTATTTCCTTTTCTTTCTTTCTTTCTTTACTTTTGCTAGAATTTTTAAAGTTCCTTCATTATTAGCAACTTCTTTCTTTTTTTCTTCCTTTCTTTTTCCCTTCCTTCCTTTTTTTCCTTTTCTTTCTTTCTTTATTTATTTGTTTTACCTGATTTTAAAAGTCCCTCAATATTATCGACTTCTTTCTTCCTTTCTTTCTTCCTTTATTTCTTCCTTTCTTTCATTATTTCTTCCTTTCTTTCATTCTTTATTCCTTTCTTTCTTTCTTTTACCCAATTTTTGAAAATTTCCTTCAATATTAGCAACTTCTTTCTTTCTCTCTTTTTCCCTTACTTTCTTTTTTCCTCTTCTTTATTTTATTTTTGCTAGAAATGTTCCTTTATTAGCGACTTCTTTTTTCCTTCTTTTCTTTCTCCCTTCCTTCCTTTTTTCCTTCTTTCTTTCTTTTCTTCATTCTTTCCTTTCTTTCTTTCTTTATTTTACCCGTGTTTTAAAATGTTTCTTCTATATTACTGACATTATTTTTTTTCTTTCTTTCTTTCTTTCTTTCTTTCTTTCTTTCTTTCTTTCTTTCTTTCTTCTTTTCTTTTCTTTTTCTATTTTTATTTATGCCCCATTTTTAAAAGTTCCTTCTATATTAACGATTATTTGGTTTCTTTACTCCCTTTCTTTTTCTTTGTTCCTTTCTTTCTTTCGTTCGTTCGTTCTTTCTTTCTTTTTCCTTTCTTTCTTTCATTTCCTCTTCGAATTTTGTTTATTCATTTTTACCCAATTTTAAAAAGTTAATTCGGTATTATCGACTTTATTTGCGCTCTCTCTCACACTCGCTTACACACACACACACACACACTCTCTCTCTCTCTCCTCTCTCTTTACTTTCCCTCTCCCACCTCTCTTTTTCTCTCTCTCTCTCTCTCTCTCTCTCTCTCTCTCTCTCTCATTTCTTTCCTAGAATTCTCGATTTTCGGGGTTCGCATGATAGACATGTCACCAGATTAATATTCCAAAAAAGGAAATTGAAAAATGTTTGGTAAAATTTGGAGAAAAAGTCATTGTCAAACTCACAAGCACACACACACACACACACACACACACACACACACAGAGAGAGAGAGAGAGAGAATTTCCTCCCTTCTCTCTTTTATTGAGATATGAATCCGCAGAATGGCACTGATAGCAATATAGCCAATATGCAGGCTTTATGAGTAGCGTTACGGTTAACAAGTTAGTTTCATAAGCCTTGTAGTGAGTTTAATCTTCTCTGGGTGCCATACATTTATGGCCTTGTGCCAGACGAAATTAAACCTGGTAAATACCTAGAAAAATGGTCGGGTTCTTGTACCGTTCTAAAAAAAAATATATATATATATATACATACTAATTGCTATGTTCTATCGTTACAAGTGTCAGATGAGACCAAAAATGGAATTTTGCAGGCATATCTGCGCTGGAATTACCTAATCGTAACTTTCCAGCCATGGCAGAGTCAAACAACGATTACGCGGCCTTGTGGGCGATGAATTATTTACTATCCTACAAATATTAATCAACAGCTTTTTGTGGATTTTGTGTTTCATAACAAATTTGATTTTGTGTTTCATAGCAAATTCAATTTTGTGTTTCATAGCAAAGTTAATATTGTATTTCATAGCAAATTTAATTTTGTGTTTAAGAGCAAATTTAATTGTGTTTCATATCAAATCAAATTTTGTTTCATAGCAAATTAAATTGTGTATTTCATAACAAATTTAATTTTGTGTTTCATAACAAATTTAATTTTGTTTCATAGCAAATTTATTTTGTGCTAAATAGCAAATTTAATTTTGTGTTTGATAGTAAATTTAATTTTGCGTTTCATAAATTGTCTTTTGCTATAAATGTCGTACATCCATTTTTTCATTAAATTGTATAACCATGATTTTTTTATGAGCTCTTGCAGTATCTGAACATATTTGCATAAATATTATTTAAATTCTGGCATTTCGAATTATTCTAACAGAAATATTTTAATTGCAGAATTAGCTTAATTTTCTTTAGTTAAATGCGTTAGTTTCATTGTCAAAATAATAAAATTAGGTACATCACTGTATTTTCGTTAACCAATTTTAAATTGCTGTATTTGGTGTTTGAAAAAAATAACTTTTTGTTTTCTTTATTTTATTTTTTTTTTGTTTATTTTGTTTTTGTTGTTGTTCTTTTTTTTTTTTTTCGAAGAGTCTTCATTATGTTCGGACTGTTATTCGCAAAGTGGAATGTTACTTTATAAGGTTGATTTCACCTCATAAAAGCTCAAATTAAGAACTAAATTTCTTTGCGCAAATCTTGTTATGTCTATTTTTTCTTTGTTTATGTAAATCTACTTTGCTCATTATGCCTCTGTTCTGTTTTTAGCATTTTAAAATCTGAAAGCAAAAAAAAAATAAAAATAAAGTAAAATAAAATAAAAAAAGATAATAAAAAATAAACACTCGTCTGAGTTTTGTTAGATGATTGTTGCTATAATTGTTGCTATAATTGTTGGATAATTGTTAGATGATTGTTGCTATAATCATTGCGTGGTGTTGCCTCAAAATAGTATCTTCGTCGTTATTTTCGCAACATTTCAACCATGTAAATCTTATTTCTGTTTTCAAGGCAATTGTCCAGACCAGCTGCATTCCTTAGTTCCACCAATCCAGACATTCACAAAGAGGACACGTCATACACGTACACGGGGTAGACTCATCCTTATTCTCGTCATATTCCATTGGTAAGGAAGAAGATCCAGTCAGCGTTTTCCCAAGAACCGTAACATTGTGAAATTGAATCCCGAAGAGAATGCTACTACAATCACATTTTCAAGACTAGTTTCAACCCTTATCTAACAAACTGTGGCGAACGCGCGTCGACACAGACGCAAAAGATCGCGCATGGACATGTTTGTCAACATCAGTTACATCCGGGTTTTCTCCGTTAGGAGCAGGACAGCTTGGTATGTCTAAATACGGTCCTCTCTGCAACTGATCAAGATCTGGATCTTTGTAAGTTGTTTCATGCTAATAAAAGCAACGGGAAAAACAGCAGTCAAGGCACAGTATCTTGTTATATTAGCCCCGTAGTTGGTGGGAGAGAAATCGGTAAAATGTTTTCCATAATCTCAACACGCTCTTTGCTTGCATTACAATATCCTCATAATACGCAAATTTTATTCCCGCTTGTGCATCCTACTTGGAGGTACGGTGGAATAATGGATAGCAGTTCGGATTAATAAATTGGAGATCCGAGTTCGAATTCCAGTGGAATCCATTACATTCACTTACATGTTAATACCCTTGGGAAAGGTATGAATCCAGTTCTTCTCCCGCCAGCAGTGGGTAAATAGCGAGACAAACCTAGCGGGTTCTATAGCCTCTACCGCAGAAAGAAATGGCAAACTACTGCGGGAAAAATCTGCCTCGTCAGTCATATATCGAAAGATACATGATCGCTTAAACGTGTATCATGCATGACACATAACTGACTGACTGACTGACATCCTAATTAACCTTTACTTTTAGGGCATTGTAGACTCGGCTTGCCTAACAACCACGGCTACGCGTACGAGGACCAATCAATCGCGCGGGAGAATCCTGCAGTCGAACTTAGACTCGGCTCGCCTGCCTAACACGGTTATACGTGCGAAGCGCGTCCGATGGCCGCGACGACGACGACGACGACGACCAGCCGTTCGCTAAGGATAGCCGCCCGTATGAGGATGGATAGTGGAGGCACAAAAGTGTATAGCGGCTTAGATTGATTGAGCTGAGTTCGAAATCAATTCGGGTTCCTCACGTTCACCTACGTGCTAATACTCTTGGGAAAGCTATGAATCCATCAGTTCTCTCCCCTCAACTATGGGAAAAATAGTGTCCAATCGCCTCGGGTGGCAAACAGTCTAAGAGAAAGAAACTCTGACTACTGCCTTATAGATTCTGCCTCTTTAAACAAAGGTTAAAAGTGCGCGGGGTGGGGGGAACTTCAAAAACAAATCAACCTCGCATTTCGTCTCGAAGAAAGAAACTGCCACACTACTTCGAGCAGCGACAGAAAATAATGGACTCCGTGGGTTTAGTATGAATCCATCTCTTCCCCACCCCACCCCAGTTATGGGTAAATAGCAGGGCAAACTCACGCCTATGACCTTAGTTGGCAACCAGTTGAGGAGAAGGAAAATTCGGAATGTAATTTCAAAAACAAATCCACCTTGCATATCGTGTCGACGAAAGGATTTCGGCCTTGTGCCACATCTGACCGCGTGGGGCGGTTGGTAGATATCCTGCAGTTGGAGATACGTCACCAGCTGGACTGGTCAAATTCTATGCCTCCTGACAGAGAGGATCCCCAGACAAGGCTATGACGAAGGGCAGAGTTTCGTCTCGGGAAACAGCTACCCGGCCCCGTTTTGTACGTCGTTTTACGGGAATTTTTGGCCGGGCCTACGGGCTCGGATTCCCCGCATTAAATTCGGCCTCGTGCCACATCTTAACGCGTGGTGCGGTTGGTAGATATCCTGCAGTTGGAGATTCATTGTGGGATTCACTCGACTCACTTGTAGCAATTGATTACTTCTTCTACACTCCGCTGGCGAATCTTATATGTATTGTTCTTGCCCTAGGTATTATCGTTCATTACCAACCTTCGTTTGATTATTCTATTCAGTAACCTTCCCTTGGTTACAACAATATCGATTACATCTAGCCATTTCATTTGTAAAATGATGAGATCAATCTGCTAACCAAGTACTAAAGGCAGCAAAGAGAAAAGGTCATCAGAAAAATTACCATGAATATATTTATAGACAAGGTACAGGGAAAGTACGGTACAGTGGTGGAAAAGTGACTGAGACCGATATGCCATGTCGTCCTGATAACATTACAGATTCTTTTGATTTCACTTATAATATCTATACACATAACAGAAGCATCAGACTATATGCGACAGAAATATCCAATGTATGGATGTGTTATACTGGAACACACCTATTCTATTGTTAATAGTCTCTCCCACCTATAATAAGTAGGAGTAGTAGCAGTCGCTCAGTGAGTTGGTCAGTCAGTCGATGTCGGACGACCGTGAGTCGGATACTAAAAGTATCAGCCACCACAACTAGATTGCTGCATCATTAACTATTATATCAAGTTCCTAAAGTTTTGTACGTCGAACCTATTTTAGGACCGACTTAGTGAAATACAAGCTTCCACTGTGAAACTACTCTATAACAGGATGACTGGTAGATATATAAATATGTAAGATATATTATTGAATTAAAAAAAAATATTTATATTCTCATTCACATAAAATACCTACATTCTTTTGTGCTAAATAAAATTGCCGTCTGGATATTACATACCAGTGGGAATTTTGTCACTTTCTGAAATAAGCGGGGAATCGTTGATTCCTTTGCAGTATTGTTGCGATAATATTGTTGCTGCTAGTGTTTTTCATTTTTTGTTTTGTTTTTTTTGGGTGGGTGTTCGAACAGGAGGTAGCAGATGACACAGTGTTGGTAGCAGACACAGAGTTGATAGCAGACAGACAAAAATCTACAAAATCTCCTACAGAAGGTAGTGAAAGAAAGCGAGAAGAAAGGATCAAAGATCAACTGCAAGAAGACAGAATGTTGTTAGCACAAAGGTGAGCCGAAAGTATGAATTGCAATTCGGAAATGACAAAATCAAGCAAGCGCAAGAATTTAAATATCTAGGAAATATTTTAACAGAGGAAGGAAAGTGTGACACTGAAATCCGAAGTATTGGGATAGACAAAGATGCCTTCCAAAAGCTGAGCAGAATATTAAGAAATAGTAAAATTTTGCTAGAATCAAGGAAAAGAGTACTAAACTGCTAAGTGTTACCTGTCCTCCTGTACGGCCTGTGAGTACTGGAGGATCTCCTCAAAGATAAAGAAGAGACTTGAAGCAACAGAAATGTGGTTCATCAGAAGGAAACCATAAAGAGACCACGGATCGAACATATGAGTAAAGACGAAATTTTAGAGAAAATGAAAAGAAAAAGGAAAATAATTTACATCAGGAAGAGACAGTTAAGGTTTCAGGTGCATATAATGAGGAAAGACTGCTTGGACAGACCGGGTTCTATAACCTTGGATGGCAACGGGTCTACCGCAGAAAGAAATGGCAACCTACTGCAGGAAAAAAATCTGTCTCGTCAGTCATGTATCGAAAGATACATGATCGCCTAAGCGTGTATCACGCATGTCACATAACTGAGTGACTGACTTTCCAGTCGAATCCATTTACATTCACTTACGTGCTAATATCCTTAGGAAAGGTATGAATCCTCTTCTTCTCCCCCCAGCTATAGGTAAATAGCAGGAGAGACCGGCTTCTATAGCCTTTGATGGCAACTGGTCTACTGCAGAAAGAAATGGCAACCTACTGCGGGAAAAAATCTGCCTCGTCAGTCATGTATCGAAACGCATCACGCATGGCACATAACTGACTGATGCCGGTGAGGTAATGAGGAGACCATGGACTGAACATTTGAGCAACGACGAAGTTTTAGAGAAAATGAAATGAAAAGGTAAACTAATACTTTACGGCCGGAAGAGAGAGGTGAGATTTCTGGAGCAAATAATGAAGAAGGACGGCTTGGAAAATCTGATACTCACAGGAGAGATAGAGGTCAAGAGGGATAGAGGAAGACAGCGTATAACATTCTTAATGAGCTTGAATAAATGGATGGCGGGATAGGGTTTTGGAGAAATAACAAACAGAAAGTTTATTAAGAGCTACAGGAATTTGTGGAGAGACATGTCCTGAGGGGTTAAAAGAAGAAGATAGAAATTAAATTACAAATAATATTCTACAACTCTTAACTTCGGCTTGTGCTTGAACGTGATGTGCCCGTAAGTTGTGAAAAAGTAAAAAAAAAAAAGTCTTTTGAAATGAAAATCACTGTTTTCCATTTGTGTTTTATCTCAGAAACTAAAACTGTATTTAAAAAAATCATATAAAATAATCGAGTCATTTTTTTTTGTTTCAATTTATACCTGTGTTATCAACAGTTTGCAACCATTTGCTATACATCGGTTTTAAGTGAGGGTTTCTACTAAGAAGCCAACAGCATTTATGATCAATATGTACATACACTTATGCACCTCTGTAGGCGCATGCGTGTTAATGACACTAGAATTTCATCCGGTATCTCATCTCTGACCATCCTTGAAATTTTCGATCAATTTCTTCTCTTCTGCCATTTTTTTTAATCTTAGTTTTTTCTTTTTAATTTTTCTTTTCATTGTTTCTTGTCGCTCTTCCTTTCAAGTTTCTTTACTTTCTACTTTATGATTGTATATGCATAGGCGCAAGCTAATTACTTCTCATATTGTCGGCGATTTTTGATTTCCCAAAGGCGCCATTTTGAGGTAAGCGCCCCAAATTGACTGCCTTGTCTTCGTTTTTGTTGTAAAGGAATTTCGCATGGATTTATCGGGGAAATGGGGAAAGGGACGAGGAAAGGCCGAAGATTTGTGTTTGACTTTCTTTTTCTCTAGTTACTTTGTATTTCAGGGTGTGTTTTAGTTAGATTTTATTACTGGACTTTGTAATGGCGGAAAAGCAAGATAAGAAAAAATAGAATATTTTGATAGTGTCCACTATAGCCTCATAGTTTCTCAGCTGGCTGGCTTACTGATAATTTTTAACGACTTTCTCGACTGTTTTTTTTTTTTTCTCTCTTTATTTTTGTTTCTTTTTTCTTTGGTCATATTTTAGCTCTGTTCTTTTCTTTTTACTTTTCTTTCATTCATTTTCTTTCTTTTTTTTCTTTCATTCATTTCTGTCTTTTCTCTTTCATTTTTTTTGTCATTCATTTTCTCTTTCCGGAATACTTTTTCTTTCTTCATTGTTATTCTACAATAAATATTTTTTTTGTTTACTACAGTTTTACTTTCTTTTTTTTTCCCGCCGTTTTGCATTTTCTTTTCATATTTTTCTTTCTATATTTCTCATTTATTCTTTCTTTCTTTCTTTCTTTCTTGACTTCCTTCTTTTTATTTTTATTTTATTTATTTATGTTTATTTTTTATCTTATTTTTATTTCATTTCCTTCTTAGTGCTTTTCCTTTTCCTTTTCTTTATTGATTTCCTTCCTACTTATTTTTCTTTTTTTGTCATTATTTTTCTCGCACTTTTTCTATTCTTTTTTATCATTATGTCTTTTCTTTGCCCTAATTTCGTTTTATTTTTCTTTACTTCCTCATCTTTATTCCCTGTTCATTTTCCTTTTTCTTTCATTCTTTTGTTTTCAATATTTTTCTTCTTTTTTGCTTCACGTTTTTCTTCTTTAATTCTTTTCCATTCTTTTCATATCCGTTTTTCTTTCTTTTTTTTTAATTTGTTATTCTTTTTTTCTTTCTCATATTTCTAGTTTAATTCCTCGCCTTTTTCTACTTATTTTCATATTTCTTTTTTTCTTTGTTTCTCTTTCTTTACTTTCCTTTTCTTTTCATTTTTTCTTCAGTTTCTTTTCTTACTTTATCTTTCTTTTTACTTTCCTTTTTCTTTTCTTTCTTTGCTTATTCTTTCTTACTTTTGCCCTTTTCATATTTTTCGTTCGTTTACTTTTCTTATTTCTTTGTTATTTCTTCTTCACTCTGCGTTTTCTTTCTTTTTTATTCTCTTTCTTCAGCCTCTTTTGGTAATTTTCCACTTCTGCCTTTTATTTCTTTCTTAGTTTCTTTTTTTTAAATGTTGTTTCTTTCCTTTTCTTAGTTTCATTTTTGAAAAATAAATTCTCTCTTTTTTTTCTTTTTTTTTATTCTATTTTATCGAATTCATGCCTTTCTTTTTATTGTTTCTTTCTTCTCTTCTTCCTTTCATGTCTTCTTGTATTCACTTGCCGCTTTGATTTTCTTTCTTTCACTTCCCTTCTTCTTCTGCTTTATCATCTTTTGACAGCATTCATTTGTCGTCTAACCAGTATCCAAAATTTCGTTCCGCCCGATTTCCGTCCAATGTTTTGCCATTAACTCCGCCGTCTCGTCTTGATAAGACAATCAAACGACAGCGCCATCTTTATTCTTTTCCTGCTTCTTTCATTTTTCGCGCCCTTTTCATATTTTCCATTAACATTTCTGTGTCTTTATATGTTGGCCTAGTTTTATCAGTTTTCTTTTTCCGGTTTCTTCATTGAATCAATCCCAGGAGAGCGATTTCCATGACCTGATGTAGGTCCGAAGAAATTTAGGAAAACTTACCGACAGATCATGACAACAAATACATAAAGAAAACATCACATCAATTGGTGTCTGTCACAGATTTGATACGTCGTTCGATATGAGAATCTGCGTCTTTGAAATTTCTGAACGTCTTAGAAAGAAACCTGAAGATCGACTTAAACCATGTCGACGTACTGCATTTGAACTTCGGGTTTCATTTTAAACTTTCCAACATATTCATTTTCAAATTCTGACTTAGTCTGCTGCGTCCAGTTCGCACTAATACCTTCGGAAAAGGCAGAAATTCGTCTCTTTTCCCCCATTACAACTATGAGTTAAATAGGTTTTAATATAATAAATATTTCTCGGATGTGATCCTTTTCATAATATATATATATATATATATATATATATATATATATATATATATATATATATATATATATATATATATAAATATATGCATATATATGTATATATATATATATATATATATATATATATATATATATATATGTGTGTGTGTGTGTGTGTGTGTGTGTGTGTGTGTGTGTGTAGGATCAAATCCGACAAATATTTTAATATATATATATATATATATATATGTGTGTGTGTGTGTGTGTGTGTGTGTGTGTGTGTGTGTGTGTGTGTGTGTGTGAGGATCAAATCCGACAAATATTTTAATATATATGTGTGTGTGTGTGTGTGTGTGTGTGTGTTTCGTTAAATAATTTAGACATCTTCTGTCTACTTTTTTCTCGATAGGATCCTTTCATATACGCGGATAAGCTTTTTTGTGCGGTTAGCAAAAGACGTGAGGAAAACACCGTGTTGGTTCATATTGTATTTATTTCCGACTACTTTCGATATAGCATAATGTCATCATCATTGTATTGTTAATTATAGAGTAATTATTTAGCGTTCATGTTTGTGCAGGACAAAATTTGTTGTGATCAGCCGAAAATCTTTGTTCTCCACAACCATAAACAGTAAATACTGACTCTATAATTAGCAATACAATAGATAGATAGATAGATAGATGTGAAGAGGTTGAGAAAAATAGTTGGTATAGCTACATATATAGAGAGATTTGAAATGACTGAGATAGATAGATAGATAGATAGATAGATAGATAGATAGATAGATAGATAGATAGATAGATAGATAGATGTGAAGAGGTTGAGATAAATAGTTGGTATAGCTAGATATATATAGAGAGATTTGAAATGACTGAGATAGATAGATAGATAGATAGATAGATAGATAGATAGATAGATACGATTTAGAATAAGAAATAAAATTCGTTGTGATTGTCAGTTTCCTACTCTAGATATTTAGACCATCTAGTTTATATTTGCAATTTCTCTATCCCTAACTGAACAATATATATATATATATATATATCTATATTGTTTTCCCCATATATATATATATATATATATATATATATATATATATATATATATATATATATATATATATATATATATGTGTGTGTGTGTGTGTTTGCGTGTGTTTGTGTGTATGTATGTATGGGTGTGTAAGATCTATCCTTATAAACGTTCTCTTTAGAGAAAAGTGAGAGAGAAAAATAGGACGTTTCGCTAGGGATTGATCATCCAACCCATTGACAATGCCGTAAGGTCGGCGTTAGGTTCGTGCTTTGCACTTATAGCCCTTTTCTCTTTGTCGGCTAGATTCGGTAAATGTCGATAAATCAATCAAAAAAACAAATAGAAAGGAATGTTCTGGAAGACTATGCATAAAAAAAATGGGAATATTTTAATCTTTCTTTTTCTTTTCTTTTTTTTTTTTCATACGTTGTTTTATTTTCTTTTTTAATCACAGATCTCCTCCCCCGCCTCATCATTCCTCAAGCCGCAATCCAGTTCCCCTTTTACTTTTCGCCAAATATTCTTCTTTCGCACATCCAACCGTGAAAATTCCTCAACATATCTGAGTGTGGCTCCAGATCTCCCAATGCGAAAACGATAAACAAAGACCTTAATAACATTCTGCAGTCGGGCGTGAACAATTCGGATTTTCTTGAGCTTAAATACCTAGTGACTATCTTTGCTTTGATGTCCTTCATCCACCGTGCCTCGACGCAACCCCTGACCCCTGCAGAGGTGACTAATCTGTAATTCTTTGCCTTTATAGAAGTGTGCCGTATCATCACGGGAATATCGTCTCAGACAGACCAGTAGAAACATTTATTAAGCAAACACTAGAATCACAGACATGGTTTAGTGGCTCGTCAACACATGCATAGGTCATGTTGCTAAAACCAATTTGCATTGACAGCTAATACCACATCCGGTAACGGCACCGATGTTGTTGATGATGATGATGATGATGATGATGATGATGATGATGATAATGTCAGCAAATGGATTAACAATAATAAAAAAAAACTACGAAGATTTGAAAAACCGTTATGTAAGACACTTCACAACGCTGCTAAAGCAACGTTTACAATGTCCTGTTGGTTTGGGTCAAATCCCTAACAGCCAATCAGATAGGAATTAGCTCGACCGCACTTGGTCGAAAAATCCAAGGCGTCACAGCAGACAAACACAGACCGGGCGTCTGGGAAAATGGCCCAACAAAGGAAATTAAATGGAAAGCCATGGTATAATCTGCTTCACTTGACTGGCCGCCCTATTCCCCATATATATCTTTTCACGCCAGCTAGCAGTAAAATAGCAGGGTAAACTAGGCTTTCTAGTCTTGATTTGCAGCCAGTCTTAAAAATTAAGATTTAAAAATTTTGAATAAGATCCACATGAAATAATTCCCTCTTTTCCAAGTGGTTTTGCAAGTTTAAAGAAGTTAAAGAAAAGGAACTTATGGTAAAGTGTGAAAAGAAATCTGTGAAGGCAACAGGAAACTACTCCACTATCTTTCCCAAGAAGTCATGGCAATTCACAGATAATAAAGAAAAGGAATTTGTGAAAAAGGCAACAGGAAACTACTCCACTATCTTTCCCAAGAAGTCATGGCAATTCACAGATAATAAAGAAAAGGAATTTGTGAAAAAGGCAACAGGAAACTACTCCACTATCTTTCCCAAGAAGTCATGGCAATTCACAGATAATAAAGAAAAGGAATTTTTGAAGAAGGCAGCAGGAAACTACTCCACTATCTTTCCCAAGAAGTAATGGCAATTCACAGATAATAAAGAAAAGGAATTTGTGAAAAAGGCAACAGGAAACTACTCCACTATCTTTCCCAAGAAGTCATGGCAATTCACAGATAATAAAGAAAAGGAATTTGTGAAAAGGCAACAGGAAACTACTCCACTATCTTTCCCAAGAAGTCATGGCAATTCACAGATAATAAAGAAAAGGAATTTTTGAAGAAGGCAGCAGGAAACTACTCCACTATCTTTCCCAAGAAGTAATGGCAATTCACAGATAATAAAGAAAAGGAATTTGTGAAAAGGCAACAGGAAACTACTCCACTATCTTTCCCAAGAAGTCATGGCAATTCACAGATAATAAAGAAAAGGAATTTGTGAAAAAGGCAACAGGAAACTACTCCACTATCTTTCCCAAGAAGTCATGGCAATTCACAGATAATAAAGAAAAGGAATTTGTGAAAAAGGCAACAGGAAACTACTCCACTATCTTTCCCAAGAAGTCATGGCAATTCACAGATAATAAAGAAAAGGAATTTTTGAAGAAGGCAACAGGAAACTACTCCACTATCTTTCCCAAGAAGTAATGGCAATTCACAGATAATAAAGAAAAGGAATTTTTGAAGAAGGCAACAGGAAACTACTCCACTATCTTTCCCAAGAAGTAATGGCAATTCACAGATAATAAAGAAAAGGAATTTGTGAAAAAGGCAACAGGAAACTACTCCACTATCTTTCCCAAGAAGTCATGGCAATTCACAGATAATAAAGAAAAGGAATTTGTGAAGAAGGCAACAGGAAACTACTCCACTATCTTTCCCAAGAAGTAATGGCAATTCACAGATAATAAAGAAAAGGAATTTTTGAAGAAGGCAACAGGAAACTACTCCACTATCTTTCCCAAGAAGTCATGGCAATTCACAGATAATAAAGAAAAGGAATTTTTGAAGAAGGCAACAGGAAACTACTCCACTATCTTTCCCAAGAAGTCGTGGCAATTCACAGATAATAAAGAAAAGGAATTTTTGAAGAAGGCAACAGGAAACTACTCCACTATCTTTCCCAAGAAGTCATGGCAATTCACAGATAATAAAGAAAAGGAATTTTTGAAGAAGGCAGCAGGAAACTACTCCACTATCTTTCCCAAGAAGTCGTGGCAATTCACAGATAATAAAGAAAAGGAATTTTTGAAGAAGGCAACAGGAAACTACTCCACTATCTTTCCCAAGAAGTCGTGGCAATTCACAGATAATAAAGAAAAGGAATTTTTGAAGAAGGCAGCAGGAAACTACTGCACTATCTTTCCCAAGAAGTCGTGGCAATTCACAGATAATAAAGAAAAGGAATTTTTGAAGAAGGCAGCAGGAAACTACTCCACTATCTTTCCCAAGAAGTCGTGGCAATTCACAGATAATAAAGAAAAGGAATTTTTGAAGAAGGCAGCAGGAAACTACTGCACTATCTTTCCCAAGAAGTCGTGGCAATTCACAGATAATAAAGAAAAGGAATTTTTGAAGAAGGCAGCAGGAAACTACTCCACTATCTTTCCCAAGAAGTCGTGGCAATTCACAGATAATAAAGAAAAGGAATTTTTTGAAGAAGGCAGCAGGAAACTACTGCACTATCTTTCCCAAGAAGTCGTGGCAATTCACAGATAATAAAGAAAAGGAATTTTGAAGAAGGCAGCAGGAAACTACTGCACTATCTTTCCCAAGAAGTCGTGGCAATTCACAGATAATAAAGAAAAGGAATTTTGAAGAAGGCAGCAGGAAACTACTCCACTATCTTTCCCAAGAAGTCGTGGCAATTCACAGATAATAAAGAAAAGGAATTTTTGAAGAAGGCAGCAGGAAACTACTGCACTATCTTTCCCAAGAAGTCGTGGCAATTCACAGATAATAAAGAAAAGGAATTTTTGAAGAAGGCAGCAGGAAACTACTCCACTATCTTTCCCAAGAAGTCGTGGCAATTCACAGATAATAAAGAAAAGGAATTTTGAAGAAGGCAGCAGGAAACTACTGCACTATCTTTCCCAAGAAGTCGTGGCAATTCACAGATAATAAAGAAAAGGAATTTTTTGAAGAAGGCAGCAGGAAACTACTCCACTATCTTTCCCAAGAAGTCGTGGCAATTCACAGATAATAAAGAAAAGGAATTTTGAAGAAGGCAGCAGGAAACTACTGCACTATCTTTCCCAAGAAGTCGTGGCAATTCACAGATAATAAAGAAAAGGAATTTTGAAGAAGGCAGCAGGAAACTACTCCACTATCTTTCCCAAGAAGTCGTGGCAATTCACAGATAATAAAGAAAAGGAATTTTTTGAAGAAGGCAGCAGGAAACTACTCCACTATCTTTCCCAAGAAGTCGTGGCAATTCACAGATAATAAAGAAAAGGAATTTTTGAAGAAGGCAGCAGGAAACTACTCCACTATCTTTCCCAAGAAGTCGTGGCAATTCACAGATAATAAAGAAAAGGAATTTTTGAAGAAAGCAACAGGAAACTACTCCACTATCTTTCCCAAGAAGTAATGGCAATTCACAGATAATAAAGAAAAGGAATTTGTGAAGAAGGCAACAGGAAACTACTCCACTATCTTTCCCAAGAAGTCATGGCAATTCACAGATAATAAAGAAAAGGAATTTGTGAAAAAGGCAACAGGAAACTACTCCACTATCTTTCCCAAGAAGTCATGGCAATTCACAGATAATAAAGAAAAGGAATTTGTGAAAAAGGCAACAGGAAACTACTCCACTATCTTTCCCAAGAAGTCATGGCAATTCACAGGTAATAAAGAAAAGGAATTTGTGAAGAAGGCAACAGGAAACTACTCCACTATCTTTCCCAAGAAGTCATGGCAATTCACAGATAATAAAGAAAAGGAATTTGTGAAAAAGGCAACAGGAAACTACTCCACTATCTTTCCCAAGAAGTCATGGCAATTCACAGATAATAAAGAAAAGGAATTTTTGAAGAAGGCAACAGGAAACTACACCACTATCTTTCCCAAGAAGTCATGGCAATTCACAGGTAAGAAAGAAAAGGAATTTGTGAAGAAGGCAACAGGAAACTACTCCACTATCTTTCCCAAGAAGTCATGGCAATTCACAGGTAATAAAGAAAAGGAATTTGTGAAAAAGGCAACGGGAAACTACTCCACTATCTTTCCCAAGAAGTCATGGCAATTCACAGATAATAAAGAAAAGGAATTTGTGAAGAAGGCAACAGGAAATTACTCCACTATCTTTCCCAAGAAGTCATGGCAATTCACAGATAATAAAGAAAAGGAATTTGTGAAAAAGGCAACAGGAAACTACTCCACTATCTTTCCCAAGAAGTCATTGCAATTCACAGATAATAAAGAAAAGGAATTTGTGAAAAGGCAACAGGAAACTACTCCACTATCTTTCCCAAGAAGTCATGGCAATTCACAGGTAATAAAGAAAAGGAATTTGTGAAGAAGGCAACAGGAAACTACTCCACTATCTTTCCCAAGAAGTCATGGCAATTCACAGATAATAAAGAAAAGGAATTTGTGAAAAAGGCAACAGGAAACTACTCCACTATCTTTCCCAAGAAGTCATGGCAATTCACAGATAATAAAGAAAAGGAATTTTTGAAGAAGGCAACAGGAAACTACTCCACTATCTTTCCCAAGAAGTCATGGCAATTCACAGGTAATAAAGAAAAGGAATTTGTGAAGAAGGCAACAGGAAACTACTCCACTATCTTTCCCAAGAAGTCATGGCAATTCACAGGTAATAAAGAAAAGGAATTTGTGAAAAAAGCAACAGGAAACTACTCCACTATCTTTCCCAAGAAGTCATGGCAATTCACAGGTAATAAAGAAAAGGAATTTGTGAAGAAGGCAACAGGAAACTACTCCACTATCTTTCCCAAGAAGTCATTGCAATTCACAGATAATAAAGAAAAGGAATTTGTGAAAAAGGCAACAGGAAACTACTCCACTATCTTTCCCAAGAAGTCATGGCAATTCACAGGTAATAAAGAAAAGGAATTTGTGAAGAAGGCAACAGGAAACTACTCCACTATCTTTCCCAAGAAGTCATGGCAATTCACAGATAATAAAGAAAAGGAATTTTTGAAGAAGGCAACAGGAAACTACTCCACTATCTTTCCCAAGAAGTCATGGCAATTCACAGATAATAAAGAAAAAGAATCTGTGTAGAAGGCAACGGGAAACTACTCCAATATCTTTCCTAAAAGCTCTTGTCACTTTTCAGAAGTTAAAGTAAAGGCATTTACGGAAAAGTAAGAACGGCAAACCGTGGAGAAAGCAACAGGAAACTGCTCCATTTTCTTTCCAAAGAATAAACGGCTTTCCACAGATAAAAAAAAGGTCAAACACCTAACAAACTTCCACAGAAATGGAAAACATTTCACTTTCAGGCAACGGTTTAATCAACTTTACCAAATTTGGAGTTTTTTCAGGGCTGAGGTGTTTGGGTATAACAATAGGGATTTCAATCGATCCAGCAGCCTTCGTAGAGTCAAGGTTGTTGATGAGTTTGGAACATTCTCGATCCGAGATAGTGAGGTCAGAAAGCACGTTAAAGGAAAGACGTCAAGTTGCGGACGACGCTGCTGGTCGTCTATTGTGGGGTTTTTGACAAAATTAATTGTAAAGATGGTTACCTTGCCAGATAGAGATGAAATAACCTCATGGCCATTAATAAAACTGGACTCCGTGGAAAGTCATTATCACTTACATACTACAGATATTTTAAATATACGCAAAAATGGATTTTTGTCTACAATGAACGTAACGTTCTGCCATATTAGAACAATTCCCCTTATAATGACGACGCCAGGTCGCAAAGTGTTAGGACAAAAAATAATATATTCCAAGAGAAATAACTCTTTCTTGTTTCAAACAGAATACCTCCCTTTTGCCTCTGTCCAAACCTCGCTAGTCACGTTATCAACACGACATTGAGATGCGAGACACGCAAAACTCAACAGCCTTGGAACATGGCTATCAAGGAATAAGGACATATATATTCTCCTGTCCTAATGGTTGTGACACACAACTCAGTAAATTGGGACTGTGATTTTGTACATATATATATATATATATATATATATATATATATATATATATATATATATATATATATATGTTGTATAGGTTCTCCGTATTAATAAATGCTTATTTCAAGCCAACCGTGAGTAGCAATTACTTTCTTCCTATCGCATCACACGTTTCTCCATGTGCCACACACACACATATATTCGTCCGCGGACCGTGAATTAAAACTGCATACAAGGCATTTCGTTTAATAGTCATGAGACGCTGTTCATTACACAAAGTCTTTGTTTAAACAATGGCAGATTTTTCTAATATGTTTACGATGCAGGACGGTTGGAAATGCCAGATTCAGTGAAACCAATCGTCACAGGATAAGCTTGAAATCCATAAACAGAGTTAAATAGATATGAACAGACTAAATTAATGTTTTGCTTTACTAGAGTTACAATGTCGACGCCGGGTAGCAGTATATTTGTTAAAACAATGGCGGATTCTCCCAAGGCAGGAAGGTTTAAAAAGACCGATTTGGTGAAACCCATCCGCCTGAGGCTGAGCCTGAAATCTGCGGATGGAAAATGCACACACTCAGAAGAGCTGAAAGTGTTCCTCTCCCAACATTTTATACTTCTTGGTTTATTAATTTTGTTGCTTAAAAAACAGACTAACCTTCTCTACACCAATTATTGAAACATGGACTCGTCCACCGCTATGCTCAGAAAATCTATTCATGGATCAGTGGCAAAAACTGGGTCGCAAAGGCGTATACTTGTCACACTGAACTACTGTATTTGTGGTCACTGTTCTCATGGGATTAAAACCCTTCCTCACTCAGTCTTTTGTTTCCAGGGTTGTTTTTTTTTTCTTACACTCTGACTAACCAAATTTCACGAACTTTGTGACAGTCAGATATAATATTTTATGTCTATATCACACCACCGTAAAAATATATTTAAGTTTTCTATTCCGTCATTCTTATTCTTATTCCGCTATTCCCATCCCTTGATTTTATGATTCCTTTATGATTCTTTTAATCCGTTATCTTATTCCGTAGATATTCTTCGCATTCTGTTATTCTTCTATCCTATCTTTCCCAATAAGTCATGGTAGTTCAGGGAAAAATCATTCTGTGGAGAACCGTAGTCATTTACATCCTTAAGAGACATGGTAATTAAAATCTGCGTGAACTTAGGACACACATTCACTTTTTTTTTTACATTTTTATTTGTAATTATAAATTAATGACATCACATACTGGAATGCTATGAAGACGTAGAAAAAAATTGATACAAGTAAATCAGCTTTGATATTTATTTAGTTAGAAACTCCTGGCACATTTTTTTTTATAATATAAATTTGAAGGTATTTTTTAATTACTTACGATAAAACAACTATTAATTTTTATGTCTTCATATTTTTTTTCTTTTCTTTTTTGCAGATTACTTGATATCAGAAAAGGTAAATTTCATATGGATTTTAACCATTTAAAATGAATTCAAATCAACCCTTATGTCAGACAAGTGTTAATTGTATCAATTCAGAGGCAATTTAGTAAAGGATATGTCAAGAAATATTCGTTCTCTCTATGATCTTTTGGGAATGTTAGTAATTTTCCCATTGACTTTTCTTTTGGCACAACTATTGATAGTGGAACTAGAACAGTGACCGAAATAAAGGATTCAGTTCGACATTCTAATCAACTTAAGAAGGCCGAAGCGTACAACGGTCGAAACGTTGTAATAAATATGGCGACAAAGATGAGGACAATAGTCCGAATCATGTAAATAATGTACATAATACCTCATCTCAGAAATATAGAGATACTGAAGATTTTTATTACTGGTAATATTTTTTCATTCAAAAATGTATTGCTGGTAATATTTTCTCTTCACATATGTATTACTGGTAATATTGTCTTCACAAATGTATTGTTGGTATATGTTGCTGGTAATAATCTTTTACAAAAATATATTGCTGGTATTAAAACTTATTTTTACAATTTCATAGCGTTTTGACCCCAGTTTGGGGTTAACTATTTGCCCATAGTTGGGACCCTAACAAGTGCTACCATCACGGGTCAGAGTGGCCCTGGAAATAACAGCCATTATGAGGAGGTTCTACGGTCCTGGAAAATTCCTGATCAGAGGATTTGCTGTCAGATGTAGTTTATCGTCTTACCCAGGACGCCACATTTGGAGTGGGGTGGGGTGGGGTGTTGGTGGGTGTCTTACTCCTCTGCAGATGTGTAGTCAGCGTATTTTGAAGCCCCAGCCGGCAGGGCGGGCAATTTTCTTGTGCTTCTTCAATAAATAATGTATGTCGACATGAAAGTTAAAGGATTTTTTTTTTAGCCATTATATTTGCTTACTGCTTCTATCGTAGCGGATGGAACATGAAACGGTTTTATCACTTTTAGTTCACGTCACTTTCGTCCAGATATAATTTGAAATCATTGTAAAAATTGCATGTGTTTTTTTTTTTTTCTCAAGAACCAATAAAAGTGTTAGCAAACCTTAACACAACAGCAATTCGATCCGGTTATCATATTCAACAGTCAGATGCACGTTCCAGTTGATGTGCAACAACCAGCTGCACAGAAAATTGGTTTTCCATAAAAAAAATAACCATAAAAAAAAAAAAAATTGAAAAATCGATAATTATCTTTTTCAGAAAAATATTCAGACAAATATGCTTATTCGATCGGAAATTATCCATAAAATATAAAGAAAATCAAAATTAAATTGTTGAATCGAATTTAAAAGCTGGATTAATTTAATTTAAAGTATTAGGCTGTATCACAAGTATGTTCTGTTCTTACAGTCCGTTACGCTAAAGTTTCTTTCACGTACACAAATAAAGAGTACCTATGACTTTATTATTATTATTATTATTTCCTTTGATTTCTGGTGTGTACTCATTTCTTTCCGGGTTCTAACCAGAAACCTATGGTCAGAAATGACATTATGACATTTTCCACTAAGCAATTTAAATATATATATATATATATATATATGTGTGTGTGTGTGTGTGTGTGTGTGTGTGTGTGTGTGTGTGTGTGTGTGTGTGTGTGTGTGTGCATGTTTCATTAAAAACGACAGACAAGGTACTAAGCTTTGTATTTAATTTTTCTTGTGTTCTGACAAGAGCTTTCTTTTCTGGACAAAGGGTGTGTAAGAACTGTCCAAATGTTTTATATTTCCGAGCGCTTTCGGCTATACCTTTAGCCATTATCAAGGATGATTCGATTTTTCAGCTTAATTGAGTGTGTGCGTTCTGTGTATGTATTAATGTGTGGTAGGAATGTTTTTAATTTCCGAATACGGTTAGCACATTGTGGCCTTGTTCGTAGTTAATATTGTTAAGAGTTGGCTTTTTCTTTTTTTATTATTAAAGCTTCCATTATTTTTAGTCTTTTTTTGCAGGTGGATGCAGTTAATATATTTGTGTTTTCTCCTAGTATGTTTCTAATGGAGTCTGCTAAATTTGTGTGTGTGTTTAAATGGGTTCTAATGGAGCTGTGATCAGATAGGTGTAACGTGAGACGTCTGCATAAGCATGTAGTTGTGTAACCGATGTAATTATTTATGAGTCCGGTTTGATCAGGAACACAGTTCCTTAAAGGGCATTTGAACTTATAGATAATGTTTGTTCTTTGTAATTTTGACTTTGTTGGTGTGTTGTTATTTTTGAGGATAAGGTTGGCTGTCTTAAATGTTTTATAATAGATAATTAATTTGATTTTTATATTCAGGTCAATTGGAGTATAATATATATATATATATATATATATATATATATATATATATATATATATGAGATTATTATTATTATTATTATTATTATTATTATTTCCATCGATTGCTGCTGTATACACGTATCCTTCCGTGTCTCAAACTGAGACGTAAAATCAGAAATAGCTTCATGACATTTTCTACTGATCATTTTTGTAAAAAAAATTTTTTTTTTTAGATCCGACTCATTTTATATAGATAAATCTTTTTGCAATGCGCGAACTTTACTTGTGAATACAATTTTTTTATCTTTCTTTAAGGCATGGTCTACCAGGAATCCCTTAAACGAGTCTATTGGAACCTTTTTCCAACCTCTCCGAGTATTCCAACTACAACTGGAATTACTGATGTCCTCATGTGCCACATTTTTGAGATTTCCACTTCAAAATCGTTTCATTTGGATAGTTTTTTTGAAGATCTCCAAAGATACATTAAAATCTACAGAAATTTTCGTGTCAATAATAATGGATATTCTGTTTTTGTGATCTTTTATCACGATGTCTGGGCGATTAGATTTGATTTTTCTGTCAATGCCTATTGTAAAATGCCATAAAATTGTTCCAGGTCCTATCACTGTAATCGGGTCTGGCTGATGTTCATACCAATTTTGGCAGTTTCCTTTCCGTAAAAGTTGCATATTTTCCGGTGGCAGATATTGACATACTCTGTCAAGTCGTGTTTTATATTCAGTGGTTGCAAATACCAAGCAACCTGATACAAGATGGTCATCTGTTTTGGGATAATTATCACAGAATCTGCTTTTGGGTTAACACAGTTTTTCAGTATATGCTCTTCGTAATTTCTAGAAAGCAAAACAAATAAAACAATGAAATTACAAAAAAAAAGTTTCGCCTTTATTGTATTAATTGTTTTGCCTTCTGTTTTGCTCGTGGTATTCGCTTCGGTTTTTTTGATGATAGGGTTTCAGGTATATTAAGCTATTTCTTGAAGAGTGAACCTTCTTTGTTAATAGAGTCGATTTGGTATTTCACTATTTGTAGAAGCTTTTTGTGAGATACGCTTTCATTCTGATTGTTGTAGTTTTTA
The DNA here is from genome assembly GCA_903632075.3 of Acanthosepion pharaonis. Classification (NCBI taxonomy): domain Eukaryota; kingdom Metazoa; phylum Mollusca; class Cephalopoda; order Sepiida; family Sepiidae; genus Acanthosepion; species Acanthosepion pharaonis. The sequence continues at coordinate 973,913 of CAHIKZ030004104.1, read as the reverse complement.
GAGTTACATTATTTACATTATTCGAACTATTGTCCTCATCTTTGTCGCTGTATTTATCACAACGTTTCGGCCGTTGTACGCTCCGGCCTTCTTCTCACTGGGGGAGACTGTTCTAGTTCCACGTGCCATGTTTGATGGATGTCAGTTATCAGTTATCTCCTGCTAATTTCCCCTTGAAACGTTGTAATAAATATGGCGACAAAGATGAGGACAATAGTCCGAATAATGTAAATTATGTACATAATACCTCATCTCAGAAATATAGACAGACTTTTTAGAGTTAGTTCAAATTAGATTAGACCTCGGCCTCCTCAGACTATTGGTATGTACATCTGATTTCGGGTGGTGTATCCTCATTGGAGTAAGCATTTTTCTGGTCTTGGCGTCCAATTTTGAATATCATTCAACTTTCATTTAATAATGTTGAAGCTATAAGTTACTACAGGTATAGCTAAGGTATTGATAGCCCTAATTTTATTGCCCCCCCCCATTAAGTTCCCTTTCTAGTACCGAACACACTCTTCTATAATATTGTTTTCGGATTTTTCTTCATATTATTATTTTTATTTTCTTTGATTTCTGGCGTTTACACATTTCTTTCCGGGTCCCGCCTAGGGACCTAAGGTCAAAAATGGCATCATGACATTTTCCACCGACAAAAAAAAAAAAAAATTTCATAGATAAAGCCCTTCTTAAAGTGTGGGCTGTACTTGTCAGAACAATTTTTTGTATCTCCTTGAGGCATGGACTTCCAGGAATCCCTTCAATTAGTCTACTGCAATCTTTTCCAACCAGTCCTAGGGCTCCAACTACAACAGGGATTGTTGATGTTCCCATATGCCACATTTTCGAGATTTCTATTTCAAGGTCCTTGTATTTTGACAGCTTTTTGAATATCTTCAAAGATACATTGCAGCCAGCAGGGACTGCCATATCAATAAGGAGGCACTTTTTTTGTTTGTGGTCTTTAATAACAATATCTGGGCGGTTGGCATTGATTGTTCTGTCAGTGTGTATTGTGTAGTCCCATAGAATTGTAACAGGTTCTATCTCCGTAACCGGGTCTGGGTGGTGTTCATACCAGTTTCTTTCAGTTTTCTTCCCGTAGAAGTTGCAGATTTTCCAGTGCAGATATTGGCCCACTCTGTCATGCCGGGTTTTATATTCAGTGGGTGCCAATATCGTGCAACCTGATACAAGATGATCAATCGTTTCTGGATATTTATCACAGAATCTGCATTTTGGGCTGACACAATATTTTAGTATATGTGCTTGATAATTCCTAGTTAGTAAGCATTGGTCCTGTGCAACAAGGATAAAACATTCAGTTTCAGCTTTCAACTACGTAGCCACTGATGTGTACGGGTTTTGTCTACGTCAGCTTGTTTGGTACGGGCAGAGTATTGGCCATGAAGGGGTTTATCTTGCCATCGCTTCTGTATCTGGTCGGTTGCATTCGTCTTTGCTGTCTTTTTTAAGTATTTTGCAGTTTCAGCCGATGTATTGTGCTGTAGTTGCATCTCTACGCCCATTTGAAACTATTATTATTACTTCAATTATTATATATTACGGTGTGTCGAAATTATTTCCGTTTTTACAGATTATCGGTTCTTCTATAAGGCATTGAATGCTGGAGAATCTCATCACAAATGATGAAGAGAAAATTGAGGTAACAGAAACGCGATTCTACAGAAGGATGCTGAGAATGCTATGAACTGAACATATAAGCAAAAACGAAGGTTTAGAGAAAATGGAAACAATAAAGACATACGTAGGATCAGAAAGAGAGAGAGAGCTGAAATTTCGAGGGCACATGATGAGGAAAGAGGGTTTGGAAAATTAGACACTCACAGAACATATTGAAGGCAAGAGGGACAAAGGAAAGCAGCGTATAATCAACCTAACAAGCTTGCTTAAACGAATGGCAGACAGGTATTAAGAAATATAGCAGAAAAAAACATTAATAAGGGCTGTACTTGACAAGGAGTTGAGAGCTATGATCGCCCACGTCCTGAAGCGACACGGCGCATAAAAGAAGATAATCTTGTTAATAATAATAATAATAATAAGAAGTATTTAAATGATAGAATTTTTTTAGATTAGCACGCTCCATCATTTTACTCTCGTTTTAATATGCTTTCCTTTCACACGAGCTGCGTTTCACCCATTTTGTCGCGTTGATTAACAGTAAAACCGTTCTGCTCAAGACGAAGATTTGTTTTTTATATTTTTATACTTGTGTGTATTTTTGAATATTAATTGAAGAAAACAAACCTTCTGTCGAATTATTGTTAAACATTGTAAAACAATGTATCTTTGGTTTCCTTTTTCTTTTCATTCGAGACATTCTCTCTTCTGGAAGTGTTGCAAAATATTGGAAGAGTTACGACAATCATTTTTTTTTAATGACTATAATAATAAGAAACATAATGATTGACGCAACACTTCCAATATTTTTCAACAAACTTTGCTTGTCTTGTTTTTCATGACAAGCCAAGCAATGTTTGCACAAAGACTTAGCATTTTTTTTGCGGATTTATATAATTTTATACTTGAATTTATTTTTACAATATAACTTGAAGAAACAGACATTTTGTTAAAATATTCTTTAACATTGTCAAACACTGTTTTTTTTCGTTTTTTCCTTTTCTTAAATCGCGCTCTTCTTTTGTGTAATAATAATAATGACAACAACAACAATAATAATAATAATAATAATAATAATAATAATAATAATAATAATAATGCTTGATTTGAGATTCTCTCCAACTCTTAGATCTTTCAGACGCGAACTCGCTATTTAATGGTCCATTAATATGACCTTGAATCAGACTAATTTATGTAAATGTCCTTCATTTCTGTTTTATTCCTTTCTCTTTCGCAGTTTTTTATGTGTCGATTTCATTCTTTTTTTTTCATTCATTTTTTACGTGTTTTTTTTTTTTTTTTTTAATTTCCTCGTTTCCGGAGAAATATCTATCTATCGATCTATCTCATTCTTTTTCTTTCTATCTATCTTTCTATCTATCTTTCTATCTATCTATCTATCTATCTATCTATCTATCTCTATCTATCTGCCTTCTGATCGTACAGTATTACTTTCTTTTCCGTTATTTATTTTTCTGAGCAAACCTTGTGTGAATTTTTCTTTCTTCATTTTTCTCTGTTCCTTCTCCTTCTGGGCAAATATTCCTTTTTTCTTTCTTTTTCCTTTTTCGTCTTGCAATTTTTCTGTATTTCTTTATCTTTCCTTCTTCCTCTCTATCTCTCATTCTTTGTTTCTTTGTTTCTTTTCTCTTCCATCTGCCCCCTACTGAAATTTCTTTCTTTCTTTCTTTCTTTCTTTCTTTCTTTCTTTCTTTCTTTCTTTCTTTCTTTCTTATTTCTTTCTTTCTTTCTTTCCCGTTCCTTTTGACCCCCAGAGAAATTTCTTTCTTTCCTTTTTCGTTTCTTTCTTTATTTATTTATTTTTTCTTACTTTCTTTCTTTTTCTTTCTTTCTTTCTTTATTTATTTATTTATTTATTTATTTTATTTCTTTCTTATTCGTAGCTTCTGATACCGAAGGAAATTTCTTTCTTTCTTTCTTTCTTTCTTTCTTTCTTACTTTCTTTCTTTCTTTCTTTCCCGTTACTTTTGACTCCCAGAGAAATTTCTTTCTTTCCTTCTTCGTTTCTTTCTTTATTTATTTATTTTTTCTTTCTTTCTTTCTTTCTTTCTTTCTTTCTTTCTTTCTTTCTTTATTTGTTTTTTTTATTTCTTTCTTATTCGTAGCTTCTGATACCGAAGGAAATTTCTTTCTTTCTTTCTTACTTTCTTTCTTTCTTTCTTTCCCGTTCCTTTTGACTCCCAGAGAAATTTCTTTCTTTCCTTCTTCGTTTCTTTCTTTATTTATTTATTTTTCTTTCTTTCTT
>CAHIKZ030004104.1:952500-965000 GCA_903632075.3 Acanthosepion pharaonis | reverse complement strand
CTCCATCGGCTTTTCTTTCGTATCAACAAGGCCTATGGATATTAATTTGAATTTCGTAATACCATATATCTATATCTATATATCTATATATATATATATATATATATATATATATATATATATATGTGTGTGTGTGTGTGTGTGTGTGTGTGTGTGTAAGTATATAGAAAATAGGAAAGAATCGTTAGGTTAATAATCCAAAGTTCTTTTACTATTTGTGTTATTATTTTTAAAAAACAGTGATCGATACAACAGTAGTGCCTATATTATAATTATTTTTTTTTAAATATGATTCTGTCACTACATAAGAGTTCTCATGTTTCAAAAACAGAAGCTGAAAACTTCAATTTCATTTATAGAAATTAAATTAAAGCAGCTAGTTCATCCTCAAGTGATTTTGAAATAAATAATTTTGAAATTTACGGAGCTTTATATGCATATACATTAGTAATATTAATTAATATAGAGAAAACTAATCATTTTGATAAGGGGCGGTAGGGTATTCATTTTCACTGACAACTATTGTATCAACATTTTACTTACTTTAGAAAAGAGGTTAAGTTAAGGTAGGATCGGGGTGCCTTTTTTCAAACGAATGATGATATTCGTTCAACTCATAACGTCTACGCTATTTCAACGACAAAATTTTTTTGGCACTTTCATTACGCTGTTAAATGTGTATTTGTATACATAAATATTTTTTTCTAAAAGGTTTGTTTGTATATAAATACATCGTATTGAACTACAATTTATTTTTTTGTTGATGACTTCTTAAAGGTTATTTTTATCTGATGATTGGGTTAAGTTTTTAAACCTATTGCTTTAATTGAACTTGTTTATAGACTTTGAAATTTTTTAAAATTTTTAAGTTAATTATTTAAAGTGAATGTCTGTTAGTGTCGGCAAAAAAACGTTATCTCATGTCTTTGATTTAATAAATTTTCGTTTTTTAGAAACTTAATTATATGTAGTTTTTCATGTAGACATAAAGGGCATGGGTCATCCCAGGTTTTACAACTTCTTGTTCTATTTATTATTTTCCATTTTACTTTTGGTGTTTTATTCGTTTCTTTTAAATGCCAAAAAATATTTAGATATGAATGTCTGATTTCTATTTCTAATATTATTGAAGGAGCTTTTCTGTTGTCTCCACCTTATTTTAAATTCATTCTTCGTTGATCCTATATATATCTTTTCAATGTTTATATTCTCAATGGATGAGATTGTGCATTGGTATACCGCAGATTCTATGCGGCATTTATTATCCAACGGGCAGTCTTCAGGGTTTCTACAATCACATAATTTTTCATTAATTTTCCCTAATTTTAATTTATGGTTGTTTTTTTTTTATTTGATTTTGGCATGCGTTTTTTTTTTTAAGGATTTTATTATTATGTTTTTTATGATTCTTTCTAGATTTTAGGTGCAGCTGTAACTTAATTTTAAGATGTTTTTATTAAAGATCTTGTTAAGTTTACTATCAGTAGGAAAATACCAGTGAGCGAAATAAAGGGTTCAGTTCGACATTCCAACCACCTGAAGAAGGCCGGGGCGTACAACGGCCGAAACGTTGTGATAAATATGGCGACAAAGATGCCGACAATAGTCCGAATAATGTAAATAGTGTACATAATACCTCATCTAAGAAATATAGACAGATACAGTAGGAAAATGTTTTTCAATTAAAGCTAGGAAATTTTGCCCTAGCTTATTGCTAACCATTTGGTTGAATGGAGGGGGATACCAAATGATTTTTTCTTTTCTGTTTTTCTTCTGGTTTGTACTATTGTTTTTTTCTATAAATGATGTTAGCGTTTTTTATCCATTATTTTTTTAAAGCTATGTTATAAAAATTACTGTGTTTCTGCAATATTTCTTCATTTGCGGAGTATGTATGTGCGTATGTGTACGTAGGCAAAAGAAATAATAAAAGGTACTGAATTAAAATCCGGAAATATCAATCGTCTCTAATACAGATATAGATAAAACAAACAAATAAGCACAGAGGCATACAGACGGTTTTCAAGTCAGGAACTGATAAGCTAGATTAATTAATGAGATTTATGACACCAACTTATTCTTAGAGATTTCAAGTCATTCTCCTAACACATAATGTTGTCTTTCTTTTAGTCAAACAGATGATATCGAAGAATACATAAGCTTTCTCTGGCAAAACGCGTCTTATTAAAGATTTTTCACTTTAATCATTATTTTCATATATATATATATATATATGTGTGTGTGTGTGTGTGTGTGTGTGTTGATATAATAAGAATGAACTGTTAGAGTGATGATCCTAAGTTCTTTAGTATTTTTGTTTTTATTTTTTAAAAAACAGTGCTCGATACAGAAGTAGAGCCTAAATTATAATTATTTTTTAAAAAATATGATTCTATCGCGACACAGGAATCACTATGTTTCGAAACTGATCATCCGTATTCAAGTTTAATTTCAATATTAAACCTTAACTTTTGGATGACATCTTCACGTCATGTTTGGAATAACTAAGCAACGAAATGTTTTATTCAATTATAGTTTTGAAATGGGGGTGTCACCTAGGGTTTGTTTTTTCATTATCAAGGGGTCTCTGTTTTGATGAAAGTACGGGTGTTTGTTATATGTCAAGTTTATGGTGTCGTGTAAGGTTGGGTTGTTTTTTGTTTTGATTTTGATTTTTTTGTCTAGCTAGAATGGCTAATCTTATCAGGCCCCGTGTTTTTTATTACTATCTGCTAAACCTCTGATTGATGTTTTATTTACGGTCCTTTTTGGTGTTTATTTATTTATTGTTGATATTTCTTAAAGGGGCGATAATATTATGATTGGGTTGTATTTTTAAACCTATTGTTTTAATTGAATTTGTTAATGGATTTTATATAGTATTTTGTAATTTTATATGGTATTGTGGAAATTATTATTTTCATCCATTTATCAAATGTTAATTATTTAAGGCGAATAATTGGTGTTGTCTGCATAAAACCGTTATTTCATTTCTTTGATTTAATAAATTTTCGTTTTTTAGAAACTTGATAATGTGTATTTTTTCATGTAGGCATAAAGGACATGGGTCATCCCATGTTGTACAAGTTCTTTTTCTAGTTATTATTTTCCATTTTCCTGTTGGTGTTTTATTTGTTTCTTTTAAATTCCAAAAATATTTAGATAGGGATGTCTGATATCTGTTTCTAATATTATTGAAGGATCTTTGGTGTAGTCTCCAACTTATTTTAAATTCATTTTTTGTGGATCCTCTATATATCTTTTCAATATTTGGATTCTCAATGGATGAGATTGTGCATTGGTATACCACAGATTCTCTGCGGCATTTATTATGCAGAGGGCAATTTTCAGGGTTTCTACAATTTCACGATTTTTCATTATTTTTGTCTAATTTTAATTTAGGATCTTTATTTGATTTTGGCATGCGTATTTTTTCAGGGTTTCATTATTATGTTTTTTTTTATAATACTTTCTAGATTTTCAGTACAGCTATAACTTAATTTTAGGATGTTTTTATTAAAGATCATGCTAAGTGTACTGTTAGTAGAAAAATGTTTTTTGATTAAAGCTAGGAATTTTTGTCCTACCTTATTGCTAACCATTTGGTTGAACGGAGGTGAGTGTACCAATTTATTGCTAACCAATTACTATACAATTTAGATTTTAGTATTGGGTTGTATGTCACATAGACCAATACCGACTGCTGTTTTTATGCAGGATAAAGCAGAGCGATTCAAATTAATTTAATTAAAGGAATCTTAATCTTAATAGAGTTCGGTATCAATATAGTAATACATAGTAATACAATACTATATTAATATAGTAATGCATAGCATTTGTTTTTTTAGTCTGATAGTCAGTGGGGACATTGAGTTGAAGGGAACGCAAGAGGGAGATATAAAACGAGTGAAAGTCTCTCTGTAGGGGTGGGGAATAAGGAAGGGAGGGTGAGAAGGAAAAGGCGGGGTAGTGGTAGCATTATCAGCTTGACCTGCCTAGATATTTCTTAAGTTTTGGAACTATGTAAATGGGTTTCTACAGTGGGGTTGTTTGTTATAAATTAGACCCTAGTACAAATAATAATTAGAAATCTGAATAATATAATAGCTTAGGTGTGGCATAAGGCCGAACGTATGGGGCACCAAGTGAGGATCGAACTTACTAATCAGTCGTAATGGTTCTAGCGAGACAAGCTTACACCAACCATTACATATATATATATATATATATATATATATATATATATATATATATATATATATATATATATATATATATATATATATATATATATATATATATATATATATATATATATATATATATATATATATATATATATATATATATATATAAAAAAATAAAAATTAAATATATATATATATATATATATTTTAAAAAATAGTGCTCAATGTAAATTTACACAACATTAATATTATAAATTAACTGATTTAAAATATGTTTTTCGCTACACAATAATAACCATGTTTCAAAAATGGAAGTTAAAAGCTTCACATTTAATTTTGTAATTAAATAAAAAACATTAGTTCAATTTCATTCTCAAGCGAATTTTGGAGTAACTTATTTTATATACCGAACACTTCAATCCGTGATCGAAATCCGACTGATTTGACATCAGTCGGAGATTTGACCTCTACGATATGGGCACTGGTAATTACAAAAATATTGTCAGATACAATAAATGAATGCAGCAAATAACTTTAAAGAATTAAGAGGCGAATAAAATTAAAAAACAAACACCAAATTTAAGGAAAAATGTAAAAAAATATGGAGTATGGAAATGCCACAAGATGTGTTCGTTTGGAAACATGGGTAAGGTGTACATCAGCATGACAGTCTTAGGTCCCACCATGTATGTAAAAGTTCGCAAAAATAACCAGGTCGTGTAATATTTAATATCACGTACGCACCTACGCACATACACATACGTGACCAAATTTACATATCCACACATAACTGTACACCTATATGTGCTACTATCCTTACCAACGAACTACCATTTCACGTGTCATCACAGCCAAAAGCCATGCGGTAAGCGTTTTTAGGGAATTTCAAATTTGCCTTTATGCCTACACTTGAAGATATGCTAGTTTCGTTGCTTTAATAATTGGTTAGTTGTGTACTTGATTATTGCGATTTTTCCTGTATACACAGATGGCATCTGTCCCGGAAGTTGTTGGGCGTTCTGGGCCGATAGATGATTACAGCAAATATATAAATATATATATATATATATATATATACCAGCTGTAACAGCAAATATATATATATATATATATATATATATATATATATATATATATATATATATATGTATGTATGTATGTATTACACACTACGAAATGGGCAAAGACCGACAATTATTTTATATATTTTATTGTTATACCTTATATATAGGCACAAATATTTAAGTAAATCCTCTGTTTATAATAGACAGTATTAACAACATTTACCGGCGTGAATATCCGAGAAATTTTCATAGAAAATATTCGTTCTCCGACAGGAATCGAACCTGTATCCTATACCGAACCGTCATCAAAGTGTAGGAGAACGAACAGTAGGATTACAGCGTTCTGACCGCCACAGACCTCAACCCTCTGGATTACAGCACGTGGGCGCATATTAAGAACAAGACCTGCAAAGGTCGCCATAGCAATATCAAAGAGCTGAAGTCTTCCTTTAAGCCCGAATGGGCCTGGATGAGGAATGAATTCGTCCGTAAAATGTGCGCGGCCTTCCAACTACGCCTGAACCTCGTACACACTTTTGCGAACAGTTATCATGAGTCTTTTCACTCGTTTGAAGCTTGATGGCCCTGGAAACTGTGGCCACAGGAATATTGATTAACAGTATTGTATAAGTCGTTCAGTTATGTGCCATGCGTGATACACGCTTAGACGATCATGTATCTTCTCTACATTTGAGGCCACGACGCCAAACATCACGGAGACTGGGTGTTTGGTCGTATACAAGTAGCGGACCTCAGAGACGTCCTGGCCGAAACTGAAGACGCAATCGTTCTTCTTTTCCTGATCGGTTCCACCATTAAGGTCTTATCTGAAAAAATGACAATGCGATTCCCATGGCTTTTCACATCATTAAGAAGACGATGACAGTGCTCTCGACGTTTTTCTTGCATGCGAACAGTCAGAAGGGGTCTTTACACGCGTTTAAAGCTTTTTCCTCCGTCATTCTTGACGGTCATGGACACTGTGACCACAGAGATATTTGTCTTTTCGAAATCTCGGTCATTTTGAGCAATGGATCCTTTTCAGATACTTTCCTAACATCGATTTATTGACAACTAACGATCTGCCTGAGCGAGGCTGATCCTTGAGGCTTTCACCGTTCCTCAGTCTATCTATGACTCTGTGGACTTTTAGCTGCTGGGCGATTTCTGACTTGTGGCCAACACGGACGGGAGCAGATATCTCAATTCTTTTTGCTTCCATTGTTATATACATACATCTTACCACTATTTACCTGAAATGATAATTACCTGAAAACCTCAAATTTTAAGTGATGTAATGGAATAACCTGCCACCCCCACGAGTGACTACTCTATAGGTAGTAACTTCCTATAAGTATCTGTAAGTCAACGGACTACAGAGACTAACTGAAATCTTTTCAGCTATACAGTTGAACTCTCTGCCGGAGGGCAGAGTCTCATTCGGGGAGGTTGACCAACCCGGTCCTGTTTATGCGGGTTCTATGAGAATTTTTTAGCCGAGCCTACGGGATCGGAAGACCCACGTTAAATACGGCCTTGTGCCACATCTATCCTCATGGGGTGCTACTAAACATTGACTAGCTGAAATCTTTTCAGCTATACGGTCGAACTCGGACGAGGCTATGCTGAAGGGTAGAGTCTTGTTCGGGGAGGTTGACAGACCCGAACCCGTTTATGCGGGTTCTACGGGGAATTTTTGGCCGAGTCTAAGGGTTCGGTTGTCCCACGTTAAACTCGGCTTTGTGCCACATTTACCCTCGTGGGGGAACTAGTAAGTAAATACCGAGTAAATGGGATCTGTTACTCAGTTCATAGCTGTTGTCGAACTTTCTGTCTTCGGGCAGAGAGGAACACGGACGAGGCTATGCCGAAGCGCTGAGTCTCGTCCGGGGAGGTAGACAGACCCGAACCCGTTTATGCGACGTTTACAGGGAATTTTTGGCCGAGCCTACGGGCTCGGATTGCCCCACTTTAAATTCGACCTTGTGCCACATCCTACACCGTGGGGAAGTTGGTAAATACTACTAGCTTGGATCTGTTACTCAGTTCATAGCTGTTGTCGAACTCTCTGGCTTCGGGCAGAGAGGAAACTGAACAAGACTCGACCCCGTTTATGCGGGTTTTATGGGGAATTTTGGCCTCGGATTGCTCCATTTTACATTCGGTCTTGTGCCACATCCTACCCCGCGGGAAAGCTAGAAAATATTACTACCTGAAATCTTTTCCAGCTGTGCTGGTGAAACTTTTTGACTCCTGGCAGAGAGGATCCCCAGACGAGGCTATGTCGAAGAGCAGATTCTCGTCTCGGGAAACAGCTACCCGACCCCGTTTTATACGGGGTCTACGAGGTATTTTTGATCGAGACTACGTGTTCGGGAACCCGACATTAAATTCGGCCTTGTACTACATGTGACTGCGTGAGGAAGTTGCTAGATACTCTAGCTGAGACCTGTTATTCAGATCTTGGCTGTTGTCGAACTCTCTGCCTTCGGACTATGCCGAAGTGCAGAGTCTCGTCCGGGGAGGCATACAGACTCGAACCCATTTATGCGGGGTTACTGGGAATTTTTGACCGAGCTTACGGGCTTGGATTACCCCGCATTAAACTCGGACTTGTGCCACATCCTGCCTCGTGGGGAGGCTGGTAAATATCAACTAGCTGGGATCTGTTGAGTACAACTCATACTTACGCGAGAACTACCGACCTTCCATTAGTAGCACTCACTACTTGATTGACTTGCGACGACCTTGTTCATAACTGTCACCTTTATTTTTTTAAATAAACCTTTACTTATTTTATCCATCTTGTTTTCAAGTATATATTCCTATTAGCACGGAATATAACAGAAAGTTATCACAAAAATTCAAAAAACGAATTGTAACAGGATTTTTGCAAAGCCCGGTATAAGTATTTTTTTTCTAGTTCCTCAAACCTTCCCTGTTACTCACATGTTTAGTCCATGGAATTCTTAGCATCTTTCGGTTCTTTGAAATCTGTTCTTCATCTTCTTTATGTACCGTGTTACTTCAGGACGTAAGCGATCATAACTCTCCACTTCCCCCTATCCCTTGTAGTTTTCAATACGTTTCGTCCCTCTGCCAACTCCTCCAGACCACGTTCTATCATCAACTTGCTTAAGAACGCGAGGTATGGTATGCGTTTCTTGCCCTTATCTCTCTTTCCCTCTAATCGACCCGTGAGTATCAGATTCCCCAAGCCTTCGTTTCTCATTATGTGTCCCGGAAATTTCAGCTGCCTCTTCCCGATGTTAGGTATAAGCTTCCTCCTTGTTTACATCCTATCATTGCTCAGCCGCTCAACCCATGTTATTCTTATCATCCTTCTGTAGAACCATACCTCCGTTGCCTCGAGTCACTTCTTCATCTTTGAGGAGACTGTCCAACATTCGCTGCCCTAAAAGGGAAAACAGACGTCACGTAGCGGTTCAGTATTCGTTTCTTTGTTAGTAACGAAATGCTCCTGTCTCATAATATTCTGCCCAGCTTTTGGAATGCGTCTTTGGCCATCTCGATATGTTCGATTCATGATATCCTCAGCATCCTTCTGTAGAACCATACTTCTATTGTCTCGAGTCTCTTCTTCATCTTTGAGGAGACCGTCCAACATTCACTGCCGTAAAGGAGGGCAGATATCACGTAGCAGTTCAGTACTCTTTTCTTTGTTAGTAACGAAATCCTCCTGTCTCGTAATACTCTGCCTAGCTTTTGGAATGCGTCTTTGGCCATCCCAATATGCTTCGTCCATGATATCCTTAGCGTCCTTCTGTAGTACTATATTTCCGTTGCCTCGAGTCTCTTCTTCATCTTTGAGGAGACCGTCCAACATTCCGTAAAGGAGAGCAGATATCGCGTAGCTGTTTAGTACTCATTTTCTTTGTTACCAAAGAAATCCTCCTGTATCACAATATTCCACCTAGATTTGGAATGCATCCTTGGCTATTCTAATCCGTTTTCGGATCTCAGCGTCGCACTTACCGTCCTTCATCAAAACACTTCCCAGATATTTAAACTCCCGCGCCTGCTTGATTTTAGTGTCCCGGCCCTGTAAATCGCATTTCGGGCTCACCCTTTTACTGATGACCATGCATTCTGTCTTCGTGTAGTTTATGCTTAGTCCCTTCTTCACGCTCTCCTTCGTTACCTTATGTGGGAAGTTTTGTCATTTCCTTTCCATGACTGCTATCAGTAATATGTCATCTGCGTATCTTATTTTAAGATTGTGGCCACCAGTGCTGAATCCCGGTAGGATTTCCAATAGGCTCGGAATTGCCTCACTGTACAGGCAATCACTATCAACTTAAAAAAAAAAAAAAACTACTAGAAAGGTAAAGAGAGAGTGACAGAGAAAGGATAAGATAAAAAATACACCCTCCTTTTGTTATTTTTTTTACTAATGTTCAACCAATACTATGCCCAAGAGCCACTCAAGGTAGAGAGATACTGTGTGGTGCTGTATGAACATCAGAAAGGGCAAGAAGTGAAGTTAATGGAGCTATGCAGCTAAAATACCGGAAAACCCTAGACTTGAAGGAGTCAAGATTGTAGTGATTGGAAAAATACAAGAGAACAAACTTCAAAAGAAATAGGAGGAGGGAAAACCGGGCCATATACACCAGTTGAGAGAGGAAAGATAAAAAAAAAAGTTTAGTGAATTTCATTTCAGATTAGTTATTTTTGTTTACCGGCGTATCAACACACCTATGGGATATTTAATGCCGAAATCTAAATATTTTGTACGCAATTTTATTTATTTATTTGAGACGATAAAGGTTTAGCGATATAAGTTTTACTAATTAACCCATAGCTGGAGGAGAAGAGTGGGGAATTGGAACACGGCTCTCCGATTAACAACTCCGAACCATTATCTATTACACCACAAGCATGTACAAGTCTAAAGCACCTGGCATTTTTAAGCGGCCACCCATATACGTACTAGCGAGGGTCGACGTTGCTTAACTTCGGTGATCGTACGGGAAACGGTGTTTTAACGTGATGTGCTAGTGAGCTTTTAGATTTCAGTCAGAGACGTTAGAAATATTAAGTTGAGGGAACCGGAAACCTCATGCTAAACATAAAACAAGAGATGAACCTCTACTCCTGTTCAAAAGGCCGGGGAGGAGTGTGAACCGGACGATAGACGAATCTATCTACTCCTATTGAGAGGGTAAATTAAGTAGTGAATAAAATTTCAGATTTTAGGCAAAGACATTAGAATTATAGTGTGGAAACAGACTTTAGAAGGAACCGAAGACTCAATTATAAACAGGTAACAATGGATAAACCCTTACTCTTGTTCCAAAAACTAGAGAGGAGTATGAACCGGACGTTAGACGAATCTATCTACTCTTATTGAGAGAGAAAACATCAATAATTAGTGAATATAATTTCAGATTTCAGTCGGAGACGTTAGATGTATAGAGTTGAAGTAGACATTAGAAGGAACCGGAAACACCCTCCAAAACAGGTAACTAGATAAACCCCTACTCTTGTTCCAAAAAGTAGAGAGGAGTGTGAACCGGACGTTAGACGAATCTACGTACTTCTATTGAGAGAGAAAAATTAATAGTGAATAAAATTTTAGAGTTTAGGCGAAGACATTAGAATTATAGTGTCGAAGCAGATTTTAGAAAGAACTGGAAACTCAATTGTAAACAGAAAACAATTGTTAAAACCCTAATCTTGTTCCAAAAACTAGAGAGGAGTATGAACCGGACGTTAGACGAATCTATCTATTCTTATTGAGAGAGAAAAATAAATAATTAGTGAATATAATTTCAGATTTCAGCTGGAGAGGTTAGATGTATAGAATTGAAGTAGACATTAGAAGGAACCAGGAAGCAATGGATAAACCCCTGCTCCTGTTCAAAATCCTGGGAAGAAGTGTGAACAGGACGTTCAATTCTTTTCATTTAATTAAGGCATGATGAACGGTCATTAAGTTTGGTCAGTCAAAATGAACAATAAAAGTGAAACCGGAGTCGAGGAAATGTTTTAGCTGAAAAGACAAAAGAATTGCAGAGGAACGTAACAATAAAAAGCATATCGCATGTTCTATGATTCTGCTTCTCCAAAAGCCATTGTTGAAACATCGGGCATGCGCAAAAGAACCATGGACAAAAAAAATGGAGAAAAAAAAAATAACTATGATACAATACAAAAAAAAAACAAACTCATCCTATAAGGTCAGTAAGGGCTTCAGTGCGGCAGTACAACTTCAATTGCTGGGAACAAATGCATGGGCGGAGAAATCGAAGATTCAGAAGGAGGAGGAAAGTTGGGGAGTTGGAGGATCAGAATTGAATAGAGAGAGAGAAAGTGTGAAAGAAAAATAGAACGAAATTGTGAGAGAAAAATAGAACGAAAGTGTGAGAGAAAAATAGAATGACGAAGAGAATAAAACAAAAAAACGTGATGGAGAGAAAAGGTCTGAATGATAGCCGAAGAAGCCTTTCGTGGTCAGATAACACGAAAAGGGCAAAATGTCGGCTTCTTCGTATCGGGTCGAATTGATGTGAAGCGAAACGAATTGATGCGATTTGAAATCATCCTCTGCTTATATTAGTTCGTTGATCAAAATGGATATAAAAGAAGCGAAAGGAAAAAGGATTCCTTATCGCAAAAGAAACTGCAGCGCTGTTTTATTTTTCATTCTATTTTTATTTATCGGTTTATATTTTCTGCGAAGCAGTTTTTTTCAGTAACGAATTCACATTAAACTACCGTAATTCCCCATGTAAAATACGCCTTCATCCATAATACGTACACCTAAACTTATGCTGAAATTGTGGGAAAATGCTTCTCATCATCATCTTGCGGCCTCAGCCGAGATTGAACTCACCAATACTTTGATTGGTGTAGTTCATAATCTTGTCAAATAGCTGAATTCTTTTCTGAATTTTCTTTTTCTAGGGCTATCAAGGGTGTTTTTATCGTGACACCATCACTAAATGGATTGCCAACCAAGGCTCAGAGAGACTCCATTCACCCTCCTCTAAGAGCAGGTTTGAATTCAGAGTTTTCCTTCTCTTTAGACCAGTTGCCATCCAAGGCTATAGAACCCAGTCTGTTCTGCTATTTACCCATAGCTGGAGGGAGAAGAAAGAGGATTCACACCTTTCCCAAGGGTGTTAGCACGTAAGTGAATGTAATGGATTCGACTGGAATTCGAACTCGGCTCTCCGACTCCTCAATCCAAGCCGCTATCCATTACTCCACCATGCCTCCTACA
>CAHIKZ030004104.1:925000-947500 GCA_903632075.3 Acanthosepion pharaonis | reverse complement strand
AGCTGAGATCCCAGGTCAGTAACATTGCAGATTCTTCTTTGAATTTCATCAAAAATCTCTACATAGATATCAGAAGCACCAGACTCGTAGCATTAAATAATGATCATGTAAAAACAAATAATTAAATCATTATTAAGAAACATTATTAAAGAACGAAAACAATAGAAAAGTAAGCAAGAAGACGGTAGATTGACATTTAAATATTTGAAAAGAAAATCTAACTGAGCAGAAAGAAATCGGAAAAGTTTTCCCCAAGCGAGAGAAGAAACTATTAGCATAGAACTTACGGTTGCATCTAGCTGTAGATTAACTGTTATAATAACTTACTGTTATTTCAAAGCGGATATGACACATAGAAGAATGTATAGCTGGACACTCGTATTCAAGGATACCAGTCTACTAGTGGGGGGGCAAGCCAATCCCTGTTATAGACGCTTGCTCAGGCGCATTTGTGTTTATTCAGCACCAGAGAGCCCACCTGTAGTTTCTACTGTAACTATACTGAGCAGACTTTAGTTACAATTTCTGGGAGAGAGCGTGTTATCTAACGTGGTCGACAATTTGAACACGGCCAGCCCTAGCGTGCTCTCGGCCACGATGACTTGTGACTTCCTGTTAGCACAGCTATCGACGGCCCACAAAGGTTCACAAGTCTTGGGCTGAGATCGAATACTCCAGTCCGATGACATCAGGACGTCTCGTTCCTGACAGATCGACCCTGGTGAGATTCGAACCCGGATCTCATAGAATAATAATAACTGCATATTGCACATGCATCCATACGCAGTGCGTTCGTTCAGGGTCCTAGAATCCCAATTAAACTTTATTTTGTGAAAATTTAAATCAACAAAGAATTAAATAATAAAATCATTTTGATATTTTAAATTAATTTAAAATATATCAAACAAATTCAATGAATTTTTTAAACTTTCCTAGTCAGTAAAATTTTACTATCTAGCTTCCGAATGCATTGGTGGCATTTTCTTTAAGCGTATTTACTACATGCAAGGCACTAAAGCTACTAAGCCACATGTACGTTACTGTATGTGAAAGAATTAGAAAACAGAAACGTTATGAAGGGGTTAGAACAAAAGAAGAGTAATCACGGAGAGAGTAGATAACGATTGACATTGCTCTGAAATTTTGGCAGATCAAACTTGATTGGGAAGCAAGCAGCCGGAAGATTTTTCCCCAAACGATAAAAGAAATTGTTAACATAAAACTTACAGTTTTATCCAGCCATTTCAACTGTAAAATGATGTGACCTTGTGTTATATAGGAAGAAAATAACTACTGACACCGAGGTTCGATCGTGACATTCTGGATTTATGAATATGTTTTCCTCCAGGTGTATAAATAGCGGTGTCAGGCTACTGACTGCGGTGATTATTGAGCGACTATTGAGTGGAACTATCCAGTCGAATTAGTGTGAATTATTGTGCGTCGATGATTTTGCTACTGTACGTCACAAAATCTTGCTACCAAACTTTTACTTGGCTTAAATTTAAAAGTCTAAGACGAATGTTCATCAGAAAAATTTACACGAAAGTATTTATAGAAAAGGTACATAGAAGCTACGTTACAGCAGTGAGAAAGTGCCTGAAGCCGAGATGCCAAGGTAGAACCAATAATATTGCTGATTCTACTTTGGATTTTATCAAGAATTTCTCAATATATAGCAGGGGCACCAGGCTATGTGTGGCAATATTATTCTAAACATGGACGAATGAGAGACTTATAAATATGTAAGATAGATTCTGTAGAGAAAAATTGTCTAGCACTATATAATGAACCAATTTTTCTAGCAGTAAATCTTGCAATAGTTTCAGTATAATCTTTCCACTTCATACCAGCGGAAAACTTTAATCTGAGAAACGTCAATGAATCACTATCCTGGAGGTTAGAATCAGTCATATTGATGGGAGATAAAAATGGTTCTTTCAGGCGATTAAAAGAGAGAAATTTCGTTTTGGAGGTGTTCAAATTAGCAAGCCATACTTTGCCCCGGTTAACAACAGAAAGGAGATCGTTTTTTGATCAGCTACCAAATTTAACCTTTTCGAACCGACCTAGAATTAAGACAGGAATAAATAGGGTGGGGGTCATCAGAAAAGATACTTGGTTGAGAACAATATTTTATTGGAATCGTGGGCTAAAAACAGTTAATATTATTCAGGTATCAGATATAAAGTTGAATTACATTCAATGGGAGAAATTTATGACTACAAGGTGAGTGATTTTCTGGCTCTCTACCAGAGCATAATTATTGAGACAACGCGAATAGCCTACACAATGTAATGTGCAGCAACGAGAAAAGAAATCCAGCTTTTCATATTTTATATCAGCAAGTGCGTCAAAACTTATGATATACACAAAATATGATATATACAATGTTATGAAAGATTGAAGAAAAAGAAGTCTCTATGTAAGAAAAATATCATTTATTTGTTAATAACATAAGCATCCTTATCAGCAAAGCCAAAAAGCTCAGTATGAAACTAATCCTTTTAATCCTTTATGATAGATGACCTTCTAGGATATGATATGATGGTGTTTGGAAAATAATGTCGCATTTTGGGAGATGGAATAAAAATCGCTTAAATGCAAGAAACTTTACATTTAAATGCCAAGAACATAATCATCATTGTTAGCAAAGACAAAAGCTCGGTATGGAACGAATCTTTTATTCGTGGATGAGAGATGACCTCTCATGATATGGTATGAAGGTTTTGGGAAAATAACGTCTGAGAAATGGAATAAAAATCGCTTAAATGTAAGAAACTTTATATTTAATTACCAAGAAGGTAATCTTACTTATTATAAAACGCAGATTGTGTGCGTGTTTGTGTCTGTTCGTCTATATATGGGATCGTATTTCCTACATTTTTCAATTGATTTCAACAAAACTTCACAGGACTACGTAAAATTACCCGGCGGTAATTCTGACAGCGCCAAAATTGGAAAAACACAATTGTTTTTGCACGAAATCAATTTGAAAACACAATTAAGTCGCCAGAATGAAAGGGGGACAACTCATATCGAGTTATACTTATTATAAAACCCAGGTTGTATGTGTGTGTGTGTGTGTGTGTGTGTGTGTGTGTGTGTGTGTGTGTGTGTTCGTTTATATATGGGATCAGATTTCCTACATTTTTCAACCGATTTCAACAAAACTTTTTTTGGCAGGTAGTGTTTCTTATTGTCTTGCACACTTTTTTCTTTATTTTTACATTCAGAATGCTTTAAAATTCCATTTACAAGACAATTGTTTATAATAAAATTCTATTCAATCGGTAGACTCATAACGATTGAAAACAATGTTTTTGTTTGAGTTTGGGTTTGACCAATTCGTAAAAAAATGAAGACATGCGTGTCCGTCAACCTTAAACAATAATCTTTGTCAATTTTATTTTTCAGTCTTTATGATGATCGATACTTGATCTATCTCTTACTGTTACATCCCCGGGCAACGCCGGGCTCTACTGCTAGTTATTACTATTTGCAAAGACCAAAGACCAGTATGAAACTAATTTTTTTTATTGCTTGATGATAGGCGTAATTTTTTATTTCCAAACATATATTTAGGAAGCTTATGAAATTTTTATAATATGGACATCTTGGATTTATTCTATTCATTAAAGTGTGTGCCTGATACGATGTTGCTAGCAGGTTTTGATCTTGAGCAGCCAGGATAAATCCTTCTGTTTCTAATTTCAGGGCAGTGTTCCAACGGTAGATGAGATTTTTGTCAGCATCAGAGTTTTGTTCGAGCTATGTATTTCAGCCATAACAACGTTTTTTTTTGGGGGGGGGATTGTTCACGTCCTCATCCCAATCCCGTAAGCACTTCGGGTCATAGGATCTCCACATATGCCACAGCCGCAATAGCCATGGTGTTTCCTAGGCAAGACAACCTGTCGGAGCCCGACCCTCTCCAGGCCTGTTTGGAATTCAGTGTTTTTCTTCTCCTAAATCTGTTTCAACTCAAGGCTATAGGATCCACTGTATGCTGCTCTTTACTCATAGCTAGGGCTGGATACATGTATTCATATCTTTCCCATCAGTATTAAGCATGTAATCGAATGTAGTTAACTCTAATTAAATTCGAACTCGGCTCCCTAATTCCTCAATCAGAATCGCAAACCATTACTCTACCGTTTAGTTAAGCACTTATTTTTGTGTTTGCTATTATTATTATTCTTATTATTAATAATATTTATTATTATTACTATTAATTGTATTATTATCATTTCTTTTCTTTTCTGTTGTATACTCATTTCTTTCGAGCCCTCAACCAGTGTTCTAAGATGAGAAATGACTTCATGACATTTCCCACTGATCTCTTTTGTAAAAAGCAAAACAAAAAAAAACGAAAATTACACACATTTTACACCGATAAAGCTCTTCGTATTGTGTTAGCGGTACTTGTAAGGCATGGCTTTAGCAGGAATCCCTTCACTAAGTCTATCGTACCCTTTTCCAATCAATCCGAGTGATCCAACTACAACTGGTATTATTGATATCCTCATGTGCCTCATTTTTTACATTTTCACATCAAGATACTTGTATTGTTATAGTTTTTTTTATAGATTACAATCTGCATGGACTGTCATGTCAATAAGAAAGCACATTCTGTTTTTGTGGTCTTTGATCACGATCTCTGGGAGATTAGCTTTCATTATTCTCTCTGGGTGTATTGTAAAGTACCATGAAATAGGTCCTATCTGTAACCGGGTCTGGGAAATGTTCATACCAATTTCTTTCAGTTTCCTTCCAGTAAAAGATGCAGATTTTCCAATTCAGGTATTGGCCCACTCTATCATGCCGAGTTCAGTGGGTTCCAATACCGCACAGCCTGATACAAGATGGTCAATTGTTTCTGGATATTTATCACAGAATCTGCATTTGAGGTCAACACAGATTTTCAGTATGTGATCTTGGAATTTCTAGTTAGCAAGCATTGTCCTTGTGTTACAAGAATAAAACCTTCGGTTTCAGATTTGAACCTTGCACTACGTAGCCACGGATGGCTACAGGGTTTTTCGATATCAGTTGGTACGAGCAGAGTATTGACGATGAAGAGGCTTATCTTGAACATTCTGTTCTTGTAGTCTTTGATTACGATGTCTGGGCGATTAGCTTTGATTGTTCCGTCTGTGTGTAGTGTAAAGTCTCATAAAATTGGTACAGATCCTATCTCTGTAACCGGCTCTGGGTGATGTTCATACAAATTTCTTGCAGTTTTAATTCCATAAAAGTTGCATATTTTACAGTGCAGAGATTGGCCCATTCTTTCATGCCGAGTTCTATATTCAGTGGATGCTAACACCTGAAACAAGATGGCCAGTTGTTTCTGCATATTTATCACAGAATCTGCATTTTGGGGTAACACAATTTTTCAATATGACTGCCTGATAATTTCTAGTTAGCAATTATTGGTCCTGTGCAGCAAGAATAAAACTTTCCGTTTCAGCTTTTAACCCTGCCCTACGTAGCTACTGATAGGTACGGGGTTAGTCAACATCAACTTGTTTGGTACGGGCAGAGTATTGACCTTGAAGAGGTTTATCTTGCCATCGTTTCTGTATCTAGTCGGTTGCATTTGTCTTTGTTTCCTTTTTTTAAGTATTGCAGTTTCACTCGGTATATTATTATTATTATTATTATTATTATTTTATTTCTTTTGATTTCTGGTGTACACTCATTACTTTCCGGCTTCCGACCAGAGACCTAAGTTCAAAAATGGTATCATTTATTTATCACAGAATCTGCATTTGGGGTCAACACAATTTTTTGGTATGTGTTCTTGGTAATTTCTAGCAAGCATTGGTCCTGTGCAGCAAGAATGAAACTTGCAATTTCAGCTTTGAACCCTGCATTAATGTAACCACTGATTGGTATGGGGTTTGTCTACATGAGCTTGTTTGGTAAAGGATACTAATTTTTAGGAAGATGGAAACATGGAACTGACACAATGGCCGCAAAACGTCACGAAACAAAGCGACACCTATGTGGGTTGATTAAATCTACGTACAAATATGTACATATTGTTCAAATATTTAAATATTTCCACGCCAAAACTCTCTGAACATTTATTTAATCCCAGAAAATATGTGTATGTGACTAAAATACTCAATAATCAGATATTTATAGAGTTGCACAAAAAGCTAGATTATATTACTTTCAAGACTACTTGCATTATTTACATGACACATTATTTTATGGAAAATACGAAAACTTAAAGAATCAGCACATATGCTAGGCCACAAAAATCTCCTGAGTCGACCAAGCATAGAAATAATATGGGAGCCAGTAATAAGGAGTGCTGAAAAAAAAGCGATGAATAACAGCAAAAAAATTTGCAATATAAGCTCTGGTAAAAAAAATGAATTAATAATAATAAAAATTGCAATATGAGCACTGGTAAAAATGGTTGCTAAGACATTAGGTTTATAAGTCACCAACCGCAAAAAAAAAATCATACACAGATGTTCCCAAGGACACATGAACCAATGGTCAAATACGTTGGTTATATCCAGTGATTAGACCCAAAGAATTGTGAGTTCAATACCAGGCCACAGCAGTGGTGAACTAACTTGGAGATTTAAGTTAAAGGAAAATAACTGAGACATGGTACGGAAGACGAAATAAAGGGTTCGAATCGACATTCCAATCACCTGAAGAAGGCCGGAGCGTACAACGGCCGAAACTATGTGAATATGGCAGTGAAGATGAGTATAACAGTCCGAATAATGTAAATAATGTAAGTAATCATAATACCTCATCTCAGAGATATACAGGCCGAAACGTTGTGAATATAGCAATGAAGATGAGGATAACAGTCTGAATAATGTAAATAATGCAAGTAATCATAATGCCTCATCTCAGAGATATAGAGGCCGAAACGTTGTGAATATGACAATGAAGATGAGGATAAAGGGACGAATAATGTAAATAATGCAAGTAATCATAATGCCTCATCTCAGAGATATAGAGGCCGAAACGTTGTGAATATGGCAATGAAGATGAGGATAAAGGTCCGAATAATGTAAATAATGCAAGTAATGTCTCATCTCAGAGATATAGACAAATATTCTAAAGACTTTTATTATTATTGCCAATTAGCTTAAACTACATAATCTAACTTTCAGTTTTGATTAAATTAAGATTAAGAAGTTAAAACTGTCATGCCAATCTTAATTAACATCGGAAAATTGGCTTCGCTTGTAAAATATTGAAGCTTATTAAGTGAACTGAGATGATTGTCTTCATTTGAACAGACTATTATTATCTCATTGCATAAACATTCAAGATATCTTTAAAAAAATAAATATGTGCAAATATATTTGACCAACAATTTGACAAAATGCAAAACAGTCTTTGTCAAGGATTTCCAACCAATTAATTGTTCAGAAAAATAC
The DNA here is from genome assembly GCA_903632075.3 of Acanthosepion pharaonis. Lineage (NCBI taxonomy): Eukaryota > Metazoa > Mollusca > Cephalopoda > Sepiida > Sepiidae > Acanthosepion > Acanthosepion pharaonis. Next base: position 940,079 of record CAHIKZ030004104.1, on the reverse strand, counting down.
AGTTAATTATTTACGTTCTAAGAACGCTTATCAGAGGATTTGAAGTAAATACTTCATTATTTGGCAAAATGTTGTTGAGAATTGCAATTGACGACGGAAAGCAGTGGAGTGTTTATAGTAAAGTAAGATTAGATAACTGTTGATTGCATTGTTCTATTTTGAAATAGTTCACGAGGAAAATAATCTTGTTGTGTTCCGCGCATAGTCTTTGTTTCCAAAGAAAATATCAAGCTTGCACAAACCATAGAAAAGAAAATATCGCATTTTATTTAGAATAAACGATATTGGGTATTTTGAAGAAGAGAGACTAAGTATTCAAATGTTTTATTTTATTTTATTTGTTAATAATAACCCATCTCTTTCTAACGGTAATATCCTGACAGCGTTTCAGAGGCGAAAGCACAAAGTAATCGAGTGTTTTCCTGAGACAATAAAAAAAATCATTTCTTTTAAGCTGTGATATTCAGTCAGATTTTTCAAGGCCGAAACATGAAGTATACAGATGGTTTCTTGAGGCAGTAAGTAAACATCACTTTTTAATAGTAATATTCAGATTTCGTTTCGGAGGCTGAAACACGAAATATACGGACGTTTTCTTGAGTAAATGAGCAAATATCAGTTTTTAACGCTGATATTCAGACTGCGTTTCAGAGGCAGAGGCTGAAACACGAACTATTCGAACTTTTTCTCGAGACAATGACGCCACCTATTAACGCTGATTTTCAGACAGCGTTTCAGAGGCTGAAACACGAACTATTCAAACATTTTCTCGAGACAATGACGCTACCTTTTAACGATCATATTCAGACTGCGTTTCAGAGGCTGAAACACGAACTATTCAAACGTTTTCTCGAGACAATGACGCTACCTTTAAATGATTATATTCAGACTGCGTTTCAGAGGCTGAAACACGGACAGTTTGAACCGTCGTCTGGATATCACCATTAAATGTGTCCGTATTTCTTCAAGAAAACATCTAAATGCTTCGTTTTTCAACTTACAAAGTTATTCGGAAGTTTTCTTGACATAATACGGAAACCACATTTTTAAACCAGATGTATTTGAACGTTCCCTAAAGACAATAAGGAAACATTACGTTTTCGCACTCATAATACAAGATATACATAATTAATGGCTGAGATAATGCTTAAACCAGATAAATGTAACTCGTTAGCCTAGTTTTAAAGAGTTTATAAATTTAATATGGACGTGTGTTCAGATTCTTTGATTTTAGTATCACGTATCTAAAATAACAGTAATATTGAAATGCATTCTAAACCGCGCACAGTCAGAGTGAATCATATTTTATTGCTAGTGATGTATTTCTTTTGATGCAAAATATCTCAAAGATTTGTAATCGTTTTTATTATATTATTAATTATTTTTGCGTTTGCTGTGCACAGACATTTTGCATTGTCAGGTGGCATGCAGTACACAATTACGACTGAGTAGTGAGTTCGATTCTCACTGGGTGCCCCCTACATTAGGCCTTGGGCCACATGTAATCTACGCTTGGAAAATAATTTGTTGGGCACCTCGAGGCGGTACAATAGTTAGCAAGCTTGTCTCGTTAGAACAGTTACGACTGAGTAGTGAGTTCGATCCTCACTGGGTGCGCCCTACTTTAGACATTGTGCCACATCTAAGCTACGCTTGGAAAATAATTTTTTGGGGCACCCTGACATGATGTAATGGTTAGCAAGCTCGTCTCGCAAGAACACTTACGACTGAGTAGTAACTTCGATCCTCATCGGGTGCCCCCTACTTTAGGCCTTGTGCCACATCTAAGCTACGCTTGGAAAATCACTAACTGAAATTAGAAAAAGTGCTATGGATTGGCGCTATACGTGTTCCTCGGATAGATAACATGTCAATTTGCTGTGGCATTTCTTCCTTCTTTCCTTGAAAGCGACCAGAAACGGTCCCGAAATACCCGAAGCATGAAGCCAAGTATTTTGAAATCGATCTTTACAAACCTTTGTTCAGTTCGAATGAAACTCATTCAAAGTGGTTTACTAAACCTTGTGTATGATGAATTATTTTCAACCTAATAACCCCTTATCTGTAGTCTGTCGCTATTTCCATGAAAAATGCTCTGACGATCTACATTCCCCAGTTCCTCTAGTTCAGACCTTTACATCTACGACTCACCATGCTCAGTACACAGGCGCGAACCATCATCATTCCCCTTCGTATTCCACTGGGAAGAAAGAAGTTCCATTGAAACAGCTTCTTCCCAAGAGCCACTACTTTGTAGAACTGACTCCCGAGATAATGCTTCCCGGACAACTAAAATCTTAACCTCTTCAAGTCTAAGGCCAATTGTTATCTATCCTATATATTCCCACAATCAACGATTCTTAGGTTCATAAAACAAAACCATTCAGTAAACGTTAGCTTGAATGGTTCTTGGGACTTGAACAATAGAGAAAAAAAAGGTCATCTTTATTACTATTGTATGTGGAGGGTTGTTCTAAATGTAACAAAGGTAGGAATAAGTAGATAAATCGTTTGATTTCGTCGGGACGGTATAAATGAAAGTCCGAAAGAAAACTGGCTAATTGCCTGTCCGCCAAAATGTTGCTCACTCGACCAAACCAATGAGTGGAGTTCATATTCCCATGAACCCAGCCTACAACTTCCGGTTTGCAACGGTCGGATATTTCAATTATCGATCTTTTCTTAATTTGGCAAATTACTGTCTGCTACCAATGCCCTTCAGATTCGATGATTAGCAATCAATCTATCAATAATAATAATAATAATAATAATAGAAGAAGAAGAAGAAAAAGAAGAAGAAGAAGAAGAAGAAGAAGAAGAAGAAGAAAACTAAGAATTATTATTATTATTATTATTATTTGAGATCCTTTCCGATTCTTAGATGTTTCGGCCGGTGATGATGGTCATCCATCAGCTAATACTCGCAGTTTAGAGATGCAACACTTTCCTCAGTACATGAGCTGTTCCCAGCAGTGCTGCCACCTCCGCACTCTCAATAATATCAGGAATCCCAAAGGAATCTTGCAAGGCTGAAAAATTCCTAGAAATAGTGCTGAGCGAGCCAACAAAAAAAAAAGGAACATGAGCTTGATATATTTTACACAGTCTTGATACTTCCCTGTTTTCGTCTGCTCCGCCTTCGAGGTGTTCTTATCTCGCAAGCTCTATCAGGAGTCTACAAGTGTGACATCAGTACAATTATTATTATTATCATTTGTCTGTGTTATGTTTCCTGCTTTGTATCCTGTAGAGCTCAATCCAAACTATGATCCTTAGTCCCTATAGGAAAATTGTCATTTAATTGATAGCACTTTTCTTAATATATGGGATGTTCCTAGTAAAACGATCTTCTGGGTAAATTGTATGTTGATGTTACCTGGGAAACTATTAGTAACATTGTCCATTCCTTTTCTCACTAATCCCAGTGCTCCCATTACTATTGGTACAGTTTCAGTCTTCATTCCTCACGTCCTGTTAATTTTCATCTCCAGGTCCTTGTATTTGGACAATTTCTCGATAATTTTCATGGAGGTGTTTCCATCAGATGGCACTGCTATGTCATTAAGCATACACTTCCTGAATTTCTTGTCTTTTATGATAATATCAGGTCTGTTGGTTTTTATTTTCATGTCGGTTTGAATTTGTATGTCCCAGAGGATAGTTACATCGTTATTTTGGTTAACTGTGTCCGGCTGTTGATCATACCATCTCTCAGTGGTTTCGATTTTGTGCTTTTGCACATCTTCCAGTGCACATATGTCGCTACCTTCTTATGTCTGTAAGTATATTAATTTTTTTGCTAGTTTTATTATTATTATTATTCCATATTGTTTGATTTCTGGTGTGTAATGATTTCTTCCCGGGTCCCACCCAGAGACCTATGGTTAGAAATAGCATCATGACATTTTCTATTGACCAATTTAAAAAAAAATGTTTTCCATAGATAAATCCCTTCGTAATCTGTGGGCTGTACTTGTGACATCAATTTTTTGTATTTCTTTAAGGCATGGGCTTCCAGGAATCCCTTCAGTGAGTCTACTGGGATCTTTTTCAACCAATTTGAGGGCTCCAACTCCATTGATGCTCCTATGTGTCACATTATTAAGATTTCGATTTCAAGGTCCTTGTATTTTGATAGCTTTTTGAAGATCTTCAAAGATACATTGCAGTTCGCAAGGCCAGCCATATCATTAAAGAGGCACTTTTTTGTTTGCTGTCTCTAATAACAATGTCTGGCGGCTAGCTGTGATTGGTGTCTCTGTGTTTTGTGTAATTCCATAAAATTGTGACAGGTCCTATCTCCGTAACCGGGTCTGGGTGGTGTTCATACAAATTTCTTTCAGTTTCCTTCCCGTAGAAGTTGCATATTTCCCAGTGCAAATATTGGTTCAGTCTTTCCTACAGAGTTTTATATTCAGTGGGTGACAATATTATTATTATTATTATTATTATTATTATTATTTGATTTCTGTTGTATACACGTTTCCTTCCGGGTCCCAACCAGAGACCTAAGGTCAGAAATGGCTTCATGACATTTTCCACTAATCATTTTATATTTATTATTATTTTTGATTTCTGTTGTATACACGTTTTCTTCTGGTCCCAACCAGAGACCTAAGGTCAGAAATGACTTTCATGACATTTTCCACTGATCATTTTATATTTATTATTATTTCCTTTGATTTCTGTTGTATACACATTTCCTTCCGGGTCCCAACAAGAGACCTAAGGTCAGAAATGACTCCATGATATTTTCTACTATATTTTTTATAAAACAAAAAGAAAACGCACATCTTACATCAATAAAGCCCTTCGTAAGGTGTGAGGTTTACTTGTGAATACAATCTTTTGTAATTCTTTAAGGCATAGGCTACCAGAGATCCTTCAGTGCGTTTATAGGAATCTTTCCCAATCAATCCGAGGGCTCCAACTACAAGTAGATCTCTCATGTGCCACATTCATTAGATTTCCACTTCAAGATACTTGTATTTGGATATCTTTTGAAGATCTTCAAAGATACATTGCAGTCGTCAGGGACTATCATGTCAATAAGAAAATACATTCTATTTTTGTTGCCTTTGAACGTTTATTATAAAATGTATTTTTGGTAATTGTACAATAAAATGTATTGCTGGTCATTTTGCGATAAAAATTTATTGTTGATAACTTTACAATAGAATTGTATTGGTAATTTTGCTATCAAATGTATTATGGTAATTTTATTATAAAAATATTTCATGTAAAAATGTATTGCTGGTAATTTCGTTAAAAAATCTATCTTTAGTATTTTTTTTTTAAAAAATGTATTGCTTTTATTTTTTTATTATGAAATGTATTTTTATTCTTTACTTGTTCACTATTTGTCCATAGCTGGGACTCTAACTAGTGCTACACCTCCGGGTCAGGCTGAACTCAGGAATGACAGCAATTAAGAGGTGATTCCATGCTCCTCAAAACCACCAATCTCATGATTGATGACCAAAAGAGTTGATCTTGCTGCCGGATAGAGTTTACCGTCATACACAGGATCATGAAATAGTGGCGTCTTACATGCAAAGTTATGGTATTTAGTCAGTGAAACGCCCGACGTTGTAGACTACTAGTACTAGGGTCAAGGACATATGGGATGCTGAGGTATCAGGTTGGATAATTTATAAATTCTCAGTATTTGGACGTAATTTAACCCTAACCCTAACCCTAACTTACTCTTAGAAGACATTTTTTTCTTTCCATTTTCTCTAAAACTTCGTCGTTGCTCATATGTTCAGTCCATGGTGTCTTCATTGTCTTCTCTTCATCTTTAAGGAGATCGTCCAGCGCTCACCGCCATCAGTCAGTTATATTCCATGCGTGATACACGCTTAGACGATAATGTATCTTTCGTTACGTGACTGACGAGGAAGATTTTTTCCCGCAGTAGGTTGCCATTTTCTTTCTGCGGTAGACCAGTTACTATCCAAGGCTATAGAATCTGGTCTGTCTTGCTATTCACCTATACCTGATTGAGGGAGGGGAGAATAGGATTAATATCTTTCCCAAGAGTATTAACACGTAAGTGAATGTAATGGATTCGACTGCAAAGTCAGTCAGTCAGTTATGTGCCATGCGTGATACACGCTTAGGCGATCATGTATCTTTCGATACTTAACTGACGAGGCAGATTTTTTTCCCGCAGTAAGTTACTACAGTGTAACCCGGATATAAGAGACCCGGATATAAGAGAGATTTTCTCTGGTTTCAAATTAGAGCCTGTGTTAATGTATATAAATTAGACCAAACCCGGATATAAGAGAAACCCGGATATAAGAGACTTCTCCGGTCCCCACAACTCTCTTATATCCGGGTTACACTGTATTTCTTTCTGCGGTAGACCAGTTGCCATCCAAGGCTATAGAACCCGGTCTGTCCTGGAAAGTCAGTCAGTCAGTTATATTCCATGCGTGATACACGCTTAGACGATAATGTATCTTTCGTTACGTGACTGACGAGGAAGATTTTTTCCCGCAGTAGGTTGGCATTTCTTTCTGCGGTAGACCAGTTACCATCCAAGGATATAGAACTAGGTTTGTCCTGCTATTTACCCATAGAGAGGGGTAGAAGAAGAGGATTCATAGCTTTCCCAAGGGTATTAGCACGTAAGTAAATGTAATGGATTCGAATGGAAAGTCAGTCAGTCAGTTAGCTGTCCTCCTGTATGACAACAAATGCTGTACAATCTCCTTAAAGATAAGAAAGAAACTTGAAGCAACAGAAATGTGGTTCTACAGAAAGATGCTGAGGATACCATGAACCGAATATGCGAGTAACAATGAGGTTGTAGAGAAAATGAAAATGAAAAGGAAACTTATACTTAACATTAGGAAGTGACAGTTGAAATTTCTTTCCATATTTCTGACATGAGGTATTGTAACTGTTAGTTTTATTGTTATATACACGACGTTTCGGTCGTTATACGTTCCGGTTTTCAGGTGATATTTGTTAGAATTCGAACCAAAACCTTTAGTCCACGGTAGAGTGTTCTAATTCCACGAATATTCACCTTTTTTTTTTTTCTCTCCGCTGAGACCAGGGATTGAACTAGCAACCTTGGGTCAAATCACTTTAAGATCAATCAACCAAGCCCCCCGCTTTTTTTAACACCCGTGACCAAAAAGGGTTTGGTTCGAAATTTCAACAAATACCACATGAAGAAGGCCGGAGCGTATGACGGCCGAAACGTCGTGAATGCGACAAAGATGGTGACAACAGTCCTAACAATGTAAATAGGTTACATTGTATATAAACATTGAATTTTTTTAAATGCTGGAGCAATAAAAGACAGAAAAATTTCGTTAGAAACAAAGAAAAGAATACTGAACTATTACGTGATACCTGTCCTCCTGTATGGCAGCTGAACAATCTCCTCCCAGATGAAGAGACTTAAGTAACAAATGTGGTTCTACAGAAAGATGCTGAGGATACCATGAACCGAACATGTGAGCAACATCGAGGTTTTGCCGAGAATGTAAACACACAGGACACTTATACTTAACATCAGGAAGAGGCGGGTTAAATTTCTGGGGAAGGTAATGAGGAAGGAAGGAAGGCTTAGAAAACCTGATACTCACAGGACAGATTGAGGGCAAGCGTGACAGGAAAGCAGCGCGTAACTACTTTATGGGCTTGAGCAAATGGCTGTCAGAACAGAGTTTAGTAGTAATAACAAAAAGAAAACTTATTAAGAATTACATTTATGAAGGGAAAAGGTGGAGGACCATAATCGCCTACGTCACATACTGCACATAAAAGAAAATTTGTTAGTTTCGTGTGCTGGATCCACTCTCGTTGTTTCATCGACACTCACCGTGAACAGCTACGACAGAGGTTTGCCCTCGGAGATGAAATTTCACCCGAAACTTTACCTATTGTTCAACTATTCGCAATCTGGTTGAATTTCCTGTCATTTCCTGAAAGTGGACATTTGACTGAACAGCAGAAAATACAAATCTCTCCATAAAACTTACTGACAAGCAAATCCCGACCCCAGCGACCATGACTTCTTCCTGTCTTTTTCCGTAGTTTGGTGAATTTGGGCCTCCCCTCAACATTTTAAGTCGTCCCGACATCTCGCATCGCAGACACTCAGCACGACTTGGTTTGTGATCTTCAACGGACCAATGCTTTCGTGATATCGCCATTTTTTTTCTTATTTTATTTTTTAAGATTATTATTTAGTATTAATATTAATTATATTAGTGTTTATTAACTATATTATTTATAAATCTTTTTTCTCATTATCATTATTATTATTGTTATTTTATTTCTTTCGATTTCTGGTGTGTACACATTTCTTTCTGGGTCCCAACCATAGACCTAAGGTCAAAAATGGCATCATGACATTTTCCACAGACCAATTTAAAAAAAAAAAAAGAAAAAATATTTTACATAAATAAAGCCCTTCGTAAGGTGTGGGCTGTAGTCGTGAGAACAATTTTTTTGTATTTCTTTAAGGCATGGACTTCCAGGAATCTCTGCAATTAGTCTACTGGAATCTTTTCCAACCAATCCTAGGGCTCCAACTACAACAGGGATTGTTGATGTTCCCATGTGCCACATTTTTAAGATTTCTATTTCAAGGTCCTTGTATTTTGACAACTTTTTGAATATCTTCAAAGATACATTGCAGTCTGCAGGGACTGCCATATCAATATGGGAGCACTTTTTGTTTGTGGTCTTTAATATTACAATGTTCAAGTGGTTGGCTTTGATTGTTCTGTCAGGGCAGTGTATTGTGTAGTCCCATAGAATTGTAACAGGTCCCATTCCGTAACTGGTCTGTGGTATTCATACCAGTTAATTTTAGCTTCTTCCCGTAGAAGTTGCATATTTTCCAGTGCAGATTTGGCCCACTCTGTCATGCTGGGTTTTATATTCAGTGGGTGCCAACACCGTGCAACCTGATACAAGATGATTAATTGTTTCTGGATATTTATCCCAGAATCTGCATTATTATTATTATTATTATTATTATTATTATTATTATTATTATTATCCTTTTTGTTTAATTGACTCGGTTTTTGAACCTAGAAGTCTCAACTATATTTTCATCTCCTCTTGACGATCGCTTCATTCAAGCATTTCAAGATCGGACATGTCAGCAAAAATCTGTCATGCATGTCCACCGGCGTTGACAGTCTTAATTTCTAGCATTGGCGGTGACGATATGTTTGGAGCTAGGATGGGAAAGGCAGGAGAAACATTCAATATTCTCCTGTTTTCATTTATTTATTTATTTTCTAAGTTACAAATCTTACGATATAAACAAAGAAAAAGAAAAGAAACGAACGAAAAAGAGACGGGAAGAAATAATAATTATAATTAATGCAAACATTTTCCATCATATTAGAAAAATCTTAGAAGTGTATCTGGAGTTTACTCAGCACTTTATTGATGGTTTTCCGGCCACGACAGAATTCAGAAGCGTCTGCACGGCCTTGTGGGTGATTAATTGCTTTCTAACTTACAGCCCCTTTCCCGCAGATGAAATTTTGCTGACCTATAGCTAGTTTCTTGTTTGTTTTTGTTTTATTGCTTTGTTTTTTTCAACGCAGATGTTCAGGTGGATCATAGTTTTTGGTTCCAAGAGTCCATACCTTCACATCTAAGACCCGTCATGTTACCAACACAGGATCGAATCCTTCTTATTCTCTTTGTATTCCATTGGTAAGGAGGAAGGGTGTAATGGTTGACAAGCTTGTCTCGCTAAATCAAGGATTATATTTCAACTGTTAAAATTAGAAATAGTTTGTTGTAAGTTTTATAAAATGTTTTCATTTTTCAAAATACGGTCAAGATATTATGTCCATGTTCAAAAAACATGTTATAAAGCATACATGCAACCAACTATGTCTTATTTAACAGTTAACATATTTAATCCTTGAAAATGGCTAAATGTATAGCTGAAAGTGCTCGGATAAAAAGAACATTCGGACAGTTTTTATATAATTTATCATCCGAAAAGAAAAACATTATTAGATCGTGAAAATTGTATATAAAACTAAATAAAAGCACCTAAATATATATATATATATATATATATATATATATATATATATATATATATATATATATATATATATAAGGAACACAGAAGTCAACACTTAGAGGCGACAGTCTGTTTCATGCTATATGCAATCGTCAAAGGACTTCTATGTTTCCTTTTATATTTACACACGCTCTATCTCTGATATTGAGCACTTTATCCCATAAATATAGCACACCTTAAGACTATATTTTCTATATATATATATATATATATATATATATATATATATATATATATATATATATATATATATATTCTAAGTCTAAATTTGAAGCAAACAGAATTAGTATGGAATGAACTTCAATAAAGAGCGAAAGAAAAAAAATGAAAAAGAGCACTTGGAGTCATTGAAAAAAGAATGAAATCAATTATCAAACTTATACTTTGCGAAACTTTTGCAACAAATGCCAAAAATGTGTGCTGCAGTAATCAAGGCTAAAAGAGGATATTTTGACGAGAGCAAAATTTAATCATAAAATGCTTCTTTTTTTTCTTTTTGTCATAATAAAATTTCTAATAAAAGATCATGTCTCCCCTTTTTTTTAAGCATGTATAATAATTTTCTCTTATTTAAAATACAAAATAACAACTATTTTTTGTCCAATTTAAAAATTACCAGCGGTCGCCTAAAAACTTTGAATTGTAGTGTATTTGGCATTCGGCTAATATTTTAATCATTTTCGCGGTAGATCTGAAAAGTTATGTGCTCGACCAAATGGCCAAACATCTGAATGTATTTAGTAATCCGCGGTTAATTGGGCCAGGATCTTTTCAGCACCCGATCGGACATGTAAATAATTATACTAATAAATTCAACCCGTTGAATTTCGATGCGTTGAAGCAATGTATATTGGTGCCAGTGAATTAAACTTGTTGAAAGCTGGTGTCATTGAATAGACCATCCGCATTTTCTCGACCAATTCAGTGATTATGTCTTCCAATGTCATTAGGTCCATCATCTTCAAAGCCAGGGGGTCATCGACTTGCATTTGTGACAGTCGTAATTCCCATCATAGACATTGTAATGATCAATTTACAAAATGGTACAATTTCTCTTAAGTACTGTGGATGAGGATCGAATTAAATTATATACAAGAGATGATGGCGTAATGGCGAAATTCTGCAGAGATTAAATAGGAGGAGACAGTTTCCCGACATTATTGCTCTTGGAAATTCACGTCTTCTCTCTCCACCTAAGTGTTAAATTGATCTCTGGCCTTGGTTGTCAAACGGAAGAGAAGAAGAACAACTGAAAATATAAAATCGTAGAGAAGGCAACGGGACAAAAACTCCCCAGAATATTTTCCATGAGAAATTTACACATATTAAAGGAAAAGGAAGATATGGAGAGTCGCAATCGCTTTGACTCTATATCGAAAATGAAAATGAAAACTGGAATTAGGGCACTATTTACCAGTGCACTTTTGAACTGATATTAAGCCTAAGTATATATATATATAAATACGAAACTTAATATCAGTTCGAAAGTGCACTGGTAAATATATATATATATATATATATATATTATAAGTTAATTGATTTAAAATATAAAAAGTTTGCCACACAGTACTAACCATGTTTCAAAAATGGAAACTAAAAGCTCCGAATTTAATTTTGTAATTAAATTAAATTAAAGACGTTAGTTCCATTTCATCCTCAAGCGAATTTTGGAGTAACTTTTAAAAGTTACTCCAAAATTCGGAGCTTTTAGCTTCCATTTTTGAAACATGGTTAGAACTCTGTAGCGAAAAAAAACATATATTAAATCAATTAATTTATGATATTAATGCTCTGTAAATTTACATTGAGCACTATTTTGTAAAAATGAAAATATCTATAAGAACACCAGATTATATATCTTACTGTTCTTTCTTTTTATATATATATATATATATATATATATATGTGTGTGTGTGTGTGTCGTCAGATCTAATGAGGTTCCCCCTACGGGACACAGGTTTGTATCCTGCTGATGGTGTATATTTTTGTAACAAGATTTCTCGAACATTCGGGCTGGTTGATGTGTGTGTGCATATACATATATATTAAGTAATTCATCGAGTCTAGAAAGGTCCGTTGGTAAAGTTGGTATGACGAGGTCGAGGTCCGTTGGTAAAGTTGGTATGACGGTCCGGGTTTCAATTCTCGGTAGTGGATGCGCACTGCTGAGGAGTCCCGAATATAGGACGAAACGGCCGTCCAGTACTTTCTGTTGAGGTTTCTTCTAGACTCGAAGAATTACTTAATTACTGAAAAGCAAAAGTTACTGTCCTTGGCACAGTGTTATGATTCACTACAGAGATTGAAACCCCGAATAGTTACGAAAGGCAAACGCCATTAACTGGTACCACGGGTTCGGCTATGAACAGGTAATAAATTAGACTCGATACAGCGCCGCTCTATCATAAATTTCGTAGTGGAACTTCTCAATCTTTGCTATATCGAGTCTAATTCGTTACCTCTTCTTCACCGGTACAGTTGGTATGGTGTTTGCCTCCTATCGTAACTGTTCGGGTTTCAATTCTCGGTAGTGGATGCGCACTGCTGATGAGTCCTAAATACAAGACGCTTTCTGTCCAGTGCTTTTCTGCATTCTGTTGAGGTTTCTTCTAGACTCAATGAATTACTTAATTATGATTATTTCAAATCCTCCTAATAATTTCTATCACTTGTATATCCCTGCTTGAACCAGCTTCCAATACTCTGGAGTGAGCGGTTTGGGGATACTAGACGTATCTCGGGGAGGCACAGTCCTATGGGTAAAGAAGAAAACTCGGAGATGTTGCACCACGGAATTTGTAGTTGAGCGGTGCTATATCGAGTCTAATTCGTTAACTCTTCGTCACCGAGGTCCGTTGGTAAAGTTGGTATGACGGTCCGGGTTTCAATTCTCGGTAGTGGATGCGCACTGCTGAGGAGTCCCGAATATAGGACGAAACGGCCGTCCAGTACTTTCTGTTGAGGTTTCTTCTAGACTCGAAGAATTACTTAATTATGATTATTTCAAATCCTCTTAATTATCTCTCTCTCTCTCTCTCTCTCTCTATATATATATATATATATATATATATATATATATATATATATCGCCTGTAAGTGTTGACTTCAATGTTCACTTTTATGTTTACACACGCTCTGTCTTAGATTTTGAGCACTTTTCGCTATAAATATAGCACACCTTAAGACTATATTTCTTCATATATAGATCAACAGTCTGAACCAGACTAGCATTACAAATCCTCGGTCACGATGACTTATGAGTTCGTGCTAGCACGATCAGGAACGGGTCCTATGTACACAATTTCACTCTGAAATGGTTCGGTCAGCCTCGTGGTATATATATATATATATATATATATATATATATATATATATATATATATATAAAAAATAACAAAAAATCAAAGAACAGTAAGATATATAATCCGGTGTTCTTATTGATATTTTTATTTTTACAAAACACTGCTCAAAGTAAATTTACAGCGCATAAATATTATAAATTAACTGATTTAAATATATGGTTTCTTCGCTGCACAGGAATTACCATGTTTCAAAAATCGAAGCTAAAAACTTCAAATTTAATTATATAATTAAATTAAAAGCATTAGTTCCGTTTCATCTTCAATCGAATTTTGGAATAACTTATTTTGAAATTTACTGAGTTTTAATATATAGTTTCGTTAAAAACTGACAAGTTTCTGCAGTTAAGTTTTTAATTTAATTTTTTTTGTGTGTGTGTCCGTGTTAGTCTTTTAGCCATTATCAAACTCTATCTGCGAAATAATCTTTCATAATACAAACCTTAGAGCTTTAAGCACAGGAGTAATAAAAAATATAAAAGCTAAAAATAATGGAAGAATTATTAATATTAAAAAAAAAAAAACAATACTCAATAACATCAGCTTTGAACGACATGTTGACAGTATCTGGAAAATAAAAACATTCCTATAACTCTAGATATATATATAAAAAAAATCTGTACATTTAGTTAAAAGTAAAAACAATGTCATTAATGGCTAAAAGTATAGACGAGAGCTTTCAGACATAGAGAACATTCGGACAACTTCTACATAATTTATGTCCAGAAAAGAAAAAAATATAAGAACAGAAGAAAAATTAAATAAAATAACTTAACTGCAGTACCTTGTCAGTCGTTTTGAATGAAACATTAATAAAAGAGTGATTGCTGCCCAAATACACGATTCCCCCCATATATATATATATATATATATATATATATATATATATATATATATATATATGAATAAAATGACAATAGAAAACTGGTAATTGCTGACGCGTTTCGTCAATGTGGACTTTTATCAAAGCAAAATACGAAAATTACCAGTTTCCCATTGTCATTTTTATTCATAAATATTGTCTTCTCTACTGGTTAAATCGGAGAAATTTTTATATATATATATATATATATATATATATATATATATATATATATATATATATATATAAAAATATATGGATATAAATCCGACAGTATGAAAGAAAAATACAGAAAAAAAAAATTCTGAATATGCATTATTAATGTTAAAATAAAGTCGACGTCGGACGTTTCGGTCTATTTAAGACCATCTTCATCGTCTTTTGTGTTAAATTGTTATAAGTTTTAATGTTAATTATGTTTAAAATGAAAATGTCCATGAAGATGGTCTTAAATAGACCGAAACGTCCGACGTCGACTTTATTTTAACATTAATAATGCATATTCAGAATTTTGTTTTTTCTGTATTTTTTCTTTCATATATATATATATATATATTAGTACATAAAAAAATCAAAGATTACCTCATATGGGGAATAGACTTATTTTCACCGACGAAAACTTCGTCAGTCTTATTCAACGTCGGTATATAGACTGCCACAGATAGATTTCTAATACGGACACGAACTCAATCTACATACCGGGGTTGAATAAAACTATCTATATTTGCTCTGGGATAGTAAATACGTTGAGGTCTTTTTATAGATCAGTTTTAA
>CAHIKZ030004104.1:907500-922500 GCA_903632075.3 Acanthosepion pharaonis | reverse complement strand
ATGTCCAGGACAGAGTAAGGATATAATAAAAAGGCTTAAACACTAATATTCCATGGTCATAATTTATTCCATTGGAATCGTAAATACGATCCAATTCATCAGACCTACAAATTCAAAAAGATAACAGAATAAAAAACCAACTCCAGAAATAAAAATAGAATTTAAAGAGAGTGTAAGTATGAGAGTGTGGGAAGGATGTTAGAGTTAAAGAGAGGGGTAACAGACGAGAGAAGGTGGGAGATTAAAACTTAACAGAGAGGGTTTTTTTGGGGATTTTTTAATAGAGGTGAGTGGAAGATGGAAATATATATATATATATATATATATATATATATATATATATATATATATATATGGATCGAATTCAACAGGATGACAAGAGAGAAACAAATAGGAAACGTATATCAATTTTAAAATGTTTCACTTTTATTAAAGAGAGATTGAGAGAAACTAGACAAAAAGACAGAACTTTGGTATTTCCAATTCTTGTAGGGGATCATTTATCATTGGTCAGTAACGTAGCACTTGCATTAAAACCATAGATAATTCTATATATATACAAGTTTGTAAAAATTCTGGTTTGTCGAAGTGAGCATCGTATGCTAATGTGTATTCGTAATTGCAGGAGATTCCGAAGTCCTCTGGAAACTATGGTTGAAGCCAATGTCGATTTTATCGAATATTGTGTGTGTGTGTATCTCTCTCTCTCTCTCTCTCTCTCTCTCTCTCTCCATATATATATATATATATATATATATATATATATATATATATATATATATATATATATATATATATATCGAAATAAAAGTATAAAATTTAATATTACAAGACATGTTAAAACAATATTAAATAATAAAAATAAAAAAACCTCAACAACAGGGGGGGACACTAGAATAAAGCAACACGTTCCTACTAAAATTAGAAACCACACCTTGCCTTCGAGTGGACTCGTCCCGAACACCTACAGTTCCGCCATATGCGAACATCTTTTAAATAGCAGAGACTGTGCCGCCAAATTTAGTGTCGACTGGTTCACCGTGTTGGCCTGGTCACACTCTGTATTTCATCTGAAGGTTCTGGAGGCACTTTACATCGGGTCCCGCAAGCCGCCTTTGTACAAACAACGTGAGTGTTTGCTGGGACTCGCGTCATCTGCCTCTAGTTCCTTCTTGCCTATATACGAACATATATATATATATATATATATATATATATATATATATGTGTGTGTGTAATTTTTTTTTTTTCCACCTATTCTTATTGTACATTTCTCTGTTTTAATTTTGAATCTCCTGTGAAGTTTGAAGAGCGGGAGCGAAACTGGTTGCTTCCTCCCCTTTGTTGTTGTGTTTTTTATTTTTTTTATTATTTAATATTGTTTTAACATGTCTTGTAATATTAAATTTTATACTTTTATTTCGATCATTAAATTTTGTACCTACAAAAATATCTTTAAATATATATATATATATATATATATTATGAAATGGACAAAGTCCTACAATTATTGTTAAGACATTTTTAAGGTTTATACATTCTTTTTATAGATACAAATATTTAAGTAAATGCTCTGTTTTATAATAAACAGTATTAAACAACATTTACAGGCCTGAATGAGCGAGAAATTTTCATAGAAAATTTTCGTCTTCCGACAGGAATCGAACCTGTATCCTATACGGAACTGTCATATAGCCTGACGTGCCTTAACCGTTTCGGTCACAGAGGAGCGTTCGGTTATCAAGGTCGATTTTAATTTAATCTTCCATGAATCTTTCACGTACATTCATATCTGCTGATGGCGTATCAAATGTAAACAAATGACGTCACACATAATGAAATGGACAAAGTAAAACAATTTTATTTTAAGACATTTTATTAATTTCTGTTTATTCTTTTTAATACAAATATTTACCGGCCTGAATGTCCTGTCAGAGGACGAATATTTTCTAACAAAATTTCTCGATATTCAGGCCGGTAAATGTTGTTTAATACTGTTAATTATAAACAGAACATTTATTTAAATATTTGTATCTATAAAAGAATGTATAAACATAAAATGTCTTTAATATATATATATATATATATATATATATATATATATATATATATATATATAGACATATGTTATTTATTATTGGGTATTTGCGTTTTCTTAAACATTGAAATTAATAACAACCGGCCTAGATCAAGAAATCCGACAAAAGTAAACGGTGTCTCTTGAAAGGGGTCGAATCTATGATCCGTTTTTTTTCATCAGGGGAACCACTCCAATAGCTGAAGTGTGCTCTTATCATAAGGGCCTCATTAAATTTCGTCACTCAGTGCCACTGGATTACGCCCATGTCTGTCTGCGGATCTCTCTCTCCACCCCCTCTCTCTCTCCCCCTATATATATATATATATATATATATATATATATATATATATATATATATATATATATATACTGGATGCGATAGATAAATTGAGGTCTAAATTACGCAAAATGAAAATACTGACATCTCATTTTAGCAGATATATTTACTAAAATTTCATAAAAATATCTTGAAATACTAAAGTGTAAATTTATTCACTAAAATCGACATTGGCTTCAACCACGGCCTCCATGAGGACTTCGGAATCTCTTGCAACTCTTCTGTTTAAGTTGGTGAATACTGCCAAAATCCTTGCCTTCAGTTTATCTTTGGTTTACAAGGAGTTTTGTTGTCTCTTGCTTAACTTCGCCCCGCACATAATAATCAAGAGGGTGCAGTCTGGGGGGTTAAGTAAGGGGTGATGTGGTCGCAGAAATTATCTGATAGCCATTACTGGATTCTTCAGCTTGTGTGGTATGATGCAGAGTCCTGTTGCCAGACAAGTGGTCTTCCAGCAGCCACTCTCTTGACCCAGAGTAGCACTACCTCCCTAAAGCACTTGATGTAGGTCTCTATGTTGAGTCTGAGGTCCCGAGGGAAGATCAATGGAGGCATAACGACGCCATCACGTGTGATCACCCTAAGCACCTTCGTAATCACCATTAGACTCATCCAACTCTTTCCGAATCCTCAGTACTGTCATCATATTGACACCCACTCTGAAATCGGAGCTTCCAGCTCGAGTGCCAAGCAGTACAGAATGGCGTTTCCAATTTTCTGGAGGTTAGAATTGCGTCGTGCTGATCTTTTTCTCACAGACGGTGCCCAACTGACCCTACTACGCTGTGCAGTCTACAAAATGAAAAGCAAACAACACGCATGCGCGAAATTAAAAATATGAAATGGCAACAATTAACACATCGCACCCTATATATATGTGTGTGTGTGTGCGTGTGTGTGTGTAAAGGCGTGTGCGCGTGTATATGTAAAGGCGTGTGTGTATGTGTATGTAAAGGCGTGTGTGTGTATGTGCGTGTACGTAAAGGCGTGTGTATATGTGTGTGAAAAAGTGTCTGTGTAAAGGCGGTAAAAATTAATAGTAAACACATATAGGGGTGAATTTTAGAACGGAATTTTTATTAATACGATAGATTTTTATCACTTTTAATATCAGACGAAAATAAATAAATATTCTGATTAATAAATAAGCAAAGCGTCTACTTAAATACGAGTATCTCTGTCTAAAAAATAACGTTGAGGGTGATAGAAATCTATCAGATTAATAAAAAATCCATTCAAAATTTCTCTCTGTTTATTTTTGTATACGAAGCTGTGAAGATAAGGAAAACTACGAGAGTGTCTATAACGGGAAAAATTTTGCTGGAAGAAACTAAATTTCGCCTCGACTGACCGACTGCTCCCCGTGGCCAAATTGGTTAAGGCGTGCCGGGCTTAACAGTAGCTTTCTCTGACCTGAGAGACGCAGATACAAATTCTGCAGGATAGTGTAAATGTTTCTTTAATACGTTTTCTTGAACATTCAGGCCGGTTGACAAAAATAAATAAATTGTGGAGTATCCACAAAAATAACGTTTTAAATGTCGGGGTGTGTGTGTGTGTGTGTGTGTATTGGATGTGCAGGTGGTGCAATAGTTTAGTGGTTAGAAAAGAGACATTAGAGGTCTGAGTTCGAATTCCAGTCGTTAGTTGCATTCACTATCACGCCACTACCCTTAGAAACAGTATGAATCCTTCTCTTCTCTCATCCTCAGCTATGGGTTAAATATTAAGACAAATTGGATTCTTCCGTGACAGGCCGAGAAAGAAATCACTGAATGGATGGAAAACTTTATATTCGTTACCCAAGGCGTCATGGTGTATATATTAAAAAGCTCTCTTCGGTAACTATCCATCCATTTAAAATTTACGCTCAGTATACAAACTCAGTCAGTAAAATCTTAATATCGATAGAGCGCCCGCATGGAAGAGTGTATATTCATGCATGCGCAGTAAGGTCCCCACTTATAAAATATAAAGCTATATCAAGTCTACGCAACCGATTGTGGAAATATTCTAGATCACTTGATATCTTATGAGTAGAACTTGTTTATGTGTGTGTCTGTGCGTCTTTATCTGAAAGTCTTTCTTTTTGAGAAGTATTGTCAGGAATGCTCATCATATCAAACATTATTATTGTAGCTTATTCTCAGCGAACTCGTTAGACACGTGCTCTTGTGCCAGACTAAGTATAGGAACCCCTTGTAGAGAAACAAAAGATCTAGAAAGAAACTTCCAGAATTAATCATTTCATTCGTTTTAGTAAATACAAGCCTCCACCCGACACCTATACCGTTAGACTCCATTCTGACCCCTAATCCTAAACCTCAATTCAAATGTCCGATCTCACTTACAGGTTACAGCACCCTGTCCTTTCCTTAAACCCCTTTTTTATATTGACCCCGTCATTCATAATGATGAGTATGTCATCTTCACGAGCCCCAACTTTTAAATAAATCGTCTGCCCACCAAATAGGGAAATAAATAAATAAATAAATAAAACAGACATGGAGTATAATGTTGGAAGAATTGAAAAGATATTGAAAAAAGAGTTTAAGGCTTTATGGGATGGGTGTGTGTGTATAGCCGGAACTCAACGGAGCGAGAAAAAGCGGTGCTGGGTCACGCAAGGGAAGATCTAATTTCACACTGTAGTGCATCAATGAACGGACAGATTACATTGTGCATATCGGCTGACCGATTTTGTTTTCTTCATTTTTTTTTGTCTTCTTCAACTTTATCCACGACGACATTTTCTTCTGAATTTTCAAGTCCCTTCTTTTGTAGGGCGTGTTTTTGGTCGCTTTCTGTGGTTTACGGCCATATCAACTCGAAACACTGTTTCCTGTACGATCACAGAAGTTAAGCAACGTCGAAACTGGTCAATACCTAGATCGATTAATTTGTTTGTTTAACGACATATCAACTCCGGTACCTAGATGTATTGACGCTTGGTACTGTAAAGTTAAATGCGAGGTTGGTGTACTGGATAAAATCACGGAATTTTTAATAGGAGAACAGAGTTCCAATTCCAGTTAGGTTCGTTAAATTCACTTACGCACGAATAGCCTTGGGAAAGGTATGAATCCACTTCTACTCTACTCTCTGTCTTTCTTTCCTTCTTTCTCTATCTTTCTGAGGCTTATGACCATATCACGTAGAAACACCAGAGTTAAGCAACATCGAGCCTGATCAGTACCTAGAGGGTTGCCCGCTTGGGAATACCAGGTGCCGTAACCTTGGATGGTGGAATAATAGGTAAAGGCTCACAATTGGGGATCAGGCGAGTCCGTTAAATTAATTTATGCGCAGACACCCTTGGAAAAGGCATGAATCCACCGCATCTTCCTCTAGTTAGGGGTTATCAGTAAATCATTTTTATTTCAAAAAAGAAATCTTACAAACTGAAAATATTTTCGGGCTTTAAATAACATGTCAAAGGTTGATAAGTCGTAAAAAACAAATCAACCAATAAATCAGTCCAGAATATCCCACTTCTTACAATTTAATCAAGTTTTTTCTTTTTCTTCCTCTTTTTTCTCTTTCAGTCATCTCTACTTTCTTTCTTTCTTTCTTTCTTTCTTTCTTTCTTTCTCTTCATATCTTTTTCCTGTTTTCTCTCTTCCTTCATTTTTTTAATTTCTCCCCATTCCACTTTTCACATTCTTTATTCTTTATTCTCATTATTACCCACTTCGTCTCTTTCATTCATCTATGCATCTATTCTTCTTCCTCCTCCTCCTCTTTCTTCTTCTTCTTCTTCTTCTTCTTTCTACAGTTCTTTTTTCATTCTTCTTCGTCGGGGGGATGAAGAGGAATGAAAAAAGAACTTTGCTTTCTTTTCTCTTTCATTCATCTCTACTCTCTTTCTTTCTTTCTTTCTTTCTTTCTTTTTCTCTGTATTTCTCTTTCTTCATTTTTTAATTCTTCTCCATTCCACTTTTCATATGCTCTATTCTTTCGTTAATCTGTGCTCACCTTCTTCTTCTTCTTCTTCTTCTTCTTCTTCTTCTTCTTCTTCTTCCCCTCCTCCTCCTCCTTCTTCTTTTTCTTCTTCTTCTTCTTTCTACAGTTCTTTTTTTCATTTCTCTTCACCCCCCTCTTTTTGCTTCCTCTTCTCTTTCATTCATCTCCACTCTCCTTCTTTCTTTCTTTCTTTCTTTTTTCTTCGTTTCTTTTTCTCTGTATTTCTCTTTCTTCATTTTTTTAATCCTCTCCATTCCACTTTTCATATGCTTTATTCTCATTTTTACCAACTTCTTCTCTTTCATTCATCTATACTGACCTTCTTCTTCTCCTTCTTCTTCTTCTCCTTCTTCTTCTTCTTCTTCTCCTTCTTCTTCTTCTTCTTCTTCTTCTCCTTCTTCTCCTTCTTCTTCTTCTTCTTCTTCTTCTCCTTCTTCTCCTTCTTCTTCTTCTCCTTCTTCTCCTTCTTCTTCTCCTTCTTCTCCTTCTTCTTCTTCTTCTTCTCCTTCTTCTTTCTTCTTCTTCTCCTTCTTCTTCTTCTTCTCCTCCTTCTTCTCCTTCTTCTTCTTCTTCTTCTTCTTCTTCTTCTTCTTCTTCTCCTTCTTCTTCTCCTTCTTCTTCTTCTCCTTCTTCTTCTTCTTCTTCTCCTTCTTCTTCTTCTCCTTCTTCTTCTCCTTCTTCTCCTTCTTCTTCTTCTTCTCCTTCTTCTTCTTCTTCTTCTTCTTCTTCTTCTCCTTCTTCTCCTTCTTCTTCTTCTTCTTCTTCTTCTTTCTTCAGTTCTTTTTCTTCTTCTTCTTTCTACAGTTCTTTTTTCATTCCTCTTTATTCCACTTGTCATTTGCTTCCTCTTCTTCTCTTTCATTCACTTCCACTCTCTTTTTTTTCTTCTCCTTTTTTCTTTCTCAGTTTTTCTATCTTTCTTAAGCTTACGACCATATCACGTTGAAACACCGGAGTTAAGCAATGTCGAGCTTGGTCAGTACCTAGAGGGATAACCGCTTGGGAATACCAGTTACTGTAAGATTGGATACACCGGAAGTATAATCCTTAATGGTCGAATGGGAAATCGAGAAGCCGAGTTCCAATTCCAGTCTGGTTCGTTATATTCACTTAAGCGCAAACAACCTTGGATATCGTCACACCGTTGATAGCAACTTTCAAGAGCTGAAATTTAACGGAAAAAATAATATTTTCTGCTCTCTCGCTTTCTTATCTCCCCTGTCTAGGATGTCCTGTAGTTTGCTTTCCGAGTCGACCATCAACACAATGTTGTTTGCGTATCTTATATTGTTTAGATTACGCCTGCCGATAATTCGTTGTCGGGTCTTCAGTTCCTTTAGCATAGTGTTGCAAAGGTTGAATAAATCTGGTGAGATGAGATGTCCTTGTCTCACGCCCCTTTCTAAATTTTCTGTACCTACTCAATTTATTTTCTATCCGTATGCAGGCGGTTTTCTCCCAGATACATATTATTCTAAAATACGAGCGTAGAAAACCATTCTCTTTACATAAGGCCGACAACGCCAATGACCAGCAATATACCTGACACCTTTTTCGGTAACTTCAGGTAAGATTAAGTCACATAGACGGCATTTTATCGATTGTCTTCGCCACGAATGATATCGCCTTGACAAACATCACCCAAATGTCATTGTCAATTACTTCTGCAGCCTTGATTTCGTTGCAGTCATTTACCCCCACCCCACCGCAGACACCAATGCCAAGCGATCGATATTCGTTTACTTATTTAAAATCGTTAATCGTCTGAGAGAACCGTTTTTTGCCTGCCATCAGCATGGTCGGTGCCAAAATCCAGAAGAGTGACTTATTGCACCATCTTGGACAAACGTTTTCCCCTGACATGAAATGAAATGGTTATATTGAACCAATTGCTGAGGTCTGCAACTAGGAAAGTTCGTCCCCTGCGCCGTGCTCGGCATTTTTCTCACCATAATCTACCTTACCCATTTATAAGTCTACCATTCGTCTTGTATTGGATATTGCAGTCACGTCTTGTCAGATGATTCTGTTATGTATTTAGCGATTCTAGATAAAATAGAAAAAAAGAATCTGCAATCTTATCGGTTCTGACCTGGCATCTCGGTTTCAGTAAGTTTCCCGGTGTCTTTTCTATAAATATGTTCATTGCAATTGTTCTGATGAATTTTCCTCTTTGGTACGTAGACTTTATGAATTTAAGCGCAGTACTAGATTGGCAGTTAGGTCTCATTCTTTTACAATTGAGATGGCTAGATTTAACCGTAAGTTCTAACAATTTCTTCTGACTTGTGCTACTATCTTCCTTCCTTTTGCTTTCCAGTTAAATTTAACCTTCGAAAATGTAAATGCAATGTCAATCGTTAACTTTTGTCTTCTTAATTGTTAATTTTTTATTGTTCTCTCTCTCTCCCTCTCTCTCATTCTCTCTTTTTTTACTCTCCTCTTTTCTATCTCTCCCCCTCACACTCTCTCTCTTTCTATCTCTCCCTCACTCTCTCTCTTTCTATCTCTCTTTCTCTCTCCCTGTCTATCTCCCTCTCTCTTTCTCTCTCTCTCCTTCTCTCTCTCCCTCTCTCTCCCTCACTCTCTCTCCCTCTCCCTCCCGCACACTCTCTCCCTCTCTTTCTCACTCTATCTTTCTCTCTCTCTACCTCACTCTCTTTACCTCACTCTCTCTCTTTCTCTCTCCATCTCTCTCTCTCTCTCTCTCTCTCTCTCTCTCTCTCTCTTAATAATATTTTATTTTTCTCACACTCAGCAACTTATTGTGTCTTGGTGATTTTATTGCTTTGCTTCAGGTGAAATGATTAAAATAATTTTACACTCAGTCCTGCGTGGTAGAGCTGCTGATTTTAGTTTGATGAAGACCTGAAGCCTACATATCTCAAGAATAGTAAAATGATATCAGATTGTTCATTAAGTTAAGAAGACTTTTTGAGTATTTAGAACAATAACAATTCTGAAGCAGGTATATATAAAATAAAATGTCAGAACTGCTCTTCACAATACATTGGGGAAACTTGACGAAATTTAAAAAACGTATCTATCAACATAAAGGAGACTTATTCACAAGAATTTATCATATGCATTAGTCATACATGGAAATAAATTCGACCACAATTTTGACCAAGCAAATGCCATACTTATTAACAAGGAAATTATTTACTTAGGAAAATTTTTGAAAATGCTGCTATCGAATCTTATCGAAATATAAATCTGTGCTCCGGATTCTTCCCAATAGCGCCTTTCCTGAAAGAATTACTCCTTTCCCAGGCTACGATACATGACGCCAAAGATATATTTGACAAAAATTAAAAGAAACGGTTAAATACATAACCCGTGTTATTCAAAACATAACGCATAAATTAATCCCAATCCAAATAATTTAAATACTAATTTACATATATATATATATATATATATATATATATATATATATATATATATATTGAATTGCATCACTTCACATCCAGAAACTTGCTTAACTTTTCCGCCAACCTGATGAATATTAATAGACACTCCTATACCAAAGATTTTGTAAAAACCAATAATGTTTTTGCTATTGTATATAAATACTTGTTACGAAAGAAAATACTTACATTTACCTGGATAAAGTCTCTCAGAGGACGAAACTCGTCGGCTAAGATAAGTTTTCCTATTACATTTCCTATATTGTCCTTTTACAGATATACTTTTATCTGAAATTCTTACATATATATATATGTGTGCATGTGGTGTATTTGTCTGAGTGTATTAAATCCGACGTAGATAGATTATATATATATATATATATATATATATATATATATATATATATATATATATATATATATATATAGAGTAAAAATCCGTGGGGAAGTAATCCAAGTGAATTCTAATAATATAAAATGTTAAAACTGATTCTCAAAAAGAGCTCCATGGATTTATTACAGAGCATATATAGATAAATTACATTTAGATGAAATTTAATACTCCGTTTGTATGGCAATTTATCCCCGTAAGAGATTAATCCCCGTGAGAGGTTAATCTTCCGAGGTTTGTCAATACCAAAGAGTTTGAAGTTAAAATGAAAAGAAAGCTTAAATTTTTTAAACATAAATATATATTTTTGAATGTGTGTGTATGTGTATGTGTGTATGTGTGTGTGTGTATGTGTATGTGTGTATGTGTATGTGTGTGTGTGATAGCGTGTGCGTGTGTAGACATTTCTGCGTGATTTTTCGTGTGTATCAGTGAAACTCTGTGTATGTAGCAATATAATGTTTTACTTGAAAATGCAAATCTCTGCACATTCTGAGAGAATTTGAACACAATGGTAAATGATATATTCACCATTCTTAAGTAGGAATAAACGTTTCTGTTTATACGCCTATCCTAATACACACGTACGCGCGCGCAGACATACACACACACATAAATATATCTATATATATATACAGTTCATCTGTATATGTATACGCGCTGCCTTTGTGTGGGCGTGACTGTGTGTACGTGCACAGGCATAAGAGTCTGTATATGAACATAAGGTTGGAGATTGTATGTGAAGAGGTTAGCTTAATTGGTTCCATCCGGAAGAATACCACTTTCGAAAAAGCAGAAAAATGGTGAGCCGATCAGGCAATTGAGTCAAGAGATCCAAATACCCTTCTACAAGTGGAGCAATCTCTCAAAAGCAGATTGTTATTTACGAAGCTAATCTAGTTCTGGCACAAGACAACCGTTGATGCGCGTTCAACAAGCAAAGAAAATCACTGCTTTAGAAAACAGGTATGCGAGACAAACGAACTCTGATATTTTTTTATGTTTATACGTTTTTTTTATAGATACAAAATATTTAAGTAAATGCTCTGTTTATAATAAACAGTATTAACGACATTTACCGGCCTGAATGCCCGAGAAATTTTCATAGAAAATACGCGTCCTCCGACAAGATTCGAACCTGTATCCTATAGGGAACCAGTCATATAGCCTGACGTGTCTAAACGATTTGGCCACAGAGGAGCGTTTCGGTTAGCAAGGTCGATTTTACTGTTTTTAAACTACAATTCTCCATGATTTAAAAACAGTAAAATCGACCTTGCTAACCGAACTCTTGAGCCTGCAATATACAATTGGCCATGTGGAACTATTTCTTTCTGGAGCCTATTTCAAACTTTTTGAAGCGTTTGGCCTTGTGATTGGTTTATACTTCTCGCAAACGCTGGCTGAACTGGAAATTTGATTCTTGTATATAAAAAAAAATCAAGAAAAGATATGCAAAAACAATATTTCTTTTTTATTAAATAAATATTTGCTATTTTAATCATTAAATTGTTTTTAAAATTGTGGAAGTATTTTCTGTGTTAAGTAATAAAACTTTTAGCTTTTTCAAAATAATTAATGAAATTTTATTGTACTAAACTACGCACCCTCAGAAAACCAACTGTACTTTCTGCACCCCCCCTTATTTGTTTGCAGTTCTCCCTAATTTTGGTCTCGATCGGTCAATGTATGTCTATTTTAGGGACGGATGGACTAAGAGAAGTCACAGAATTTTCTAAGTAGATGTATAAACTATTATAGTTGACTGTATTTTATCTAATACTTTAAATATTCAAATGTTTGAAAACAGATTTCAATTCGCCTACTGATAAGTACTATGGGATGCTGAAAAGTTTTCGGCCCGAGCTAAATTTCTAAAACTATTTCAAATGATCAAAAATTAGAATTTCAAACTCCGGACATATAGAATATATAGACCCGATTATGTCTATACTTCAACCATCCTTCTTTGAAATTACCAATAGTTGTCGAAAGTACTTTAAACATTACACACAATTTCGGCGAGATCCTTTACAAGTTTCTATTCGACATTAAATGACTTATTCGAAGACAGAATAAACTTGACAAAAGACTTAACAAAGATTCCTTCTCAGTTTTGTTTAATAAAACATGTCGAAACGAAAGATTTTTGGTTCGATATGCTAACATTAAAGTAATGATCATGTATTATTAGAAAGTTTCAATGGTTGTCTAAAGTTTAGACAAACATTCAAACTCCCCCTGGATGTGGAGTAGTTCTTGGTAAGAAAACAATGGAAAAATGTCTCCCAAATGAAGCTTCCATATTCACCGCAGAAATCTGTGCAATAAATTTGGCTCTTCAGATTGTTGAGGCCAGCAACATAAAAAAATTCATTATTCATACCGACTCAATCTCTGTCCTACAATCCATAAAAAATACACAAGAGAATAACCCTCTTATTGTTAAACTGTTGAACAAACTGAACACCTTAACACATAGCAAAAAGGTAATATTTTGTTGGATCCCAAGCCATATTGGAATCCAGGGAAACGAGAAAGCCGATTCCTTAGCCAAAGCTGCTCTTAACATGACACCCGACCAAAACATCAAAATCCCATACACTGACCTAAAACATCAAATCAACACAACACTAAAATGACAACAACTATGGGACAAAAATACCAACAATAAACTCTACCAAATAGCACCAATTCTAAAGGAAAGGCAACTGAATCTTAAAACAAGAAAAGAACAAACCACCATTGGCCGACTACGCATTGGACACACAAGACTGATTCACTCTTTCGTACTAAAACAAAAACCTCCTCCTAAATGTTCCTGTGAAAAACAATACACTGTAAAACATATACTAATAGAATGTACAAATCTCACATATATCCGTAGAAAATTCTATAACACGAAGAACATAAAGAAATTATTTGCAAAAACTGAACCAAAAAATATATTGGATTTTCTAAAAAGAATTGGTCTCTTATCAAATATGTAGACTGATGAATAAACAACATATCCTACCGTAAAAGGTAGGATATGTTGTTTATTCATCAGTCTACATTTATTTATTTTGCAAATAACTTGTCCTTATTTATTTTGCAAATAACTTGTCCTTATCAAATGGAAATTCTTGACTTAAACAAAAATACCTAGGATTATTTTGCAGTGTGCAAGAAAATAAGCTCTAGCTTGCTAAAAATGTTCCATACAAAATAGGCATTTAAAATTCATATATTTGGCATATATATATATATAAACTGGATTTGGCATTAAATGACCCACAGTGGTTGATATGCTATAAAACCCAAACAAAAAAACTCCCCCGTAAAATACTATTTTTAAAACAGTATTTTAAACACAACTGTATTTATCAAACGCATCTTTGTCAGAAGAGTTGTTGCTAATTCTACATTCTTTAAATGAAGTTATTCCATTAAAGTGATCAACATTTCCCTAAAAGTAATCCCCTTAGTAAAATATTTAATAGAAACACATTAAAACTAAGTTATAGCTGCACCGATAATCTTGGAAAGATTATAAAGAAACATAATAATAAAATTTTAAATCAATTTAAAAATTTCCATCATAATGCACATCCAAAGATATATTCTGTTGATAATATTTTCAAGAACTAAAACAAAATAATGCATTTTTCATTACTTTTGAAGCGAAGGTTACCGATTTATGACACAGGCTTACAAAAAAGTCTTAACCCTAATATATATTATAACAAAAATTGTGTTTCGCCATAAATAGTCAAGCAGGGTCATTGTGGAAGATAACTTCATTCAGTTTTTATAATTAAAGTGTCTAATAAAGAAACAGAGAATTGATAGTAGCAAATAACATAAAACGACCTATAAGTAGGACATATTTTATATGACAATCTTTTGAACTTTCTTCAATTACACAGGAACAAAACTGGCCATAGATTTGATTTTACTAACGCCACCAGAATTTTTAAAAAAAGAACATAATACTTTATGTCCAAAGTACTTTGAGGGCTTACTAATAAGATTATCATAAACTATAAACACATGTCAAAAACATTATATTACATCACCAACCTTTATTGAATCCGTACTTTAAAAAAATCTAACGCATATTTACCTAAAGCAAAGAAAAACTTTCCCATATCATCGTGCTAAAAACAAATATACTGTCAGTAGACACACACACGCGCCCACACCCATGTTATTTGCTATTATCAATTCGACACTTTAATTATAAAAACTGAATAGAGTTATCTTCCACAATGACCACACCTACACCCACATTTAAGAATATACATTCTGAATCCCATATAGATAAACTAGAATCATTATACACTTACATACATAAAGCAATATTTACGATTTTCTGTTAGGCTTGGTATCCGTTAATTTCTTGGAACTTCGAAGGAACGTGTCGTCTCTCCTTAGATTCGGAAGGAGACAAATTATACTAACGTTGCCTTAACAAGCCGAATGAGGGGGAAACATGATTAGCTAAGGAAAATCAAACAATAAAGTAAAAATATCAGAATTTCTTTCTTCTTTTTCTCCATATCTTATTATCTGATGAAGCTTTAATAAAAATGTTAGATTGATAGACGTTTCCTACTTGTTCTTTATCTTAACACATATATATATTTATGTTTAACGTTCTTTTTTATAGATACATGTATTTAAGTATTAAACAACATTTACCGGCCTGAATGTCCGAGAAATCTTCATAGAAAATATTCGTCCTTTGACAGGATTCGAACCTGCATCCTATAAGGAACCGTCATTTACGCTGACGTGCCTAACCTCTCGGCCACAAAAAAAAAGCGTTCGGTAGGCA
>CAHIKZ030004104.1:750000-902500 GCA_903632075.3 Acanthosepion pharaonis | reverse complement strand
TATAGTGTATTAGGGTAGTAGGCCATTATTCAAACATATATTGTTAAATATAACACAACGAATGTCTATTATGTTTGAACACGAGCCCTTCTAATCTATCCAAATGACGTCACTTGTCGGACTTTGTCCATTTCATAATGTGTGAAGTCATTTGTTTACATTTGGATACACATCTAGCAGATATGAATGTACGAGAGAAAATCATGGAGAATTGTAGTTTAAATACAGTAAAATCGAACTTGCTAACCGAAACTCACCTCTTTGGCTCAATCGGTAAAAGCAAGTCAGGCTAAATGACGGTTCCGTATAGGATACAGGTTCGGTTCCTGTCGCAGGACGCATATTTTCTATGACATTTTCCCAGACATTCTGGTTGTTAATGCTGTTTATTATAAACAGAGCATTTACTTAAATATTTGTATCTATAAAAAGAATGTATAAATATATCTATACATATATATCTTTCTATCTACATTTGTGTGTAAATATGTCGAAAAATAGGAAGGAACTGTTAGGTTGATAATCCTAAGTTATTTTTGTTTTTATTTTTGAAAACGGTACTCAGGTAGGGCCTACTGAAACAGTTCTGTTAGATACTTTAATTTGATTTAATTTCTATTATTGAATTGAAGTTTTTAGCTTCTGTTTTTAAAACATGAGAATTCTTATATAGCGATGGAATCATATTTAAAAAAAAATAACTGTAATATATATATATATATATATATATATATATATATATATATATATATATATACCCGAAAGATATATGTATATCTATGTGTGTGTGTGTGTGTGTGCGTGCGCGTTTGTGTGCGCTTGCTTGCGCATGTGTATGTCTGTGTAAATGAGTGATTTTATGTGATTTTGTGTGCTTGTGCGTGATGATATAAATATACAAGTATATGTTAGCAATCCCCATTTTTCTCTGTCTTTTTATCGCCTCACACCCGCCTTTTCACTCTTCCTAGATAATAATCATAAAAGCTGAGGGAAGCTTGGGACTTGGGCGTTATTTTCAGATAAAAAAAAATCAAATAAAAATATTCATCATTCTCAAGTAAAAAAAAAAAAAAACTATTATTTTCAAAAAATGGAAGCGAAACCCAAATTCAATATGGCGCCAATTTTTGGAATCGCTTCGCTTATATTTTGAGGTAACAGACAAGATTTGATGACCCAGCCTCCTGCTGTGAATGATCTCCCAAAAATGTATTAATACTGATGATAAGTGATAAAATTAACAAATCTGCTGATAATATCGAGACAGATTTATGACCAGAAATGTATTTTCTTATATCTTAGTAGAAGGACCCCAGTGCCACTCAAGGTAGAGTGATATGAGTGAAAGAATAGGAAGGGAAGATTATGAAATTAAGCATCAAATTTAATTATATAATTAAATTGGATTTCTCTGTATTGTTGGAAACAAAAAATTATGAATTGTATGTGCGTTTAAAACACAGTAAATTTAAAAATAAGTTATTCCAAAATTTGCTTGAAGATGAAACAGAACTAATGCTTTTAATTATATAATTAAATTTGAAGTTTTTAGCTTCGGCTTTCGAAACATGTTAATTCCTGTGTTGCGAAGAAACCACATTTTAAATCTGTTAATATATATATATATATATATATATATATATATATATATATATATATATATAAAAATTGATTTATCTAAAATATTTTTTTCGCTACACAGTTCTAACCATGTTTCAAAATGGAAACTAAAAGCTACAATTTGATTTTGTAATTAAATTAAAGGCATTAGTTCCATTTCATCCACAAAAATGGAACTAATGCCTTTAATTTAATTACAAAATCAAATTCGTAGCTTTTAGCTTCCATTTTTGAAACATGGTTAGAACTGTGTAGCGAAAAAAAGCATATTTTAAATAAATCAATTGATAATATTAATGCTCTGTAAATTTACATTGAGCACTATTTTGTAAAAATAAAAGTATCTATAAGAACACCGGATTATATATATAAATGCAATTAATTAATTTGGGGGATTTAGGCTTATAGCAATGAGTCTAGAAGAATCCTCAACCGCACGCAGAAAGGACTGGACGGCCGTTTCGCTCTATCTGGGGTTCATCAGCAGGGTGCATCCACTACCTACCGAGAAATGAACCCGTTCCGTTTTGATACAACGCAAACGCCATACCAACTGTACCATGGGACTCGGTGATGATGACTGCACAAACTAGACTCGATATAGCCCGCTACTCACTCGGTTCCGCAGCAATACTCATCCAAGTATTCCGATAACTTCGGAACAGTGCCCCAAGAGCCACGGCTGCTAATGCTCTGCGATAGAGCGGCTAAGGGTCAAAATTGTTTTCTTCTTCTTTTTTTCTTTACCTTCTTCGGTTTTTACTTTTTTTGTATCTTTACCTGACTTTCTTTTTTCTCTCTTTCTTTCTTTTTTTCTTGATATCGTCATCTTTCTTTCTTTCTTTCTTTTTAATTGTTTTTTTGTTTTCTTCTTTTTTTCCATTTGCACTTTCTGCAATTTTTTATTTTCATTTTTTCTTGATTTATTTCTTCTTCTTACTAGCTTTATTTTTCAATTCTTTCACTCCTTCTTTCTTTCCTTCTTTCCTTCTTCTCTCTCGCATTGTCTTTCATGTGCCTGTGTACATTTAGATCTTAAGTTCATCTTCTCACTTCTTTCTTTCTTTCTTTCTTTCTTTGTGTCCTTTTCTTTTCCCTCGGCCAGCGTGCACCTCCGATCTAAAAATCTCCATGCATCTGTGTACATTTAGATCTTAAGTTCATCTTCTCACTTATTTCTTTCTATCTTTCTTTCTCTCTTTCTTTCTTTCTTTCTTTCTTTGTGCCCATTTTTTCCCTCGGCCAGCGCGCACCTCCCATCTAAAAATCTCCATGCATCTTGGTCTCGACTCCACACCGACACACACTCGGACGCAAATACCCCAAAAAGACACGCGACATACGACATCTTTATATCCCTTCTCGCCACAGGTGGGAAGTTACGAGAAGATCTTCAGCCCGAGATAGATATGAAATGGGGAATATGAAAAAGAAAAACACTTTTTGAAAAAAAAATATTATCGAGCGTTTTGTTTTACGAAGCGTGAAATAGGAAAGCTTGACGTCAATAAATCATCGGCCATCTTTTATTGTCGACTTCATTATCGTCTGTTTCTATCAATTAAAAGACTTTCATATTCTGGACTTAAAGTTCCTGAAGCGTCGATTTTCCTTCGTTTTTTATTTATTTTTTATTTTTTTTAATCTTTTTTTTGTTTGCTTTTTCCCCTGTGTTTCATTCGCGTTACACAGATTGAACAAAAAAAAAAAAAACAATTCGATAGACAGATCAAAAGAGAGGAAATTTCGTTTCTGTTCATCTGTTTGTGAAAATTCCAAAGGAACCACAAATCACTTGGAAGTTCAAAGATCGAGAAATTTTATTTTAATCTGGCTAGTGGCCGATTGTTGCAGCTCATGTTAAAAGACATCGCATTCTTTTAACACTTTAATGTAGGTATCTCCATGAGATCGTTAAAAAAAAGATTATAATATAATGAAAAAAAAGACAAAACTTGACGAAAACAAAATTTTATCGTTTAAATGTTTATACTATTATTAAGAGGTAAGACCGAAGTATTTTTTAATTATTTTTAAAAAATTTTCCTTCATTTTAGAACATTCTATATTTTGATTTAAAAAACTTTGTTTCTCTTTGTATCACCGGAATTAGTAAAATAACATATAAACTTTCAGCACTTTTTTTTTATGACAGACATTAATTTGGAAAATATTGCAAAAATAAAAATAATTGTCGAATGTTAATGAAACTTTAAGAAACTATGCACAAATGATGGAAATTGTTATAAATATGTTTTCTTTTTTTAAAGTCATGGTAAAAATAATTTTTTATAATTATTACCCCCTCCCCCATAACTAATTTTATGAAAATGCTAGAAATTCAATCGCATTCAGTTTAGTGATTATATTAGTTAAAAGCATAAAGCTTTGAGGAAAGCAAATCATGTACTTTTTTTTAATTGGATCTTCCCTACCTGAAAATCAGCTCTTAATTGTAACATACAAACCTCAATAAAAGAAAGATATTTAATTTCAAATGCTTTTATTTGCTTTTAGTTGTTTTTATGAATATGGACAATATTTTCTGAAAGCAAAAACTTTTTTCGATGTAAAATGAATTTTTAATAAAATTATTTGTTATTTCTTTAATTATTTTATATTTGTACATTTAAATTAAAATATTATAAAATTAGTTGAAAGCCGCATTCAGTTTCGCAATTGTCCTTATGAGATAGATAATCTTTACCGCATTGGAAATTATATCACTTTGACCAATCAGAAGACCCGCAATAATTAAGAAATGTAATTTTGTGTTCATAATACGGCTGTAATAATAAAGTACGGAAGACCAGCAAGAATACAATTAAGTTTCGTTATTTGAATTAAGCATCGTTCTTTACTTTTGCGAATCACGTGTGGAGAAGTTAATTTGATTTTTCAATTTCAAATGAGAAGGGTACCTACAAGTATCAGTATCATCTTATGAAATTTATATGATCTTATTTTTATATTAATCTCAGTTATGACATTTTTCCATAAATGAAATATCAAAATTAATAATAACATGAATGGAAATACAAATAACATAGTAAAATGTAATAAATGTACATAAAATTATAGTATGTACAGTTCTGATAAAATTTCATGAGAAAGGTACCTATAAATTAATTAGATACCTTTCTTATGAAAATTAATCTCACTCTCAACAGTCTTATTTTAATTTTTTTATAACATATTTTCCATAAAGCATCGTAAACGTAAAGATGAAAGCTAAGTGCAACAAAAATTAGAGCACTGAAAGTTTTCCTTAAAAATAACGAGGTAAATAATTTGTTCACTTGAATCTAAATAATTATATCACATCTGTCCTCCCGTACTTTTCCTCACGTAAGCTGTCAATACGTGATGAAATCATTATTCATTGACTGTCAAGTGACGCGAAATGTTATGACTTGCTTTGTTTTATTTATAAACTACTTCTTTTCGGCGCAGAAACTAAGTAATGCTTGTTTCAAAATATTTTAAATAAACATTATAATTTCTAATTTTGTTAAAATTAGTTAAGGAAAATTATAATTGATTTTAAAAAAAATTGAAACTGAGATTTTAATTTTTTTTTTTTTTTTATAAAATGAAAAAAAACTGGTTGACATGATTGAGTATCTGTCAATTTTGCTGACTCAAAAAAAAACAAGATTTTTAACAAAAATTTCTGACGTGCAAGGAATGATTAATAATGTAAAAAAAAGTACCACTCCCCCCAAATACTTTGATCTTTCCTCTTAATAATAACGTAAACATTTAGAGGAAAAAATTTACTTTTCGTCAAGTTTTGGGATGTTTCATCATGCTACGCTCTTTTTTTCAGCAATCTCATGGAGGGACCTATTTTAATGAAATACCTTCGTTTCTATCACTTGTTTACAAAGCTGATTGACCTTTATAACTTGAAGGACTAGCGCCCCAACATATTCCTTTCAGACGTTTGTATATATATATATAAGGGCTTAAACATTAATATTCCATGGTCATAATTTATTCTATTGGAATCGTAAATACGATCCAATTCATCAGACCTACAAATTCAAAAAGAAAACAGAAAAAACAACTCCGGAAATAAAAACAGAATTTAGAGAGAGTGTAAGTACGAGGGGTAACAGACTAGAGAAGGGGGGAGATTAAACCTTAACAGAGAGAATATTAGGGGAGGTGGGTGGAAGGGGTTTAAGTAAGAGAAATATGAATGTTGTCGGATGTCTAATGCATAAAGATACATTTCGTGGTGACATATACACACCATAGATGATCTAATGTTGAAGATCAGAATAAGAGGTGGGGAAAGACGAGGTGAGGGAGAGAGATTGGGCGAAGGAAAGTAAACTTGAACGATATTTACTGAAAGGGCCGCTGTGTAATTGAGAAAATTTGACAAATTTAATATCGATTACAGGTTACAAATCAAGTATAAACATATGAAAAATAAATATAACGATTATCTAATCTAGCAAGGACCTATATTTCTATGTTCAAACACACATGCGAATACACACATACACAATAACATATACACGTATATACATACACATAGGCGTGTACCCACATACATACATATACCCATGTACACACATATATAAATATATCCACATATCCACACATACACATATCCATCTATAGCCATATACACACTTTTCACATACATATACATACATATATATATATATACACATATATACATATATGAGCACATACACATCCATACACATACACACACACACATATACACACACACATATACACACACACACACACATATATATATACATATATATATATATATATATATATATATATATATACACTTACATATACACACACATCTATTGTGTGTGTATGTCACCACGAAATGTATCTTTATGCATTAGACATCCGACAACATTCATTTTTCTCTTACTTAAACCCCTTCTATTCCCTCTTTTAAGGTTTAATCTCCCTCCTTCTCTAGTATGTTACCCCTCATACTTACACTCTTTAAATTCTGTTTTTATTTCCGGAGTTGTTTTTTCTGTTTTCTTTTTGAATTTGTAGGTCTGATGAATTGGATCGTATTTACGATTCCAATGGAATAAATTATGACCATGGAATATTAGTGTCTAACCCTTTTTATTATATCCTTACTCTGTCCTGGACATTGAGTTCTACCTGGATTCTATCCTCTTGGAATTTTTATTCAAAAAATATACATGTATGGGTATTTATATATTTTGCATATGTATGTATATTTACCACTAATATTATCTATCTATCTATCTATCTATATATCTATATATATATATATAATTTATTCTAGGATATTACATTAAAATCATGTCAAAAAACGCTACACAATTGCGGATGGGTTTCGATGCGAATCAACGTATCTGATCAGGCGATTGTAAGTGGACGATTTGTTGAAATTTAAAAGCGAAATACTACGGACATTTTACCAGAAAAAGAAGAAAAAAAAAAGAAAGAAAAGAGAGAAGGTGGTTATACGGTTTTTGGGCTGTACTGAGATCGACCAAACAATATGGCCTCCGTTAAGTTTAAAGTAAAGGAAGAAGCAAAAATTAAGAAACTGCCTTTCATGAATGGTTCATGACCCGCATATTTAGAATCACAGACAGCAATCTGACGCCAAACGCGAGTGGATGTAAATGGCTACAATAATGTACACAAGACAATGTCATTTCTTGCCAATCATATATATATTATATATATATATATATATCTTTGTCATGTTGTACTGATAATGTTATAATTTATGAATATGTCCTGAAGATGGTTTATTAGACCGAAACGTCCGACGTTGACATATTAACATTAAAACAGCATAATTGTATATAAGGATTTTTTTTCCGTATATATTTTTCTTCATATATATATATATATATATATATATAAATTAATAATATCAGCGGTCAATATATATATATATATATAGGCATAAATTTCCAAGAGGATAGAATCCAGGTAGAACTCAATGTCCAGGATAGAGTAAGAATATAATATAAAAGGCTCAAATACTAATATTCCATGGTTATAATTTATTACATTGGAATAGTAATCACGATCCAATTCATCAGACCTACAAATTCAAAAAGAAATCGGAAAATATAACTCCGGGTATAAAAAAAAATTGTGTTGGAGTGGGAAACTAGTGTGAGAGGGAAATGCATAAAAGTTCTAGAGAGAGGGTGTAACAGAAGAAAGAAGAACAGGAATGGACTTAAGGTGAAGGTGGGGATTCAAATTTAACAGAGAGAAATTCTAAAGAGAGAAGTTAAATAGCGGTTTAAATGAACATTATTTACATTATTCGGACTATTATCCTCAATTTTGTCGCCATATTTATTACAACATTTCGGCCGTTGTACGATCCGGCCTTCTTCAGCTGGTTGGAATATCGAACTGAACCCTTTATTTCGCTCGCTGGGGTAGACTGTTCTAGTTCCACGTGCCATGTCAGTTATCAGTTATCTCCTGTTAATTTTCCCTCTGAAAGTTCTCCACTGCCTTAACCGAGTATTGAAATCACACTCTTTGTGTCCTGTCACTGGATCTAACCAACGCCTTTATCCACTGTGGCATGTGTCCTTGAGGACACATGGCACAGCGGTTAAGGCCGTAGAGAACTTACAGTGGGAAATTAACAGGAGATAACTGATGACATCTATTAAAACATGGCACGTGGAACTAGATCAGTCTACCCCAGTGAGCGAAATAAAGGGTTCAGTTCGACATTCCAACCAGCTGAAGAAGGCCAGAGCGTGCAACGACCGAAACGTTATAATAAATATGGTGACAAAGATGAGGACAAAAGTCCAAATAATGTACATAATACCTCATTTTAGAAATATACACAGATACTGAACGATTAAATGAGTGAGATACAGATAAATATGAATTATTTTCAGATGCATAAATTTCTACCGATTCACTGACCTACAATTATATATATATATATTATTTATTAAAGACATTTTTATGTTTAACGTTCTTTTTTTATAGATACAAGTATTTAAGTAGATGCTCTGTTTATAATAAACAGTATTAAATAACATTTACCGGTCTGAATGTCCGAGAAATTTTCATAGAAAATATTCGTCCTTTGACAGGATTCGAACCTGCCTCCTATACGGAACCGTCATTTACGCTGACGTGCCTTACCGACCAGCCACAAAGGAGCATTCGGTAGACAAGGTCGAATTTACTCCTTATAAACTTCAATCTTCCATGAATCTCGTACATTCATAAGTGCTCTGGCGTATCAAATGTAAACAAATGACGTCATATATTAAGAAATGGACAAGGTCCGACAATTTATTTATTAAAGACATTTTTATGTTTAACGTTCTTTTTTATAGATACAAGTAAACATAAAAATGTCTTTAATAAATAAATTGTCGGACTTTTCCATTTCTTTTTTAATATATATATATATATATATATATATATATATATATATATATATATATATATATATATATATATATATATATCGGGTGGTGCATAATTATCAGGCGTTTTTGTAGGCGTGTTATTTGATAATAGATATTGCTAGTTTGTTTACTTTTTTTTATTTTCAGGTAATAAAAATACATGTCGATAATTATACGCTCCGGAATAATCATTTCAAAATGTTATTGTTCAATTGTTATGTTTCTTTTTTCATAATAAATATTGTTTAAAAAAAAAAGCCTGATAATTATGCACCAGCCCAATATATGATTGTGTATTTGGGCAGTAATCCCTCTTTTATACAAGTTTCCTTAAAGATGACAGGCAAGGTACATTTTAAAGAAATACATAGCCCCAGTCGACCAGAACAAAAAATTAAATTAATTATCTAGCATAAAAAATTTAAAACAGCTAACCTTATCATCAAAAATGACATCACATCTGGAAGATCAAAGAGAAGCAATATTATTATGAATTCAGATGCCCTTTAAGCAAAGGCGTTCCTGATCAAAACAAATTCGTGAATAATTATCTTGGATATGCAACTACATGCCCATCACGAAGACTCACTTTATCTCTCTCTAACTATAGCTCAGACTATATATATATATATTTATATTTAATTTAATTAATTCATCGAGTCTGATAGAAACCTATGCAGAAAGCACTGGACGGCCGTTTCGTCCTATATTTGGGACTCATCAGCAATGCGCATCCACTACCGAGAATTGAAACCCTGACAGTTAGGTTGTTAAGCTGACATCATACCAACTGTCCCAAGTGGGCCTCGGTGACGAAGAGATTCCAAATCGGACTCAACAAAGCGCGCCGTGGCGGAACTCGACTAAGATTCGCTATTACCATAGGACTGTGCCCCCTGGAGCCACGACTACTATCACCAAGCCGCTACCTACTGTAGCATTAGAATATATATATGTATGTATGTATAAACGTTATTTTTAATGGATACTCATATTTCAGTAGATGTTCTGTTTTTGTTATTAAACATTATCACCGGACTGAATATTCGAGAAATCTTGTTAGGAAAATATACGACCTCCGGCAGGATTCGAAACTATGATTAAATCTGACGTACCTTGACCTCTCAGCCACGTAGGACCTTTTGATCAAAACTAAGTCCGAATAGTGCTTTTGAACACATATCTTTCCTGGAAAGGGGCGCATATTTTCCTAACAAAATTTCTCGAATATTCAAGCTGTTAGTTAAAAATAAATACGCTGTTTAATAATAAGCATCTACTCAAATATGAGTATCCATTAAGAATAATGTTTAAACAAATAAATTAAAATTATGTCGGGATTAATCCCTTTTCTCGTCTCGTCTACAGTCACTTTCTCACAGACGCGCCGTCGCCTCTCTCTGTCTGTTCTACAAATACTTTCATGGAAATTGCTCCGAGGAGCTGCATTCGCTGTTTCCCAGACGTCATGAGTTCAAGTGCCATACGAGGCTGGCATCCCGCTCTCACTCCTTCACTGTCGAAACTCCTAAATGTAGCCGTTTCTTCTACTCCAATTGCTTCAGGTCTCGCACCTCTCGCCTGTGGATCTCCCTTCTCTTCTCCTGTTTCCCTGTGAGCTATAATCTCCAGCTATTCAAGTGTAATGTCAATCGACATCTCCAGTTGTCTTGATCTATCCACTACCCTCATCCTTTCTTCTATCACTTCTATCTGATCTTGCTCTAAATTTTCTGCAACCCCTTGGGTCCTAGTGGCTTCCCCGCCTTGCTTGGGGTGAAACGCTTAATATATATATATATATATATATATATATATATATATATATATATATATATGTGTGTGTGTGTGTGTGTGTGTGTGTGTGTGTGTCTGTGCGCGCGCATGAGTGTGTGAGCGTGCGTGTGTGTGTACATACATAAATAACAATTTAATAAATGCCCTAGTTATAAACAGTAGTAAATTTAAACAAAATTTTGATTTTATAAATTCTACACTCATAAAAAAGCAAATAATTCACTCAGAAAGAAAATCCTCGTGAGTGCCGCTATTGAATATTATCCAAGTAGTAATCCACGCCAAGGTTTTTTCCCAATCTCACCTTTCCAAATAGAAACCGTATTCTCCAAAGCCAACGTACACAACAAATATATCAAGAAATCAAAAGGTAACATCTACTTAAATATGAGTATCTATTAAAAATAACGTTTAAAGAAATATCCCGTAATCCTATTTACATTATTCCGACTATCGTCCTTATCTTTGTTGCCATATTTATCACAACGTTGTACGCTCCGGCCTTCTTCAGGTTCCCCACTGCCTTAAACAGGTATTGAACTCACAACTTTTTGGGTCCTGTCACTGGATCTAACTAACGCCTGGGGAATTAACAGGAGATAACTGATAACTGACATCCATTAAACATGGCAAGTGGAACTAGAACAGTTTACCCCAGCGAGCGAAATAAAGGTTTCACTTCGGCATTCCAACCACCTGAAGAAGGCCAGAGGGTAAACGGCCGAAACGTTGTGATAAATATGGCAACAAAGATTAGGACAATAGTCCGAATAATGTAAATAGTGTACATAATACCTCATCTCAGAAATATAGACAGATACTGGAAGGCCGAAAGATTGTAATAAATATGACGACAAAGATGAGGACAATAGTCCGAATAATGTAAATTGTGTACATCATACCTCATCTCAGAAATATAGACAGATACTG
Organism: Acanthosepion pharaonis; assembly: GCA_903632075.3. Classification (NCBI taxonomy): domain Eukaryota; kingdom Metazoa; phylum Mollusca; class Cephalopoda; order Sepiida; family Sepiidae; genus Acanthosepion; species Acanthosepion pharaonis. The sequence continues at coordinate 890,711 of CAHIKZ030004104.1, read as the reverse complement.
AAAGGCCGAAACGTTGTAATAAATATGGCGACAAAGATGAGGACAATAGTCTGAATAATGTAAATCGTGTACATAATACCTTATCTCAGAAATATAGACAGATACTGAAGGGCCGAAACGTTGTAATAAATATGGTGACAAAGATGAGGACAATAGTCTGAATAATGTACATAATAGTGTATATAATACCTCATCTCAGAAATATAGACAGATACTGAAAGGCCGAAACGTTGTAATAAATATGGTGGCAAAGATGAGGACAATAGTCTGAATAATGTAAATTGTGTACATCATACCTCATCCCAGAAATATAGACAGATGTCGTAATCCATTTTCTTAAAATGTATAATATTTAGTTTCTAGTTTTCAGAAGATGATGTGCCGGGAACCTTTGCACACTCCTATTTTTTTCTCGTTTTATTTGGGGATTTCTTATTTAATGTTTGGATTCTAGCCCTGAACATCTGTCTAAATTTTGTAGGCCTAACATTTCGACAAAACTTATCCTTCAGAAATTCTTCAGATTTGGCGAATGTTTGTTGTTCGTTAGTGAAAGGAAGATAGATAGAGATGGGTTAAATGTAAAGAGAGTTTCGTGTGACCGACCTGTTGGCTTTGATCTTACAGTTTTGTATTTTCGAACAAATATTTTGACAAGGAAAGGTTAAATTCACTCACAAAACATTCATATACAACGGCGGCTAAAAGAAACGGGTAGTTGTTGCTGAGAAATAGGTTTGCTTAATTTTTACGTAGAAGTTTCAAATATCTCACAATATACTTTAAAATATCGTTTCTATAGTGATTCATGATTGTAATACAAGTTGTCACACACGCATGCTTCACTTGATTGATTTGTTTTTACGGTTTATCAACCATTTATGGGTTTAAAGCCGAAACATATTTTGATTTCTAAGAATAATTCATTTGTTTTGCGCGTGAATATTGCATCAACAGTTTTTGGGATATAATTTTTCCTTATAAAACACCTATTTAACCCATAGCTAAGGGGAGGATATTTTTGAAGATAATGATCTTTCCACATACATATCCAATACCTATCAGAGAGATAAAATTTAAATATTTATGATTGCATTATTCCAACATTTTAACAACAGCAAATAGCTGTTAATATCAACAACTGAGTACAAATAGTTATTAATTAAAAAAAAGTGTAATTAATGTATGATATTATCCATAACTTCAGGTACAAAAATGTCGTTTTTTGATAAAACTTAAAAAATAATTATAAGTACGTAAGAAAATGCGTATATTGTCGAAAATTCCTTTTTCAACAATATAGTTATTTGTGCTATGCGAAAAATGCTTATTACCTGAACAATAATAATACTGAATACATTTTTTAAACATTAACGTATATTTAATCATATATCCCTAATAGCTGTCGCAATCTGTTAATCCGCATTTAAGAGGAGTAGATAAGTTGGCCCATCGTCCGGTTCACACTCTTCCCCAGTCTTTTGAACAGGAGTAGAGGTTTATCCATTGTTTTCTGTTTAGGAATGGGTTTCCGGTTGCTTCTAAAGTCTGCTTCAACTCTTATACTCCTAATGCTTTTTCTTTCCTACACTAATAATAACTCCACACAGTAACCGTCTACCTTGAGTGGCTCTTGGGTCTTGTATTGCTGCACTCAAAAATAAAATGCAGAAAATAAATTTAAAAATTTACAGATATTAAAAATCGTATACATTTTTAGATTGGCGCCTTTTGGTGCCCATTTGGCTCGAAATTCAACCTTAACTCGATGTGAGATGGTGGAATCCAATTCAGAAATTGTTTAACCAGGAATGTTCTTCTTTTGACAGTAAACCCCAAACCCTTACAAGTTCTTTAGATTTCTGTTATACTCCCATATTTCCAAATCTCTCCTAAAAGAGCCGATTATTTTAATGTCGGGGATTTAGATAGGTCACTCTTGTAATACTGCGATGTCTTCACCAGTGTGAAACTTCTAACACGCGATATATACCAAAGTGATCCATCCTGATGCAATATTTTACCTTCTGCTATATCAGTTAATTGGTGCGGGCTTTAGAAAAATAATATATTTTCTTCTGTTCTGTGTTCCATTGCTTTTTATCAACTTTCTTGTACCGACAAACCTCTCATCACCGGACTAATAGGGGGATGTTTGGTCTGTTAAAGCCGATTGTCCGTAGATGGGAAAGGATTATTTTTGAGATATAAAAACCTTTATAGTAACTAACAGTAGTTATGATCATAATGTAAATTACTATAAACGTATATATATATATATATAGCATAAATAAATATAGACTTAATAGATATATCAATGCAAATAAACAAAAATAACACACCTACTTTCTCAGGCGCGTGTTAATGTATCGTACTTTATATACTGTACACCCGTCATTGTTTACAATTGAAAGGCTGGCCACCCCCGCCAAGCGGTCACTTTGAGAACTAATGCAACTCGTTCCTCTAAGCCCGCAAATTTTGTAATACATCGCTGACGATTTGTAAGTTTTTTGTTTTTTTTGGCATATCTTTTTTTTAATTTTGACTGCGGATTTTGTCAACTGGAACCGAACTCCGTGAATGAAGGGCGGGGGGGTAGATGAGAGGTTTGTATATATATATATATATATATATATATATATATATATATATATATATATATATATATATCAAAAGAAAAATCTTAACAGAGTTAAGTTATATATACCCTTGTGCAAATTAATTGAAACAAAACCAATAATTCCGTTATTATTTATTTTTTTGGTATTTTTCCCATGAAACATGACCCAATGGCCATGTTAGTACTTCGTATGTCTATTCCACAAAGCCGTTCCTTGCAGATTGACCACAGATTCTCGATTGGATTTAAATCGGAAGTGTTTCCGGGCCAGTCTATAGTACTTTAATTTACTCACTAGTAAGGCTTGTCAATGTGTTCGTGCAGCGTTACAATTTTCGTAGGCTTCCTTCCATCGCAGACACTGGCCGTAGGACAACTAATCGATAGTCGAGATAATAGTGTCTGGGTGTGATGAAAATCGGATTCAATCACGGATGACGCAATATTTTTCAAGGCTAAATAAATTTCACCATACAAGCTGAAAATAGATTCATAATACTCCACACAACTGCAAATGGCATAATACTGCACACAACTGCAAATGGCATAATCTGAGCAAAAAATAGAAATCTATTATACCCTGTTACTCCAGTGGGTCTGAAACTGACCGTATGGTGAAAGAAAGTAAACTAAAGAGGTTGTTTCAATTAATTTACGAGAACTATCCTTCTTCGCATTTTGTGTTCTGGCGCTACATAATCACAAAAAAGAACTGTAAAAAATAATAGAAACTACAGGGCTTTCAGCGGCAGCAACAACTAAAAATAGATAGCACACGTAACGCGAAGAGAAAAATGCTAACATAAAATTGTGACGTTCCACATTACTTCATACAAAAGGTTAGGAAGGAAACTCCCATCAATACTGGAAAGAGCGATAACAGCTACTGGACTTGAAGAACCTATTTTCCTGAAAAATTGTTTTAAGAGAAAAATTTTATATATTTCAACTGACAGCGACACTGGCTGTTCGGCCAACGAATGCCGAATGTTTTGTTATAAGGAAAGAGTTAATATTACCCTTAACAGTAAAAGAGTGGATATTAAATAGAGAAGAAGGATAGGATATTTTCTTTATCTTTGTCTGCATATTCAATGAAAGTAAGCACAAAATATCTGTAAAGTTTATTCTTTCGTTTCGAATTTTTGAAGAGCTGGAATAAAACAAAGGGAAAAAATTAACAGTAAAAGAAATAAAGGTAGTTTTATAAATGAAAAGGAAAAAGAGAGAACGTTACATTCTATTTTACACCTAAGAACATAAATTTAATTTCATGTCCGCGCATGCGTAAACAAGTACGCATCCACATAGAGACGCTTGAATGAAGCATATTATGTCTGACAAATTTCCAAGCCTCCAGCTTGAAAAAAAAAAAAAAAAACATTTAAAAAATAAACTCGAAACAGAAAAGTGTATGCAGAACAAAATGGCCGACCAGTTGTTGACCTGTCTTCAATTGACCCAAGAATTTGACATGTTCAACTCTCGGCGCCGCTCTAAGTGCTTTCTTCTCAGTAATCGACATTTTTTTTTTTTTTTTCGTCTTCCGCTTGCCTATTTATTTTGTAAATTTTTCACCGTTGTGGTTCTTTTACCTAATTGTTCTGTGGGGCATTTCTGTTTTTTTATTTTTTCAGCTGAATTTCTTTCTATCACTTTGTTTTATTGTTGTTGTTTTTTTTTTGTGGGGAGGAGTTTTCGTAATGGAACTTTCTTTTCCTCATGTTTAAGTATACATATATCATCGTCGGCATCATCTAGCCCTTGATGTTCTTCGTTTTGTTTTGTTGTTGTTTGCATTCTTTAGATTTTTCTTTCATCAGGCCAAATGTTCGAAATCTTATCTTCTCAACTTAATACCCTCCCCCAACACCGACGTTGGCCCTGACGCCGATCAAACTTGTTTACCGACTCGCTAGGGAAGAGCGTTCAAGCCTTTTAAGAAATAGAGCCAAGCTTAACGTTGACCCAATGATTACCAAAGGTCATATCGTAGTTCCTCTACCCCGGTTTGCCAGTTAATTGACCTCGTACCAGTCTTTGTTACACCTCGAAGGTAAATATTTTTCTTTTTGTGCTTTCTTTATTTTCCTTCTATGCAAGTTTGTTCTTATTTTTCTTTAACATTTCGCCACAAGCAAGGCAATAAAGTCACTAAGACGCAACTGAGTGTGAAAGAATATAATAAAAAGAAAAGCCTTATAAAAGAATAAATATTGTCTAGAGAGAAGATGACGATTGACATAGCATTTAAATTTTTGGAGATCAATATTGACTATAAGGCAAAAAGACTGGAGAGTTCCACAAACGAGAAAGGAGCGCGAAGACACTTTTACCATATAACCTGCGGTTTCATTAAGCCATTTCAACTATAAGAGGATGGGACCTTGCCGCCAATGTAGTACTGCGCTTAAATTCACAAATTCTTGGAAATTTCATCAGTAGATGGTATATATATATATATATATATATATATATATATATATATATATATATATAATTTTTCTTCTTCTACTGCTTCTATTATTACGATTATGATGATGATGTCTAAATGAATATCAACATAGATTCCATTTCCGTAAATTTTATTACTGGTTAACGGTTTACTCATAAAATCTTCCCCTACCTTCCCTTACTCCTATATATAAGCTTCTTTTTCTCCCCCCGCCCCACACTTCTCTTTCTTCAATAGTGTAAGCCCCAAAAAGTTTTTTTCAAGGGCAAGTTAAAATCGCTACTCCGATGAAGCACGCTCTATCTATCTATCTATCTATCTATCTATCTATCTATCTATCTATCTATCTATCTCCTTCTGTTCATTATCTATCTATCTATCTATCTATCTATCTATCTATCTATCTATCTATCTATCGAACCTGTATCCTATACGGCACCGTCATTTAGCCTGACGTGCCTTTACCGTTTCGGCCTCAGAGGAGCGTGGTCAAATTTACTGTCTTTAAACTTTAATCTTCCATCAATCTTTCACGTACATTCATATCTGCTCATTAAGGCACGTCAGGCTATATGACGGTTACGTATAGGATACAAGTTCGATTCCTGTCGGAGGACGAATATTTTCTATGAAAATTTCTCGGACATTCAGGCCGGTAATGTTGTTTAATACTGTTTATTATAAACAGAGCATTTACTTAAATATTTGTATCTACAAAAAGAATGTATAAACATAAAAATTTCTTAATATATATATATATATATATATATATATATATATATATATGAAGCAAGGCGGGAAGCCACTAGGATGCAGAGGGTTGCAGAAGATTTGGAGCGAGAGCAGATAGGAGCGATAGAAGAAAGGATGAGGAGAGGGATAGTGGATAGATCAAGGCAACTGGAGATGTCGATTGACATTACATTTGAATAGTTGGAGATTATAGCTATCGGGGAAACAGGAAGAGGGGAGGGAGTTCCACAGGTGAGAGGTGTGAGACATGAAGTTATTGGAGTAGAAGAGACGGATACATTTAACAGTTTCGACAGTGAAAGGGTGAACACGAAATGCCTGCCTAGTTGAACGCTTAAATTCATGAAGTCTGAGAAAGCAGCTCATCGGAGCAGTTACCGTGAAAGTATTTGTAAAAAAGACAGAGGGAGGGGACGGTATGTCTGTGAGAGAGCGACTGTTGACGAGATGCCAGATCAGGGCCAATTATATTGCATATCCGTCTTTGGATTTTATCAAGGACCTTGAGACAAACAGAAGGGGCTTCAGACCATATATGGCAGCAATACTCCATGCAAGGGCGAATGGTTGATTTGTAGATTTGAAGGATTGACTCTTCATCTACACCCATTTTTTTATTCATCTTTTGCTTCTTTACGTTTTCCTCTTTCATTTCTTGCTTTTCTTTCTCTTCCTCTTCATCACCCTTTCTTATTCTCTTCTCTTCATCTTTTTCTTCTTCACCTCCTCCTCCACTGTCTCTTACTTTTAATTTTTCCTTTGCTGCTTTTACATTCTCCCTGTATATCGTAGTTTCCTGCTTACTTTCCCTCCCAATCTCATAAACTTTCTTCTTCTTCTTCTTCTTCTTCTTCTTCTTCTTCTTCTTCTTCTTCTACATGTCTTTTTTCTTCTTACTTTGCTTCTTCTTGTTCCCTCTTACCTCCACCTTTGTCATTCCTTTTCCTTTTCCTCCTCATATTCATCATTCTCTTTATTCTCTTCTTTACTCATTTCTTCTTCTTCTTCTTCTTCTTCTTCTTCTTCCCCGTTTCGTTTCCTCATTTTCTTTTTCTTTGCATTCTCCTCCTCTTTCATGTTGTTCTTCTTTTCTTTCCTTTTCTACGCTTCTTCTTTCTCATTCTTTTTCTTCTTCTCTTCCCACCTTTTGCTCCTCATCCTCTCAACTTCTCCTCCTTCATTATTTTCAATCTCTCCTCTTCTTTCCTCGTTCGTCTCTCATTCTCATGTTACTCTCATTCTAAACACATTCAGCCTTTACCTAATTTCGTTCGTTCTTTTTTTTTTGCTGTCATTTTTCTCCTCCTCCTCATTCTTTCTAACTATTTTCATTCTTTTCTCCACTTTGCTTCCACTCATTTTCATTTTCCTCTCCCTCTTCTCCTGCTTCTCCACCTCTTTTCTTCTTTCATATTCTTTTTATTTCACTTTTCTTTTTCTAGTTCTGTTAACTCTCATTCCCATTCTTCTCTTCCTCCTACTCCGGCATCTCTTATTTTCTAACCATTCTCCCCTTCCTCCTCCTTCTTCTCAGTCATCATTTCTATGTGGCGTCCATTGTCTATAATTTTCCACTTCATCCATCTTTAAAGTGCTCTTCCTTTTTTTTTCTTTCCTTTTTCTTCTCTTTCTCTTTCTTAACTTTCATTATCCCCTCTTCTTTCTTCACAGACAAGTACCCCTGTTCTTCTCAGTTTTTCACCATTTTTTTCTCGTGAATCTTTTAGCCAAAATCTACTTAACAAATCACCAATGTCTTTTTCGTTTAATTCTGCTACGAAAAAAAGCACCAATTTTTGTCTTTTTAACGAATGCTTTTTGTGGATTTCAATGATGTGAGGGGGGAAATAATTCTGATGGAGCCTTGGAATGTGGCTAAAGGTAAAAAAAAAGGTAAATGTTTTAAATATGTGCACTAAGTTCCTTTCTCAAAGCCCGGATCTTGCACCAGATGACATCCGTGTATTCAATCGCTGTCCAGAGAAAAGAACATCAAATTTAGAAAGTATCTGAAAAGAAAAAACTTTAATTTCGGATTGGGATTATTAATTCCAAAACTATGGAGTCTAATTCCAGAAAATAGGGAACGAAGTAACGTGCACAACTGGATTAGCAGAAACATACTGGACAAATTGATTTTACAAGTACTGAGTATAGGAGGCAAGATAGAGTAATGGCTAGCGGCTCGGATTGAGGGATTGGAGAACTAAATTCGAATTCCTGTCGACATCGTTACATTCACTTTAGGAAACGTATAAATCGATTTCTTCTTTCCCATCGCATCTATGCGTAAATAGCAGGGCAGATTAGGCACTATAACCTTGGGTGGCAACTAGTCTCTGAGAATGTCAACTTTGACTTCAAAACCTCCAAATATGGGTTAAATAGTCGCAACCACCCGCAATTAGCCAAGTGTGGTGAGTACGTCTACACCTCTGAAGACATGGTTAGCTTCCTCCAACAGGTGAGGGAAGGTCTGGTTTTGGTTATGTCATACAAACATGTAATACAGAAGATGACGATTGGCACTGCATTTAATGTTTTGATGATCAATGTTGACTGGAATGCAGGAAGATGGAAGAGAGTGCCACAAGCGAGAAGTTCTGTTAGCATAGAACTTACGGTCGAGCCATTTCAACTGTAAAATAGTAAAATAGTAAAGAAAATATTAAGCATTCATTGCAAAAAAAAATATATAAGGTGGAATTGCCAGCAGGTACCTGAGATACGAAATATGAATTAGAGGCACCGAAATCAAAATTCTAATCATGTCGGTAGTGTTTTGATCATCAATATTTAAATGAAATATCAGGCATTATAACATTACCTCATGTCTCTTTAATTCCTCATCTTTTATTGTTCTCTCCCATTTATAATGTTTTACTTTTTTTACTTGTTCTCTCCCATTTATAATGTTTTACTTTTTCTTCATAATCTTTCACACTCAGTTACCTCTTGCATCTTTATTGCCTTGCCTTGTGAGAAATGGTTAAAAAGTAAATGTTTTTGTTGTCATTTTCTTTAAACTTTCGCATTAATCATATTTCTATGTTGCTCACATATTTTCTCCGCGGTATTCTCAGTATCCTTCTGTATAACCAAATTTCTGTTGCCTCGGGTCACTTCTTCATCTGTGAAGTGGGGAGGTCTTTCGTAATAGAACTCATTTATCATCATCTGCATCATCTAGCCCTTGATGTTTTTCGCTATATATATATATATATATATAATCGACTCTCCCGTCGAGATTCGACGTATGAGGGTCAAGCAGATCAGTTTCCAGGAAACTGACAGCCCGACACCGGCACATGAAATTTGATTATAGGGGTGAAGGCCTCGTGCAGGACCATCCACACTTTTTGAAGGGACGAATACAGGTGGTGCACCGAATGCCACAATGTTCCCAAACGACCCTCCGCAGGTTTTGAATTCAGATTTGTCCTTCTCCTAGAACAGTTGCCATCCAAGGCTATAGAACCAACCCAGTCTGTCCTGCTATTTTACCCATAGCTGGAGGGAGAGGAAGAGGATTCACCCCTTTCCCAAAGGTTATTAGCACGTAAGTGAATGTAATAGATTCGACTGGAATTCGAACTCAGCTCTGCGATTCCTCAATCCAAGCCGCTATCCATTACTCCACCGTGCCTCCTATATATATATATATATCGGTCACTGTGTGTGTTTATCTAAAAAAAATAATTGCGCTAAAATTCACCTTCATCCCTGCCGTCCGCCGACGGCTTAGTGGTAGAATCTCCGACTGATACCAGTTCAGTCGGGTTTCGATCCTAGCTAGAAGCAACCTGATGTCTAGCCATACTGAAGAGCTGTGAAACAATCTGTCTGTGGATGACTATATATATATATATATATATATATATATATATATATATATATATATATATATATATATATATATATATATATATATATATATTATTTCTGTTGTTTGCATTCATTAGATTTTCTTTCATCATGCTTAATATTTCATATCTTATCAAGAGGATCGATAACATGGCTGATTCTTCTTTGGATTTTATCAAGAATATTTAAATATACAGTAGAAGCACTAAGCCAGATATGGCAGTAATATTTAATTCCACGGCGAGAAAGATTCTCTAGTACAATAGAGTTAACCAACTTAGTAGACCTTGCAGTTATCCTTAGACTCAAAATGAAGCCGTTGAAATTTCTCGGGAACATAATGAAGAAAGAGGGCTTAAAGAATTTGATACTCACAGGGACAGAAGGATACAACCAGTAACAATTTTGTGTAAACGAATGGCATCACTGGGGGTGAGATGGAAGGTGAGAAAACTTTACTGGGAGCTACAAAGATAGGAAGCTGTGAAGAGCCATAATCTCCCATGTCTTGCAGGAACACGGCGCACATAAGAAGGAGAAATTTGTAACAGTATATTTGTGTTCTCTAATAATAAAAGAAAATGGAGATGTCTTACCGAGAAATAGGCTGAGATCGAAAATCTACAAAATATAGTAGATACACAAAGATAAAACAAATAGCAAGACAAAAAATGACCTATAAAATTTAGATAGAACATTAATAATGAGAAAATGGTACTATAGAGATTAATTACTGCATAAAAAGGTTCTTCCATGACAACAAAGGGACAAAACATTCAATAGATAAACGCAAAGTATAGGTCGCGTTTTAGTCAAATCTGAGATTAATTGTGCACAGGTGACGATGAACAGGAACAAAACAGCAAGCTCAATCGATAATTTAGTAGAGATTCTGACAGTCTTGGACAATTTGAGGATAGATAGGATAATGCCGAAATGATACATGAAATATACAACAGCGGTGAAATACAGGACGATCTCAGAAGATCAAAATTTATATCGCTGTCAAAGAAACCAGTGGAAAACTGAATGCAAACTTCATTCGACAATCAGCTTGATGAGTGTTGAGATGTTGAGTGTTTCCGCGTGCGTGTATTGAAATAAGGACAAACACATACGTAGGGAAAAATACTGGTATATCTGAAGAGGTATTTACAACAGAGAGATTAGTAGTCAAACGAACGCAGGTTAGTCAGTAACAATCAGAAAGAGTATAAAGTCCAACTGTATCTTCCGGTAGAGAGACGGAAGTGTCATGGTCACCTGATCTTTCCATAACTCTATAGAACTGTCCTATTAGTAGTAGAGAGATCAGTCCATTCTGATGAGAAGGTGGGTGCGCACCAACAATGAGCCATATAGATAATAGAATCCTAATGAATAGATCACGTCGCAGAATAAAGATCAGGACAACATCAAGAATAATACGGCTTTGTTCCTGACAGCGGAACTAGAAATGAATGAAAATGAGCAATAAAACTGAAAAAAGATGTACCTATATTTCATAAACATGTGATAAGACACTATGAATGAGTCTAATGTATTAGCGTAAAGGGAGGGAGTAAGAAGTGCGTATTATGAGGATATGTCGGATTGATATCTGCTAACTCTAAACTAGTAAAGGTTAACACATTAACTGACAATGATGACTTGTGGTTCGCAGATTTTATTATGACGCTGAGTTATCTCGTCCCAACTACGAGTTATCTCGTGCCAACTACGAGTTATCTCGTGCTTGGCATTTTTTGATACACTTTCATCTGTAGTCGCCAACGACGAGTTTATTCGCAAAGATACTTTTACTGTGAAAACAATATTAAGACTTCAGATGAAGCTATAAATCAACACAGGAAAATTTTATATTGCCTGATTTGGCCATTATAAATTTCACATTTGAAACCAGATTTTGTAATTGACCTCTGGCAATCAAAGCGTTATGCGATCAGAAAAAGCATCAACTTGAGAGTAATTGTTCTTGGGATGAAATCTTCTGAGTGGAACTTCTTCCTTAGCAATATCATTGGAAGGAATTGAGGAAGTGTCGACATTGAGCATGTAGTATGGCGAGTTCTAGCTGTGAAAGATTGAACTGGTGCACCTAATTAATGCATCTCGCCTGAACATATGCCATGGATATAGCGATAAAGTAGAAAGATGCTACTAACGCTTTGTCTGGGGGAAAACGGTTGGAAATATTGGGAAATCTTGATCTACATGGAAAAGATATTCAAATAATACGTAATCTATACTGGAAAGAAATAACTTGTATGCAGTCAGATAATTAGCTAAGTTAGGGCAAATAATATATTTTCTCGCCAGCTTCAGTTATCCTCTACATCAAGAAGACTTTTAGAGGATTAGAATACTTGGCATACGCAAAACGAAAAACAGACATTATTGACGACAGTACAGCATCTACGCGGCCTTGTGGGTGATGAATTACTTCCCACTTTACAACCCCTTTCGTTGTTCCTATGGAAAATGTTCTGACGAGCGACATTCATTAGTTCTACGAGTCCAGACCTTTATAGCTAAGATCCACCATGCAATATAAACAGAATCGGATCATTCCCAATTCCTTCGCATTCCATTAGTAAAGAGGAAGTTCCACTCAAATAGCCTTTTTGCCAAGAGCCCCTGCTTTGTAGAATGGACTCCCATGTGGATGTTTTCCCGATCACTACAATCTTAACCTCTTCAAGTCCAGAATCGACCATTATCTATCCTGTATATTATCATAATCTGTACTTCTTGCCCTAAATGTTATGACCATAAAACACTGTCATTTAATAAGTCTCTACCTTGAGTGACTCTTGGGTCTTTATTAGGGATAGAAATAACATAAACAAACTGTTAAAACCTTCGATGAATGAAGTTGGTTTGGTGATTTTATTTATCACCATTAGAATATACTTCTTTTTTTTTCCATTCTCTTTCGCTTTCAACTCTTTCTGGTGTCTCGTTCGTTTCTTCTTCTCCAACCCACCTCTCCCCCTTACCTTCCTCCTCCTCCAAATCTCCTCTCCCCTCCACTTTCTTTTCCCCCAGCGCGCCACATGATTTCCTTTTTCTCTCTTCCTTCAATCACCCTCTTATCTCTCTACTTCTTCAGTCTTCCTCTTCTCTTTTTTCTTTCTACCGTCGATAATCTTTTCCCCTCTATTTTCTCTTGCTTCAATTCTCCGATTCCCTCTGTATTCTACTCCTTCAACTCTCCTCTTCATTTTCTCCTCCTCCAAATATCCTTTTCCCTTCGCTTTTTTCTCCCCCAACCCAGCACACCTCTTCACTTTACTTTCTTCTTCTTCTTCTTCTTCTTCTTCTTCTTCTTCTTCTTCTTCTTCTTCTTCAAAATCCACACTTCTTTTACTTTCTCCTCCTTCAGTTCTCCTTTTCCCTCTATTTTCCCCTCCTTCAGTTCTCCTTTTCCCTCTATTTTCCCCTCCTTCAGTTCTCCTCTTCCCTTTACTTTCTCCTCTGTCAATTCTCCTCTTCCCTTTACTTTCTCCACCGTCAATTCTCCTCTTCCCTTTACTTTCTCCTCTGTCAATTCTCCTCTTCCCTTTACTTTCTCCACCGTCAATTCTCCTCTTCCCTTTACTTTCTCCACCGTCAATTCTCCTCTTCCCTTTACTTTCTCCTCTGTCAATTCTCCTCTTCCCTTTACTTTCTCCACCGTCAATTCTCCTCTTCCCTTTACTTTCTCCACCGTCAATTCTCCTCTTCCCTTTACTTTCTCCTCTGTCAATTCTCCTCTTTCAAATTATCTTTCAAAGTCCCTCTTCTCTCTATTTTCTTCTTCTTCTTCAATTCTCCCCTTCCTTTTATTCTCCTAATCCTTTACTTCCACCCCCTTTATTTCTCCTCTTCCTTTACTTTCTCCTCCTTTAATTCTCCTCTTCCTTTGCTTTCTTCTACTTCAGTTTTCCTCTTCCCTTTAGTTTCTTCTCCGTCAATACTTTCTCCTCCTTCAATTCTCCTCATCCCTTTACGTTCTCCTCCTTCAATTCTCCTCTTCCCTTTACTTTCTCCTCCTTCAATTCTCCTCTTCCCTTTACTTTTTCCTCCTTCAATTCTCCCCGTCTCTTTACTTTCTCCTCCTTCAATTCTCCTCTCCCCTTTACTTTTTCCTCCTTCAATTCTCCCCTTCTCTTTACTTTCTCCTCCTTCAATTCTCCTCTTCCCTTTACTTTTTCCTCCTTCAATTCTCCCCTTCTCTTTACTTTCTCCTCCTTCAATTCTCCTCTTCCCACTATTTTTTTCTCTTCTTCCTCCTTGCATATAAAAGTTAAACTGGATTGGATTGGTGAAGTTTGCGAATCACTTCTAGTTTCTCGTTCAATCACAAAGTGTCTTATATGCAGAACAGATTTTATTTTAAGCTGAAGTCTGTCGATGATTCAAATCTTGGATTTTGCCAATATTTGCCTATCGACTTCAAGAGAATTTCTCAAGTAAATGTCTGCGGACCAAACGTATCGTGTTACCAGATAGATACAACCAAACTGTTTGATTTCTGATAAAAAAAATTTCTTTTCCCTGCTATCGTCTCGTCGTCACACAGCGTCAGAGTAATTAAATTAAGTCAAACAGAAAATCCGTTCAATCCTTTGAGAACCGATTCGTGTGATGAAAAGACAAGACCAAAATCCAGGAGTTCAAATGTCAAGGAAAGTTATCTAAAGTAGCCATAAGCGGAATATTTTCTTTGTGGCCGAACAAGCGAAACGAACGCTTCGGGGAAGATAAGTTGACTATCAGTGCTTAAATTCCACGTATCTAAGGTTTTGTCCTTTGCGATGAAAAATTTACACTACAGCTTATAAATTTACTAACAATCTCAAAATTGACACAATATCCTCTAACTTACAAATAAAATAAATTATTTCAAATACCAAACTTTACAAAAATGTTTTCTCAACTTATCAATGAGATTATTTTGCCGTTTATTTAAAACTTTTATACTTTGCCGATATATTTAAAACTATAGCTAAATTTTTGGGCCACAACTACATTACACCTGGGAAGACAATTTTCGTTGAGTTAGGTTTGACAATCCATTTTGACTAACTTTTAGCTTCTGAATCCAAAAATGACCTCAGTTTTTCTGTATCATGTCAGGTTTGCATGCTTCAGGATCCAGACGCTTTGTATTTTCTTTTCTTTTTATGTGCAGTGTCCCTTTGAGACTTAAGCGATCATGGCTTTCCATTTCCCCCTATCCTTTTCCGTTCTCAATAAGTTTCGTCCCTTTGCCACCTCCACCACCTGTCATCCACTTCCTTAAGTCCGCCAGGTAGGTCATACGTTGCTTTCCTTTGTCTCTTTTTCCCTCTAAAAGGTTAATGGTTGAATTGGACCAGGAAACAGTAGTATTAAAAAGTGCTCAATACACGTGTGACAAAAATAAAATAAAAGTAAAAATAACATGTAGGGCTTTTAACTTTAAAAATCAAGAGGTCAGTTGCATCCGCTGCATTGGTTTCAACTTTACGGTCTCCTCAGGCGATTTTTTATCAAATGACCAACAAACGCTTTTTTATTTTTTTTTTAAATTAAGAACGCTATATTATTGTTTTCAAAAATAAATAAACAAAACATACGACGTTGGGTGTAATAGAAAGGGAGGAGGAGGATGTAAAGAAGGAAGAAGAAAAGAAGGAGGTGTAATAGAAAGGGAGGAGGAGGACGTAAAAAGGGAGGAGGAAGGAGTGTAAAGAAGGAAAAAGAAGGAAGAAGAAATAGAAAGGGAGGAGGAGGACGTAAAGAAGGAAGAAGAAGAAAAGAAGGAGGGGTAATAGAAAGGAGGAGGAGGAAAGAAAAAAGAAGGAGGTGTAATAGAAAGGGAGGAGGAGGACGTAAAGAAGGAAGGAGAAGAAAAAGAAGGAGGTGTAATAGAAAGGGAGGAGGAGGACGTAAAGAAGGAAGAAGAAGAAAAAGAAGGAGGTGTAATAGAAAGGGAGGAGGAGGACGTAAAGAAGGAAGGAAGAAGAAGAAGGGAGGAATAGAATGGGAGGAGGAGGACGTAAGAAGGAAGGAGAAGAAAAGAAGGAGGTGTAATAGAAAGGGAGGAGGAGGACGTAAGGAAGAAAAAAAGAAGGAGGAGGTAAAAAGAAGGAAGAAGAAGAAAAGAAGGAGGTGTAATAGAAAAGGAGGACGTAAAGAAGGAAGGGAAAGAAAAAGAAGGAAATAGAAAGAAAAGAAGGAAAAGGGAGGTAATAGAATCTAGGAGGAGGACGGAAGGAAGGAAGAAAAGAAGGAGGTGTAAAAAAGGAAGGAAAAAGAAAAGAAGGAAAAGAAGGAAGAAGAAGAAAAAGAAGGAGATGTAATAGAATGGGAGGAGGAGGACGTAAAGAAGGAAGGAGAAGAAAAAGAAGGAGGTGTAATAGAAAGGGAGGAGGAGGACGTAAAGAAGGAAGAAGAAGAAAAAGAAGGAGGTGTAATAAAAGGGAGGAGGAGGATGTGTAATAGAAAGGGAGGAGGAGGATGTAAAGAAGGAAGAAGAAGAAAAAAGAGGAGGATAGAAAGGGAGGAGGAGGACGTAAAGAAGGAAGAAGAAGAAAAAGAAGGAGGTGTAATAGAAAGGGAGGAGGAAAAAAGAAGGAAGAAGAAGAAAAAAGAAGGAGGTAATAGAAAGGAGGAGGAGTAGAAAAGGAAGAAGAAGGAAGGAGATGTAAAAAGGGAGGAGGAGGATGTAAAGAAGGAAGAAGAAGAAAAAGAAGGAGGTGTAATAGAAAGGGAGGAGGAGGATGTAAAGAAGGAAGAAGAAGAAAAAGAAGGAGGTGTAATAGAAAGGGAGGAGGAGGATGTAAAGAAGGAAGAAGAAGAAAAAGAAGGAGGTTTTATTCAAAGAAGGAGGAATAGAAAGGGAGGAGGAGGATGAAAAGAAAGAAGAAGAAAAGAAGAGGTGTAATAGAAAGGGAGGAGGAGGATGTAAAGAAGGAAGAAGAAGAAAAGAAGGTATAATATAAAAGGAGGAGGAGATAGGAGGAGGATGTAAAGAAGAAGAAAAAAGAAAAGGTATATATATATATATATAAGAAGAAGAAAAAGAAGGATAGGAGGACGTAAAGAAGGAAGAAGAAGAAAAAGAAGGAGGTGTAATAGAAAGGGATAGGAGGATGTAAAAAAGGAACAGGAAGAAAAAGAAGTGCAGTTTAATTTATATTACTATAAATCATTCATGCAAAAACTAAATTAGTAAAGTTAATGATATAAAATGGCGAAATCACTTCGCTAACAAAATGTTAAAAGTGATATAACCTGCTATTCACTCAATGAATGTTATGATCCTTTTTTATAATTGTAAACTGTATTATGTCTTCCTTAAATATGCAAGTAGTTTCGACGATTCCTCTGTTCATCATCAGGCATGGAAATTATTTAATTTTTCGTAGCATCTGACACAAAAAAATATAATGCGAATCGAAATATGTTTTTTGAAGTATGTTATTGATAACAGATACAAACTTATGGAGCGTACAGTCGCAACGCTAACGTTGAATTTTTTTTGTAAATTTAAGAGAGTGCGTTTTTTACTAATGTGGCAATTTAAGAATTTTTTTGTAGGTGTTTATCAGTCAACGTGTCATGAACTAAATAGTTCAATAATTAGAGTAACCTCTTACAACAAAAAATGAATAATTTATATGAATGATTCATTGTAATATATATATATATATATATATATATATATATATATATATATATGTGTGTGTGTGTGTGTGTGTGTGTGTGTGTGTGTATCCAAGTAAAATGAGATATAATTCCACTCTACGTAACATTTAATTTAAAAGAGGGCTCAATACAAAGTAGAGCTAAATATTATTTATTTTAGGATATTAAAACAAAAACATATTAAAAATCGCTACACAATTACAATCATGTTTCAACACTACAAATGTGTCTCCTCGGGCGATGTTAAACTACTAGCGAGTGAACGATTAATTCAATTTAAAAAGCAGAACACATCATCTTTTTTCGAGAAAAAAAACAGAATAAAAATAGGCTCGTGGCTTTACCGTGATTAATCCATCCAATGTGACCTATGCTAAATTTACACTCACCGAAAAAATTCTAATATAGGTCATGACACGAATTTGTCTGCATATAAGTCCTAGACAATTTCCTTATGGACAGATACAAGTGGTTACATTATTTCGTAAGATATATTGAAGTCTGGCGTTCAACTTTCCTAATAAGTAAAAGCGAAAGAATTAGAGATACAATTTAACACAATGCTCACCAGTTATATGCTCTTTCAGCTTCTTACATGAAATTATGCAGTTGATAAATAAAAGGCCCGTTTAAGGAACCCTTTAAAAAAGAAAAACAGATAAAAAATTACCGAATTATTTTGGTCAGTTATTATGCAACCGTTAAATAAAGAGCATCGATATAAAATGTTAATAATACCAGCTAATCAATGTGAGATGTTAGCAATGCTAATTAAACACCTGTACATACATATAAGATGTTAATAATACTAACTAAACATCAATACAGAGCTATAGCAAATCAAAATGATTTGTACAAATAGAATAGTAAACTATATAAGGTGCACCGCAGTTCATCTACTGATTATTACAAAAAAATATTATGAAATTCAAAGTTTAAACGTATTGTAAGGTAAAAGTTAGTCTATGCCTACAATTTACAGTTAATTCACTTCTTTGATTTAATAAGAAATTTTTCTCAGAAAATCTGATAATTTCTAATTTTTCACGTAAGCATAGAAAATAGGGTTCATTTAAAGATCTACATGTTCTAACTTTTTAAAATTTTCCATTTTGTTTTAGGAGTTTTATTAACTTCTTTTAAATTCTTTTAAATTCCAAAAATATTAGAAAGAGATGTACTATTTCTATAACTACTATTGGTGCAGGATAAAATATGTTGATACCACATAATCTTAAGAGAATTCTTAGTACTACTAATGTAAAATTTTTCAACGGCCGGATTCTGTATTATAATACTTAGATAAATAAGATAATTAGTTAAACATTGATTTCGTAATGAGTATTTGTTAGAATTCTTACAATTACTTTGGTTAATATTATTTGAAAGTGTTTGGTGTTATGCATAACATCCTTATAGAAGTCTCGAACTGATGAGGCTCTTTAAGAAACTGACTTTAGTTTTTAGCTTAACGTTTTCGTCCTGTAACACTTTGAGGTGTTATACAAAACTATCCCCAACTTAGCCTATTCTCCGTTTAATTACCTTATATCCTATAAAAAAACAATAAACATATGAGACCTATGCTTATTACCGGATTTTTATAAACCTATAATACAGGACTATAACAATGTTTGTTTTGAAATTGAGTATGGGATGTTTTGCCATTTTTTATAGAATTAAATAAAAATTATTTGCCGAAAATAGCTTTTGTTACCCAGCAGCAGATTTTAATATCTTTATGTAAGAAATGGTCAAGATTTTAAATCAAGCTTTGCAAATTATGACAAAATCCTTGGCATTTTAAATATCTTAATTAAATTTCGACAACCAAGAATATTAGACAAAGGACTAGGCATGTATTCACTTCAGAATTAAATTATATCAATGACAAACTCTACCAACCAATGTCTGGGGAAAATCCTCAATATCAGGTGGCCAGAAGTCGTCTCTAATGACCAACTGTGGGACAGGACTAGACAAGCCCCAATCAAGATTGATATCAAGAAACGGAAATGGGGATGTATCGACCACACACTCAGCAAGCCTGCTTCTAGTGTCACCAGGTAAGCCCTTGACTGGAATCCACAAGGGAAGCGAAGTCTACCAAAACTGACTTGGCGCAGAAATGTTGATGCAGAGATGAAGGCAGCTGGCACGACATGGCCCGAGCTGATGAGTATCGCCCGGAACCGTGTTCCCTAAAGAATCAAGAGGTATAATAATAAATAATGACAAAAAACAAGCCTATCACAAACTATGTAAAGTGATTATATTCAAGGGCTTTATAATGTTCCCATTCCTAATTTCGATAAAGACATTTACACTGCCATTATCAGCATGTACTTTAATTATATAAAAACAGAATTGGTAATTAAACTGTAGACATTAAAAATAAATAATCAAGTTCTGTACATCAAGCCATTAAATTGGAATTAGTTTTTTTGAACTCAGCCTCACCAAATTAGTGAAAATAAATTATATGCCTGTTTTGTACGAAAGCATGTTTAGGCCAGTCTAATTAAAACCGGATTTTTTTTTCAGAAAACTATAATTAATATCCATTTTTTTTAAATTTTAATTTTTATAATTAATACCGGTTTTATGGTGGTTATTAACGGATTAAGAGAAAGAAAGAAAGGCGTGTTTAAACCGCTATGTAATATCTAATCTATAAGGCAGTGAATGTTAGACAATATCCTCCCGGATTTCAGAAAGTAAGCAAAGCATTCTGGGATAGAAAAATGTCGTCAGAATCAAAGTAAAGAGTGCTGAAATGCCATGTTATATATACAATCTCCTATAAGCAGTGATTAATAGACAGTCTTCTCGTAGATGGAGAATCGTAGCGACAGAGATGTGATTCTACCTACGAACACTGAAAATACGCCGAAAAGGTGTAAACAGCGTAAAGATTTTAAGGAAACTGGAACAATAAAAAGTATACTTAAATAGGAAAGAGACAGTTGATATTACTAGGACATATAATGAGGAAAGTAGACCCTGACAGAGCATAATAATACAAGGGGAAGACAGGGATTAACATAATTAAAGAGTTTAGATCCATGTTAATGGCAGACCGGAGAAAGATAGGTATGGTTAGAGCTATAAGCGATAGGAAGTTATTTTTTATGTATAGCTGGTCACTCGTATTCTAGGATACCCGTTTACTAGGGGGGCTAACCAATGACTATTGCAGACTTTCACTCAGGTACATTTGTATCAGGTCATCCCATAAGTTCTGTCGGAATTTTACCTTTTTAAAAAATGAACGAAATTTAAAGAGTATTTTATAATGTCTCATGGAGCTGAACATTATTTTTATGTTTAGATGCATTTAAACTGATCAAATGTTATAAAAGTAGATTTTGTTTGATTAAAATACTGCCAATATGGAAATCCCCAAGAATCATTTGAGGCACATAATGCTTTATGAGTTCAAGAAAGGAAACTCAGCAGCCGAAGCGGCTAGAAACATTCACTCAGTTTATGGAGAGGAATGTGTGAATGAAAGAACTTGCAGAAGATTGTTTGCAAAATTCAGAGGTGGAAATTTCACCCTTGAAGATGAAGATCGAACCGGACGTCCAGTTGAGTTTGATGAAAAGCTTCTTGAAGCAGCCCTTGAAGAAAATCTTGCTTTATCAGTTGAGGAATTGGCAGTGGTTCTCAGTTCAAACCATACAACTGTTCACCGTCATCTTCAACTACTTGGAAAAGTTCGTAAACTTGGAAAATGGGTGCCTCATGAATTGTCTGAAAACAACCTCAAATCCCGAGTTGACATTTGCTCTTCTCTCCATTCTCGCTAACTTGTTTCACCTTTTTTGGATAGACTTGTGACTGGCGACGAAAATTGGATCTTTTATCGAAATGTTAAGCGTCGTACACAGTGGCTTGGTAAAGGGGAAGGACCCCAGCCACAGCCGAGAAGAGAACTTCATGGACAAAAGGTTCTTCTTTCAATCTGGTGGGATCGCCAAGGAATAATCCACTTTGAATTCTTACCACCTACTGCAACAATTAATGACCAAATATACTGTCAGCAATTAGAGCGTTTGAACCAAGCTTTGAGGAAAAAAGACCTGCTCTAGTGAATCAAAAAGAGGTGATGTTTCATCAGGACAATGCGCGACCCCACACAGAAAGAATCACGTCACAAAAGATCGAAGAACTTGTTTGGGAGAAAATTCCTCATCCACCTTATTCTCCTGATCTTCAGACTACCATTTGTTTTGTAGCTTACAGAATCATTTGGAAGAAACATCTTTTGTAACACAGGGAGAGGTTAAAACTGACATTTGTGAGTTCTTCGAATCAAAGCCAAAAGAATTTTACAGTAATGGAATTAGTAAGCTTGTTAATAGATGGAAGGAAGTCATAGATAATCAGGGAAAATACATTGTTGATTGAATCTGTAATTAAATGTAACATTTGGTCACTTGTTTTCTTTATTCAAAATTCGGACAGGGATGACCTGATATTTGTTCAACACCCACATAGTCAACCTGTGGTTTATACTGCAACTATACTGAGCAGACCTTACAGTTTCTGGGAAAGAGCGTGCTACGTACAATCTGATCAACACCAGCTCACTCAACCCCTCGGTCACGATGACTTGTGACTTTGTGCTAGTACAGCTATCGATGGCACACAAGGGTTTCGTCTACCCAATTTCATTCACAGAGCTTCGGTCAACTCGTGGTATGATTTTCAGACATTTTCCAAATGTGACGCACGCTGGGATCGACTCCTCCATTCCGATAACATCAGGAAGACTCCTTCCTAATAAATCGACCGTGGTGAGATTCGAACCCGGGTTTCATGGTCAGAATGAGAACGTTCTAACCACTCGGCCACGTGCGTATAATAAGAATTTGTAGTGATCCATGATCGCTGACAGGATATGAACACAGAAAAGAATAGGAGGATATAGGGAATGATGGAGCAGAGAAAAGTGATAAAGATCAGGTTTCGGTGTCCAGATATGATATCCTTCCCGACAGGTCTGCGTGCGATGCCGAACGCTCTGCACCTGTTTCTTTGTCACTGATACCATCTCTGCGTAAAACTACCTTCTAAACTCTCCCTGGGATGTGTTTTCAGCGTAATGGTTAACGGGGCGTAGCGTAATGCTTAAGGAGTTTAGAGGAATCGGCGAGTTGTGTTCAAGTGTCTGTCCTCGTCTGGAGCATTTAGCTAGCAAGAGCCCCCTTGGGAAAGTCATGAATTGGCCTCTCCCTATTCTCAGATATCAGTTTAATGGCAAAGTAGGTTGAGCTCTTTAGCCGTGGGTGGTTGCCAGACGAACAGAATTAGTGCGCTGAATTTAAAACTCTGGAAAAAGAAAACGACTCCACTGTCTTTCCCAAAAATCGATAATCGATTTATTTATCGATGATTCACAATTCGGAGTCTGTCTATATTTCTGTGATGAGGTATTATGTAAATTATTTACATTATTCGGACTATTGTCCTCATCTTTGTCGCCATATTTATCACAACGTTTCGGCCGTTGTCCGCTCCGGCCTTCTTCAGGTGGTTGGAATTTCGAACTGAATTCTTTATTTCGCTCAGTGGGGTAGTATATATATATATATATATATGTGTGTGTGTGTGTGTGTGTGTGTATATATATATATATATATATATATATATATATATATTAGTTAGTTTACGAAAAACTAGGTAATCCGTATGGGTAAACCCAAGGAGGATAAAATCCAGAGAGCTCAATGTAAATCCAGAGCAAATAATTTAAATAAAAACAAACCACTTTAAGGTTCCATGTAATAAATTATTTCACCACAGCCCTTTTAAAAGGACTGCGGATCATCAGACTTTACGTCCAAAGGTTGAAACAAAAATGAAAAGAAATTTACACATTTTTGATGGGCCGTATTAAGCATATGTAAATTAACGAAGTGAGGAAGTGAGGTGGGAGAGAGAAGACATGAGTGAGTTAGATGTAATTTCTATACTTTCATACTCAAAATTATTTGAGGAGGTCCAGACATTGACACATTTAAACGGTTAAGTAAACGGAAGTTATATATTGATATCGAAGGGGTAGAGGTGAAAAAACACATAAAGAGAAAAAGAGAGAAGGAAGTCATGAGAGAAGATGTCACTAATTTTCTTTGGAAAAAAAAAGGCTAGAAAAGGATGCTGTTATTTTGCTTTACATTGAAAGTGTTATTTTGGGGGTTCATAAAGATTATAATGTTTGATATAAATTTGAATGTCTAAACTGTCTACAAAGAATTATATTTGATGTTTGTTAGTGATTTAAAATTTTTTAAATTTTGAGGAGTTTCTATGAAATAGTTGATTAGAAAAATATTCATAGAAAGTACATTAAAAGAATAAAATTTTATTTTAAAATATAAGTTTATTTCTAGTAATCTTTTTTATCTTTTTTAAAAAAAATTTTATTATTGATTATTATGTTGACATCTCTATTCGTTTGAATTTTGTTCATGAATTTAACTCGTGACTGTTTCTAGATAGGTAATCTCTTTTACTTAAATTTTAGTTCAGTTAATATGGTGTAATATTTGAAGGTAATATTAAAGATCTTGCTCTGTTATATAGTGTATACACACCCATATATATATATATATATATATATATATATATATGTATTAAAGAGAAACAAAAACATTTGTTGGATCCAACGGGCAGATTGCCAGGGCCTAAAAAACTTCTCAAGAAAGATGAAAAATCCTTAAACAAAATTACCTACTCAGTAAAGAGCTCAAAACATAGATTTCCTAGACCGAGCCAAAAAATTTTACCGTCGAAAATCCTTTGAAAGAATGGCTTGAACTTGAACTGAAATACTGGTGGGTGACAGATCATTTGCCAATATATATATATATATATATATATATATATATATATATATATATATATATATAATTATGAAAGTGAAGACGTTAGAATCCATGGTAATATTTTATTTCGGGAAACCGATACTTCAACGGCTTCGCAAAATAAAATATTACCATGGGTTTCTAAAGTCTCCGCTTGCATAATTATCATTTGGTCTGTTCTTACTATACCTCTTTTGGAATTATCCATACGGATTATCAAATAATATTATCACATATATATATATATATATATATATATATATATATATATATATATATATATATATATATATATTTTATTTGAACTCATAGATAAATATTCCAGCTTTTGTAATTTGATTTAGTTGGTGTGTTGTTATTTTGAGGATAAAATAAAAATAACAACACACCAACTAAGTCAAAATTACAAAGAACTAACATTATCTATGAGTTCAAATGTTCTTTATTAAGGAACTGCGTTCCTCACCAAACCGGACTCATAAATAATTACATCGGCTACACAAACCACATGTTTATCCAGACGTCTTACATTACACCTATCTGATCACAGTGCCATCAGAACACATTTAAACACACACTCAGATTTACCTGACACTATTAGGAACATATTAGTAGAAAAACAAAAATATATTAACTGCATCCACTTGCAAAAAAAGACTAAAAAATAATGGAAGCTCTAATAAAAAAAAAAAAAAACCCTTAACAATATTAACTATGAACAAAGCCACACTGTGCTAACCGTATTCGAAACTAAAAACATCACTACCACACACTGAACATACACAGAACACACACACTCTACTAAGCTGATAATTGAATCATCCTTGATAATGGCTAAAGGTATAGCCGAAAGCGCTCGGAAACACAGAACATTCGGACAGTTCTTACACACTTTTGTCCAGAAAAGAAAGCTCTTGTTAGAACACAAGAAAAATTAAATAAAAAGCTCAACCGTAGTACCTTGTCTGTCGTTTTAAATGAAATATATATATATATATATATATATATATATATATATATAAAGTAGGCATATGGATTTGTCATCCACCGACTCCCCTTCACAAAATATTGCATCTCAACAATTACTCTACTCCCTTTTCCGCCCTCTTTTAATTTTCCCTCTTTTCTCAGTTTCTCCCCTTTTCGACAAATTAACCACTCCTTCTAAAAGTTTGCTACTTTTCTAAATTTTGCTTTCGTCTCTATGTTTGTCTTTCCTTTCTATCTTTCTCTTCTTTCCTTCCAAACACCACATTCGCCCCATGTCATCCAACCCTTTCTTTAACTCTATCACCTCGCCTCCTTTACTTTATTAGGCTCCATTACAGTTTTCAACATGTCAGTTACCATGTTTTTCGATGCAGCCGTAACAGAAAACTGTTAGGCGGATATCGCATGCAGCGTGTACGCGATACGGGTATCTAGACACGTAAACACATATTCCGGGTATATCTGGGCCTTCCTTTCTTTATCAATTGTTCAGGTTTAGTGTTTGTTGCTAAGGATGTTTTAATAATAGACCGTACTTTTTACAAGGTTCAAGAGCTACTCAGGGTAGAGGCTTACTGTTGAACTGGTAAGGATGAAGGAGTTGTGCTATATGAATGGGAAAGGAAATTGTAGGAAGTGATGATTATTATGAGGAGAAGAGGATGACAGTTACAGAGTTACTTGAAGAGGCCAAGATAGTAGTATTCATAGAAGCACCTACGCGGGAGTCTGTACCATAAAGCGGCAGTTTTGGGGTAAAATCTGTTGGAATGAAATATGATTTTTACATTTGAATTACAGGGAAGATAAGGGTCAATCGACTCTGTAAAAGTAGCATGGCGTGTCATAGCTGTAATAGTCTGAACTGGAGGAAAAGAGAATGTAGTCCATTTGGAACAAAGGAATGGAGCTCATCAGAACATTTTCCATGGAAATAACGATAGAGTAGAGAGAGGCTTAGCTGTAAAGGTCTGAACTGGTGGAATTAAGGAATGGAGCTCATCTGAACATTTTTCATGGAAATAACGATAGTAGAGAGAGGCTTAGCTGTAAAGGTCTGAACTGGTGGAACTAAGGAATGGAGCTCATCTGAGCATTTTCCATGGAAATAACGATAGAGTAGAGAGAGGTTTTAGCTGGGTCTGAACTGGTGGAAAGGGAGCTCATCTGAGCATTTTTCATGGAAATAACGATAGAGTAGAGAGAGGCTTAGCTGTAAAGGTCTGAACTGGTGGAACTAACTCATCTGAACATTTTTCATGGAAATAACGATAGACTTTAGCTGTAAAGGTCTGAACTGGAGGAACTTTTCATCTGGAGCTCATCAGAACATTTTCCATGGAAATAACGATAGAGTAGAAAGAGGCTTAGAAAGGTCTGAACTGGTGGAATTAAGGAATGGAGCTCATCTGAACATTTTCCATGGAAATAACGATAGAGTAGAAAGAGGCTTAACTGTAAAGGTCTGAACTGGTGGAACTAAGGAATGGAGGTCATGAAATAACGAGAGCATTTTCCATGGAAATAACGATAGAATAGATTTGAGCTCATCTGAACATTTTCCATGGAAATAACGATAGAGTAGAGAGAGGCTTAGAATAACTGGTGGAACGAATGGAGCTATCTGAACATTTTCCATGGAAATAACGATAGAGTAGAGAGAGGCTTAGCTGTAAAGGTCTGAACTGGTGGAACTAAGGAATGGAGCTCATCTGAGCATTTTCCATGGAAATAACGATAGAGTAGAAAGAGGCTTAGCTGTAAAGGTCTGAACTGGTGGAATTAAGGAATGGAGCTCATCTGAACACTTTCCATGGAAATAACGATAGAGTAGAGAGAGGCTTAGCTGTAAAGGTCTGAACTGGTGGAACTAAGGAATGGAGCTCATCTGAACATTTTCCATGGAAATAACGATAGAGTAGAAAGAGGCTTAGCTGTAAAGAACTGGTGGAATTTTGGAGCTCATCTGAACACTTTCCATGGAAATAACGATAGAGTAGAGAGAGGCTTAGCTGTAAAGGTCTGAACTGGTGGAACTAAGGAATGGAGCTCATCTGAACATTTTTCATGGAAATAACGATAGAGTAGAGAGAGGCTTAGCTGTAAAGGTCTGAACTGGTGGAATTAAGGAATGGAGCTCATCTGAACATTTTCCATGGAAATAACGATAGAGTAGAGAGAGGCTTAGCTGTAAAGGTCTGAAATGGTGGAACTAAGGAATGGAGCTCATCTGAACATTTTCCATGGAAATAACGATAGAGTAGAAAGAGGCTTAGCTGTAAAGGTCTGAACTGGTGGAACTAAGGAATGGAGCTCATCTGAACATTTTCCATGGAAATAACGATAGAGTAGAGAGAGGCAGCTGTAAAGGTCTGAACTGGTGGAACTAAGGAATGGAGCTCATCTGAACATTTTCCATGGAAATAACGATAGAGAGAGAGGCTTTTCCATGGAAATAACGATGAGTAAAGGTCTGAAAGGTCTGAACTGGGAACTAAGGAATGGAGCTCATCTGAACATTTTCCATGGAAATAACGATAGAGTAGAGAGAGGCTTAGCTGTAAAGGTCTGAACTGGTGGAACTAAGGAATGGAGCTCATCTGAACATTTTCCATGGAAATAACGATAGAGTAGAGAGAGGCTTAGCTGTAAAGGTCTGAACTGGTGGAACTAAGGAATGGAGCTCATCTGAACATTTTCCATGGAAATAACGATAGAGTAGAGAGAGGCTTAGCTGTAAAGGTCTGAACTGGTGGAACTAAGGAATGGAGCTCATCTGAACATTTTCCATGGAAATAACGATAGAGTAGAGAGAGGCTTAGCTGTAAAGGTCTGAACTGGTGGAACTAAGGAATGGAGCTCATCTGAACATTTTCCATGGAAATAACGATAGAGTAGAGAGAGGCTTAGCTGTAAAGGTCTGAACTGGTGGAACTAAGGAATGGAGCTCATCTGAACATTTTCCATGGAAATAACGATAGAGTAGAGAGAGGCTTAGCTGTAAAGGTCTGAACTGGTGGAACTAAGGAATGGAGCTCATCTGAACATTTTCCATGGAAATAACGATAGAGTAGAGAGAGGCTTAGAACTGGTGGAACTAAGGAAAGGTCTGAACTGGTGGAACTAAGGAATGGGGCTCATCTGAACATTTTCCATGGAAATAACGATAGAGTAGAGAGAGGCTTAGCTGTAAAGGTCTGAACTGGTGGAACTAAGGAATGGAGCTCATCTGAACATTTTCCATGGAAATAACGATAGAGTAGAGAGAGGCTTATGTTCTGAACTGGTGGAACTAAGGAATGGAGCTCATCTGAACATTTTCCATGGAAATAACGATAGTGTAGAGAAGGGTTAGCTCTAAAGGTCTGAACTGGTGGAACTAAAGAATGGAGGTAATCAGAATATTCATGGAAATAACGATAGAGAGAGGCTTAGCTGTAAAGGTCTGAACTGGTGGAACTAAGGAATGGAGATCTGAACATTTTCCATGGAAATAACGATAGAGTATAGAGAGGCTTAGCTGTAAAGGTCTGAACTGGTGGAACTAAGGAATGGAGCTCATCTGAACATTTTCCATGGAAATAACGATAGAGTAGAGAGAGGCTTAGCTGTAAAGGTCTGAACTGGTGGAACTAAGGAATGGAGCTCATCTGAACATTTTCCATGGAAATAACGATAGAGTAGAGAGAGGCTTAGCTGTAAAGGTCTGAACTGGTGGAACTAAGGAATGGAGCTCATCTGAACATTTTCCATGGAAATAACGATAGAGTAGAGAGAGGCTTAGCTGTAAAGGTCTGAACTGGTGGAACTAAGGAATGGAGCTCATCTGAACATTTTCCATGGAAATAACGATAGAGAGAGGCTTAGAGAGAGGTCTTAGCTGTAAAGGTCTGAACTGGTGGAATGGAAATAAGGAATGGAGCTCAACTGGTGAAATAAGGAATTTCCAACATTTTCCATGAAATAACGATAGAGTAGAGAGAGGCTTAGCTGTAAAGGTCTGAACTGGTGGAACTAAGGAATGGAGCTCATCTGAACATTTTCCATGGAAATAACGATAGAGTAGAGAGAGGCTTAGCTGTAAAGGTCTGAACTGGTGGAACTAAGGAATGGAGCTCATCTGAACATTTTCCATGGAAATAACGATAGAATAGAGAGAGGCTTAGCTGTAAAGGTCTGAACTGGTGGAACTAAGGAATGGAGCTCATCTGAACATTTTCCATGGAAATAACGATAGAGTAGAGAGAGGCTTAGCTGTAAAGGTCTGAACTGGTGGAACTAAGGAATGGAGCTCATCTGAACATTTTCCATGGAAATAACGATAGAGTAGAGAGAGGCTTAGCTGTAAAGGTCTGAACTGGTGGAACTAAGGAATGGAGCTCATCTGAACATTTTCCATGGAAATAACGATAGAGTAGAGAGAGGCTTAGCTGTAAAGGTCTGAAACTGGTGGAACTAAGGAATGGAGCTCATCTGAACATTTTCCATGGAAATAACGATAGAGTAGAGAGAGGCTTAGCTGTAAAGGTCTGAACTGGTGGAACTAAGGAATGGAGCTCATCTGAACATTTTCCATGGAAATAACGATAGAGTAGAGAGAGGCTTAGCTGTAAAGGTCTGAACTGGTGGAACTAAGGAATGGAGCTCATCTGAACATTTTCCATGGAAATAACGATAGAGTAGAGAGAGGCTTAGCTGTAAAGGTCTGAACTGGTGGAACTAAGGAATGGAGCTCATCTGAACATTTTCCATGGAAATAACGATAGAGTAGAGAGAGGCTTAGCTGTAAAGGTCTGAACTGGTGGAACTAAGGAATGGAGCTCATCTGAACATTTTCCATGGAAATAACGATAGAGTAGAGAGAGGCTTAGCTGTAAAGGTCTGAACTGGTGGAACTAAGGAATGGAGCTCATCTGAACATTTTCCATGGAAATAACGATAGAGTAGAGAGAGGCTTAGCTGTAAAGGTCTGAACTGGTGGAACTAAGGAATGGAGCTCATCTGAACATTTTCCATGGAAATAACGATAGAGTAGAAAGAGGCTTAGCTGTAAAGGTCTGAACTGGTGGAACTAAGGAATGGAGCTCATCTGAACATTTTCCATGGAAATAACGATAGAATAGAAAGAGGCTTAGCTGTAAAGGTCTGAACTGGTGGAACTAAGGAATGGAGCTCATCTGAACATTTTCCATGGAAATAACGATAGAGTAGAGAGAGGCTTAGCTGTAAAGGTCTGAACTGGTGGAACTAAGGAATGGAGCTCATCTGAACATTTTCCATGGAAATAACGATAGAGTAGAGAGAGGCTTAGCTGTAAAGATCTGAACTGGTGGAACTAAGGAATGGAGCTCATCTGAACATTTTCCATGGAAATAACGATAGAGTAGAGAGAGGCTTAGCTGTAAAGGTCTGAACTGGTGGAACTAAGGATTGGAGCTCATCTGAACATTTTCCATGGAAATAACGATAGAATAGAGAGAGGCTTAGCTGTAAAGGTCTGAACTGGTGGAACTAAGGAATGGAGCTCATCTGAACATTTTCCATGGAAATAACGATAGAAATAACGATAGAGAGAGAGGCTTAGCTGTAAAGGTCTGAACTGGTGGAACTAAGGAATGGAGCTCATCTGAACATTTTCCATGGAAATAACGATAGAGTAGTGAGAGGCTTAGTTGTAAATGTCTGAACTGTTGGAACAAAGGAATGGAGCTCATCTGAACATTTTCCATGGAAATAACGATAGAATAGAGAGAGGCTTAGCTGTAAAGGTCTGAACTGGGGGAACTAAGGAATGGAGCTCATCTGAACATTTTCCATGGAAATAACGATAGAATAGAGAGAGGCTTAGCTGTAAAGGTCTGAACTGGTGGAACTAAGGAATGGAGCTCATCTGAACATTTTCCATGGAAATAACGATAGAGTAGAGAGAGGCTTAGCTGTAAAGGTCTGAACTGGTGGAACTAAGGAATGGAGCTCATCTGAACATTTTCCATGGAAATAACGATAGAATAGAGAGAGGCTTAGCTGTAAAGGTCTGAACTGGTGGAACTAAGGAATGGAGCTAATCTGAACATTTCCCATGGAAATAACGATAGAGTAGAGAGAGGCTTAGCTGTAAAGGCCTGAACTGTTGGAACTAAGGATTGGAGCTCATCTGAACATTTTCCATGGAAATAACGATAGAATAGAGAGAGGCTTAGCTGTAAAGGTCTGAACTGGTGGAACAAAGGAGTGGAGCTCATCTGAACATTTTCCATGGAATTAACGATAGAATAGAGAGAGGCTTAGTCGTAAAGGTCTGAACTGGTGGAACTAAGAGAGCTCATCTGAACATTTTCCATGGAAATAACGATAGAGTAGAGAGAGGCTTAGCTGTAAAGGTCTGAACTGGTGGAACTAAGGAATGGAGCTCATCTGAACATTTTCCATGGAAATAACGATAGAATGGAGCTCATCTAGGAAATAACGATAGAGAGAGAGAGGCTTAGCTGTAAAGGTCTGAACTGGTGGAACTAAGGAATGGAGCTCATCTGAACATTTTCCATGGAAATAACGATAGAGTAGAGAGAGGCTTAGCTGTAAAGGTCTGAACTGGTGGAACTAAGGAATGGAGCTCATCTGAACATTTTCCATGGAAATAACGATAGAGTAGAGAGAGGCTTAGCTGTAAAGGTCTGAACTGGTGGAACTAAGGAATGGAGCTCATCTGAACATTTTCCATGGAAATAACGATAGAGTAGAGAGAGGCTTAGCTGTAAAGGTCTGAACTGGTGGAACTAAGGAATGGAGCTCATCTGAACATTTTCCATGGAAATAACGATAGAGTAGAGAGAGGCTTAGCTGTAAAGGTCTGAACTGGTGGAACTAAGGAATGGAGCTCATCTGAACATTTTCCATGGAAATAACGATAGAGTAGAGAGAGGCTTAGCTGTAAAGGTCTGAACTGGTGGAACTAAGGAATGGAGCTCATCTGAACATTTTCCATGGAAATAACGATAGAGTAGAGAGAGGCTTAGCTGTAAAGGTCTGAACTGGTGGAACTAAGGAATGGAGCTCATCTGAACATTTTCCATGGAAATAACGATAGAATAGAGAGAGGCTTAGCTGTAAAGGTCTGAACTGGTGGAACTAAGGAATGGAGCTCATCTGAACATTTTCCATGGAAATAACGATAGAGTAGAGAGAGGAGGCTTAGCTGTAAAGGTCTGAACTGGTGGAACTAAGGAATGGAGCTCATCTGAACATTTTCCATGGAAATAACGATAGAGAGAGAGGCTTAGCTGAAAGGTCTGAACTGGTGGAACTAAGGAATGGAGCTCATCTCCATTTTCCATGGAAATAACGATAGAGTAGAGAGAGGCTTAGCTGTAAAGGTCTGAACTGGTGGAACTAAGGAATGGAGCTCATCTGAACATTTTCCATGGAAATAACGATAGAGTAGAGAGAGGCTTAAAAGGTCTGAACTGGTGGAACTAAGGAATGGAGCTCATCTGAACATTTTCCATGGAAATAACGATAGAGTAGAGAGAGGCTTAGCTGTAAAGGTCTGAACTGGTGGAACTAAGGAATGGAGCTCATCTGAACATTTTCCATGGAAATAACGATAATGAGAGGCTTAGCTGTAAAGGTCTGAACTGGTGAAACAAGGAATCCATGGAACATTTTCCATGGAAATAACGATAGAATAGAGAGAGGCTTAGCTGTAAAGGTCTGAACTGGTGGAACTAAGGAATGGAGCTCATCTGAACATTTTCCATGGAAATAACGATAGAGTAGAGAGAGGCTTAGCTGTAAAGGTCTGAACTGGTGGAACTAAGGAATGGAGCTCATCTGAACATTTTCCATGGAAATAACGATAGAGTAGAGAGAGGCTTAGCTGTAAAGGTCTGAACTGGTGGAACTAAGGAATGGAGCTCATCTGAACATTTTCCATGGAAATAACGATAGAGTAGAGAGAGGGCTTAGCTGTAAAGGTCTGAACTGGAACTAAGGAATGGAGCTCATCTGAACATTTTCCATGGAAATAACGATAGAGTAGAGAGAGGCTTAGCTGTAAAGGTCTGAACTGGTGGAACTAAGGAATGGAGCTCATCTGAACATTTTCCATGGAAATAACGATAGAATAGAGAGAGGCTTAGCTGTAAAGGTCTGAACTGGTGGAACTAAGGAATGGAGCTCATCTGAACATTTTCCATGGAAATAACGATAGAGTAGAGAGAGGCTTAGCTGTAAAGGTCTGAACTGGTGGAACTAAGGAATGGAGCTCATCTGAACATTTTCCATGGAAATAACGATAGAATGGAGAGAGGCTTAGCTGTAAAGGTCTGAACTGGTGGAACTAAGGAATGGGGGTCATCTGAAGATTTTCCATGGAAATAACGATAGAGTAGAGAGAGGCTTAGCTGTAAAGGTCTGATCTGGTGAAACTAAGGAATGGAGGTCATCTGAACATTTTCCATGGAAATAACCATAAAGTAGAGAGAGGCTTAGCTGTAAAGGTCTGAACTGGTGGAACTAAGGAATGGAGGTCATCTGAACATTTTCCATGGAAATAACCATAAAGTAGAGAAGCTTAGCTGTAAAGATCTGAACTGGTGGAAATAAGGAATGGAGCTAATCTGAACATTTTCCATGGAAATAACGATAGAATGGAGAGAGGCTTAGCTGTAAAGGTCTGAACTGGTGGAACTAAGGAATGGAGCTCATCTGAACATTTTCCATGGAAATAAGGATAGAGTAGAGAGAGAGGTTTAGCTGTAAATGTCTGAACTGGTGGAACTATGGAATGGAGCTCATCTGAACATTTTCCATGGAAATAACAATAAAGTAGAGAGAGGCTTAACTGTAAAGATCTGAACTGGTGGAAATAATGAATGGAACTTATCTGAACATTTTCAATGGAAATAACTCAGAATAGAGATAGGCTTAGCTGTGAAAGTCTGAACTGATGGAACTAAGGAATGGTGCTCATCAGAATATTTTCCATGGAAATTACGATAGAGTTGAGAGAGGCTTAGGTGTAAAGGTCTGAACTGGGTGGAACTAAGGAATGGAGCTCATCTGAACATTTTCCATGGAAATAACGATAGAGTAGAGAGAGGCTTAGCTGTAAAGGTCTGAACTGGTGGAACTAAGGAATGGAGCTACTCCTAACATTTTCCATGGAAATAACTATAAAAAGGGAGAGGCTTAGCTGTAAAGGTCTGAACTGGTGGAACAAAGGAATGGAGCTCATCTGAACATTTTCCATGGAAATAACGATAGAGTAGAGAGAGGCTTAGATGTAAAGGTCTGAACTGGTGGAACTAAGGAATGGAAGTCGCCAGAATATTTTCCATGGAAATAACGATAGTGTAGAGAAGGGTTAGCTCTAAAGGTCTGAACTGGTGGAACTAAGGAATGGAGCTCATCTGAACATTTTCCATGGAAATAACGATAGAATAGAGAGAGGCTTAGCTGTAAAGGTCTGAACTGGTGGAACTAAGGAATGGAGCTCATCTGAACATTTTCCATGGAAATAACGATAGAGTAGAGAGAGGCTTAGCTGTAAAGGTCTGAACTGGTGGAACTAAGGAATGGAGCTCATCTGAACATTTTCCATGGAAATAACGATAGAATAGAGAGAGGCTTAGCTGTAAAGGTCTGAACTGGTGGAACTAAGGAATGGAGCTCATCTGAACATTTTCCATGGAAATAACGATAGAGTAGAGAGAGGCTTAGCTGTAAAGGTCTGAACTGGTGGAACTAAGGAATGGAGCTCATCTGAACATTTTCCATGGAAATAACGATAGAATAGAGAGAGGCTTAGCTGTAAAGGTCTGAACTGGTGGAACTAAGGAATGGAGCTCATCTGAACATTTTCCATGGAAATAACGATAGAGTAGAGAGAGGCTTAGCTGTAAAGGTCTGAACTGGTGGAACTAAGGAATGGAGCTCATCTGAACATTTTCCATGGAAATAACGATAGAATAGAGAGAGGCTTAGCTGTAAAGGTCTGAACTGGTGGAACTAAGGAATGGAGCTCATCTGAACATTTTCCATGGAAATAACGATAGAGTAGAGAGAGGCTTAGCTGTAAAGGTCTGAACTGGTGGAACTAAGGAATGGAGCTCATCTGAACATTTTCCATGGAAATAACGATAGAGTAGAGAGAGAGGCTTAGCTGTAAAGGTCTGAACTGGTGGAACTAAGGAATGGAGCTCATCTGAACATTTTCCATGGAAATAACGATAGAAGAGGCTTAGAAAGAGAGGCTTAACTGTAAAGGTCTGAACTTTCCATGGAACTAAGGAATGGAGCTCAACTGGTGGAATTAACATTTTCCATGGAAATAACGATAGAGTAGAGAGAGGCTTAGCTGTAAAGGTCTGAACTGGTGGAACTAAGGAATGGAGCTCATCTGAACATTTTCCATGGAAATAACGATAGAATAGAGAGAGGCTTAGCTGTAAAGGTCTGAACTGGTGGAACTAAGGAATGGAGCTCATCTGAACATTTTCCATGGAAATAACGATAGAATAGAGAGAGGCTTAGCTGTAAAGGTCTGAACTGGTGGAACTAAGGAATTAGCTGAAATAAAGGTTAGCTGTAAAGGTCTGAACTGGTGGAACTAAGGAATGGAGCTCATCTGAACATTTTCCATGGAAATAACGATAGAGTAGAGAGAGGCTTAGCTGTAAAGGTCTGAACTGGTGGAACCACGATATGGAAGGAAATAGCTCATCTGAACATTTTCCATGGAAATAACGATAGAGTAGAGAGAGGCTTAGCTGTAAAGCTCTGAAATGATGGAACTAAGGAATGGAACTCATCTGAACATTTTCCATGGAAATAACGATAAAGTAGAGAGAGGCTTAGCTGTAAAGCTTTGAAATGGTGGAACTAAGGAATGGAGCTCATCTGAACATTTTCCATGGAAATAACGATAGAAGAGTCAGAGGCTTAGCTGTAAAGGTCTGAACTGGTGGAACTAAGGAATGGAGCTCATCCGAACATTTTCTATGGAAATAACGATAGAATAGAGAGAGGCTTAGCTGTAAAGGTCTGAACTGGTGGAACTAAGGAATGGAGCTCATCTGAACATTTTCCATGGAAATAACGATAGAGTAGAGAGAGGCTTAGCTGTAAAGGTCTGAACTGGTGGAACTAAGGAATGGAGCTCATCTGAACATTTTTCAAGGAAATAATGATAGAGTAGAAAGAGGCTTAGCTGTAAAGGTCTGAACTGGTGGAACTAAGGAATGGAGCTCATCTGAACATTTTCCATGGAAATAAGGATAGAGTAGAAACAGGCTTAGCTGTAAAAGATTGAACTGGTGGAACTAAGGAATGGAGCTCATCTGAGCATTTTCCATGGAAATAACGATAGAGTAGAGAGAGGCTTAGCTGTAAAGGTCTGAACTGGTGGAACTAAGGAATGGAGCTCATCTGAGCATTTTCCATGGAAATAACGATAGAGTAGACAGAGGCTTAGCTGTAAAGGTCTGAACTGGTGGAATTAGGGAATGGAGCTCATCTGAACACTTTCCATGAAAATAACGATAGAGTAGAGAGAGGCTTAGCTGTAAAGGTCTGAACTGGTGGAACTAAGGAATGGAGCTCATCTGAGCATTTTCCATGGAAATAACGATAGAGTAGAGAGAGGCTTAGCTGTAAAGGTCTGAACTGGTGGAACTAAGGAATGGAGCTCATCTGAACATTTTCCATGGAAATAACGATAGAATAGAGAGAGGCTTAGCTGTAAAGGTCTGAACTGGTGGAACTAAGGAATGGAGATCATCTGAACATTTTCCATGGAAATAACGATAGAATAGAGAGAGGCTTAGCTGTAAAGGTCTGAACTGGTGGAACTAAGGAATGGAGCTCATCTGAACATTTTCCATGGAAATAACGATAGAGTAGAGAGAGGCTTAGCTGTAAAGGTCTGAACTGGTGGAACTAAGGAATGGAGGTCATCTGAACATTTTCCATGGAAATAACGATAGAATGTAGAGAGGCTTAGCTGTAAAGGTCTGAACTGGTGGAACTAAGGAATGGAGCTCATCTGAACATTTTCCATGGAAATAACGATAGAGTAGAGAGAGGCTTAGCTGTAAATGTCTGAACTGGTGGAACTAAGGAATGGAGCTCATCTGAACATTTTCCATGGAAATAACGATAGAGTAGAGAGAGGCTTAGCTGTAAAGGTCTGAACTGGTGGAACTAAGGAATGGAGCTCATCTGAACATTTTCCATGGAAATAACGATAGAATAGAGAGAGGCTTAACTGTAAAGGTCTGAACTGGTGGAACTAAGGAATGGAGCTCATCTGAACATTTTCCATGGAAATAACGATAGAGTAGAGAGAGGCTTAGCTGTAAAGGTCTGAACTGGTGGAACTAAGGAATGGAGCTCATCTGAACATTTTCCATGGAAAACGAAGAATAGAGAGAGGCTTAGAGAGAAGGTCTGAACTGGTGGAACTGTAAAGGTCTGAACTGGTGGAAATAACGATAGAATGGAGCTCATCTGAACATTTTCCATGGAAAAGGAATGATATCTGAAGATTTTCCATGGAAATAACGATAGAGTTTAGCTGTAAAGGTCTGAACTGGTGGAACTAAGGAATGGAGCTCATCTGAACATTTTCCATGGAAATAACGATAGAGTAGAGAGAGGCTTAGCTGTAAAGGTCTGAACTGGTGGAACTAAGGAATGGAGCTCATCTGAACATTTTCCATGGAAATAACGATAGAGTAGAGAGAGGCTTAGCTGTAAAGGTCTGAACTGGTGGAACTAAGGAATGGAGCTCATCTGAACATTTTCCATGGAAATAACGATAGAGTAGAGAGAGGCTTAGCTGTAAAGGTCTGAACTGGTGGAACTAAGGAATGGAGCTCATCTGAACATTTTCCATGGAAATAACGATAGAGTAGAGAGAGGCTTAGCTGTAAAGGTCTGAACTGGTGGAACTAAGGAATGGAGCTCATCTGAACATTTTCCATGGAAATAACGATAGAGTAGAGAGAGGCTTAGCTGTAAAGGTCTGAACTGGTGGAACTAAGGAATGGAGCTCATCTGAACATTTTCCATGGAAATAACGATAGAGAGAGAGGCTTAGCTGGCTCTGAACTGTAAAGGTCTGAACTGGTGGAACTAAACTGGAATGGAGCTCATCTGAACATTTTCCATGGAAATAACGATAGAATAGAGAGAGGCTTAGCTGTAAAGGTCTGAACTGGTGGAACTAAGGAATGGAGCTCATCTGAACATTTTCCATGGAAATAACGATAGAATAGAGAGAGGCTTAGCTGTAAAGGTCTGAACTGGTGGAACTATGGAATGGAGCTCATCTGAACATTTTCCATGGAAATAACGATAGAAATAGAGAGGAGAGGCTTAGCTGTAAAGGTCTGAACTGGTGGAACTAAGGAATGGAGCTCATCTGAACATTTTCCATGGAAATAACGATAGAATAGAGAGAGGCTTAGCTGTAAAGGTCTGAACTGGTGGAACTAAGGAATGGAGCTCATCTGAACATTTTCCATGGAAATAACGATAGAGTAGAGAGAGAGAAAGGTCTGAACCAAAGGTCATCTGAACATTTTCCATGGAAATAACGATAGAACAGGAAAGGTCTGAACTGGTGGAACTAAGGAATGGAGGTCATCTGAAGATTTTCCATGGAAATAACGATAGAGTAGAGAGAGGCTTAGCTGTAAAGGTCTGAACTGGTGGAACTAAGGAATGGAGCTCATCTGAACATTTTCCATGGAAATAACGATAGAGTAGAGAGAGGCTTAGCTGTAAAGGTCTGAACTGGTGGAACTAAGGAATGGAGCTCATCTGAACATTTTCCATGGAAATAACGATAGAGTAGAGAGAGGCTTAGCTGTAAAGGTCTGAACTGGTGGAACTAAGGAATGGAGGTCATCAGAACCTTTTCCATGGAAATAACGATAGAGTAGAGAGAGGCTTAGCTGTAAAGGTCTGAACTGGTGGAACTAAGGAATGGAGCTCATCTGAACATTTCCATGGAAATAACGATAGAATAGAGAGAGGCTTAGCTGTAAAGGTCTGAACTGGTGGAACTAAGGAATGGAGCTCATCTGAACATTTTCCATGGAAATAACGAGAGGTTTATCTGTAAATGTCTGAACTAACTAAGAGAGAGGAACTTTTCCAGTTGACAGTAAAGGTCTGAACTGGTGGAACTAAGGAATGGAGCTCATCTGAACATTTTCCATGGAAATAACGATAGAATAGAGAGAGGCTTAGCTGTAAAGGTCTGAACTGGTGGAACTAAGGAATGGAGCTCATCTGAACATTTTCCATGGAAATAACGATAGAGTGAGAGAGGCTTAGCTGTAAAGGTCTGAACTGGTGGAACTAAGGAATGGAGCTCATCTGAACATTTTCCATGGAAATAACGATAGAAGAGAGAGGCTTAGCTGTAAAGGTCTGAACTGGTGGAACTATGGAATGGAGCTCATCTGAACATTTTCCATGGAAATAATGATAGAATAGAGAGAGGCTTAGCTGTAAAGGTCTGAACTGGTGGAACTATGGAATGGAGCTCATCTGAACATTTTCCATGGAAATAACGATAGAGTAGAGAGAGGCTTAGCTGTAAAGGTCTGAACTGGTGGAACTATGGAATGGAGCTCATCTGAACATTTTCCATGGAAATAACGATAGAATAGAGAGAAATTAGCTGTAAAGGGTCTGAACTGGTGGAACTAAGGAATGGAGCTCATCTGAACATTTTCCATGGAAATAACGATAGAGTAGAGAGAGGCTTAGCTGTAAAGGTCTGAACTGGTGGAACTAAGGAATGGAGCTCATCAGAACATTTTCCATGGAAATAACGATAGAATAGAGAGAGGCTTAGCTGTAAAGGTCTGAACTGGTGGAACTGGAAATAACGGAAGAGGAGCTCATCTGGAACATTTTCCATGGAAATAACGATAGAACGATAGAGAGAGAGGCTTAGCTGTAAAGGTCTGAACTGGTGGAACTAAGGAATGGAGCTCATCTGAACATTTTCCATGGAAATAACGATAGAGTAGAGAGAGGCTTAGCTGTAAAGGTCTGAACTGGTGGAACTAAGGAATGGAGCTCATCTGAACATTTTCCATGGAAATAACGATAGAGTAGAGAGAGGCTTAGCTGTAAAGGTCTGAACTGGTGGAACTAAGGAATTGAGCTCATCTGAACATTTTCCATGGAAATAACGATAGAGTAGAGAGAGGCTTAGCTGTAAAGGTCTGAACTGGTGGAACTAAGGAATGGAGCTCATCTGAACATTTTCCATGGAAATAACGATAGATTAGAGAGAGGCTTAGCAGTAAAGGTCTGAACTGGTGGAAAAGGAATGGAGCTCATCTGAACATTTTCCATGGAAATAACGATAGAAGAGAGAGGGCTAAAAGGTCTGAACTGGAACCTAAGGAATGGAGATCATCTGAACATTTTCCATGGAAATAACGATAGAGTAGAGAGAGGCTTAGCTGTAAAGGTCGAACTGGTGGAACTAAGGAATGGAGCTCATCTGAACATTTTCCATGGAAATAACGATAGAATAGAGAGAGGCTTAAAGGTAAAGGTCTGAACTGGTGGAACTAAGGAATTGAAATCATCTGAACATTTTTCAACTGGAAATAACGATTTTCCAGAATGGAGAGGCTTAGCTGTAAAGGTCTGAACTGGTGGAACTAAGGAATGGAGCTTGAACATTTTCCATGGAAATAACGATAGAAAGAAAGAGGCTTAGCTGTAAAGGTCTGAAACTGGTGGAACTAAGGAATGGAGCTCATCTGAACATTTTCCATGGAAATAACGATAGGAAAGAAAGAGTGAAAGGTCTGAACTGGTTGAACTAAGAGGAGCTCATCTGAACATTTTCCATGGAAATAATGATAGAAGTAGAAAGAGGCTTAGCTGCTGAACTGGTGGAACTAAGGAATGGAGGTCATCTGAACATTTTCCATGGAAATAACGATAGAGTAGAGAGAGGCTTAGCTGTAAAGGTCTGAACTGGTGGAACTAAGGAATGGAGCTAATCTGAACATTTTCCATGGAAATAACGATAGAATGGAGAGAGGCTTAGCTGTAAAGGTCTGAACTGGTGGAACTAAGGAATGGAGGTCATCTGAACATTTTCCATGGAAATAACGATAGAGTAGAGAGAGGCTTAGCTGTAAAGGTCTGAACTGGTGGAACTAAGGAATGGAGGTCATCTGAACATTTTCCATGGAAATAACCATAGAGTAGAGAGAAAGGCTTAGCTGTAAAGGTCTGAACTGGTGGACCTAAGGAATGGAGCTCGTCTGAACATTTTCCATGGAAATAACGATAGAGTAGAGAGAGGCTTAGCTGTAAAGGTCTGAACTGGTGGAACTAAGGAATGGAGGTCATCTGAACATTTTCCATGGAAATAACGATAGAGTAGAGAGAGGCTTAGCTGTAAAGGTCTGAACTGGTGGAACTAAGGAATGGAGGTCATCTGAACATTTTCCATGGAAATAACCATAAAGTAGAGAGAGGCTTAGCTGTAAAGGTCTGAACTGGTGGAACTAAGGAATGGAGCTAATCTGAACATTTTCCATGGAAATAACGATAGAATGGAGAGAGGCTTAGCTTCTGAACACAAAGGAATGGAGCTCATCTGAACTTTTTCATGGAAATAATGAGAGAGTAGAAAGAGGTTTAATTTAAAGGTCTGAACTGGTGGTTGAGCTCATCTGAACATTTTCCATGGAAATAACGATAGAGAGAGAGAGGCTTAGCTGTAAAGGTCTGAACTGGTGGAATTAAGGAATGGAGCTCATCTGAACATTTTCGCATGGAAATAACGATATAGTAGAGAGGCTTAGAGGAATTGGAACTAAGTTCCACCTTATGAACATTTTGGAAATAACGATAGAGTGGAGAGTTATCATCTGAACAATTTGGAGCCATGAAATAATTAGAGAGAGGCTTTCCAGCTGTAAAGGTCTCAACTGGTGGAACTAAGGAATATAGCTCATCTGAACATTTTCCATGGAAATAACGGATAGAGTTAAGCTTTCTGAACTGGTGGAACTAAGGAATGAGCTCATCTGAACATTTTTTTCCATGAAATAACGATAGAGTAGAGAGAGGCTTAGCATATGGTGGAACTAAGGAATTGAGCTTTCTAGAATGGAAATAACGATAGAGTAGAGAAGGCTTTGTAAAGGTCTGAACTTGGAACTAAGGAATGGAGCTTATCTGAACATTTTCCAAAACAGAGAAGCTGGAAAGGTCTGAACTGGTGGAACTAAGGAATTGAGCTCATCTTGAACATTTTCCATGGAAATAACGATAGAGTAGAGAGAGGCTTAGCTGAACTGGTGGAACTAAGGAATGAGCTCATCTGAACATTTTCCATGGAAATTGATAGAGTAGAGAGAGGCTTTGTATCTACTTGCTAGTAGGTCTGAACTGGTGGAACTATGGAATGGAGCTCATCTGAACATTTTCCATGGAAATAACGATAGATTAGCGAGAGGCTTAAGTAAAGGTTTTTGAGCCACATTTTCCATGGAAATAACGATAGAGTAGAGAGAGGCTTAGCAGTAAAAGATTGAACTGGTGGAACTAAGGAATGGAGCTCATCTGAACATTTTCACGGAAATAACGATAGATTAGAGAGAGGCTTAGCAGTAAAGATCTGAACTGGTGGAACTAAGGAATGGGAGCATCGGAACATTTTCCATGGAAATAACGATAGAGTAAGAGAGGCTTAGCAGTAAAAAGTCTGAACTGGTGGAACTAAGGAATGGAGTTCATCTGAACATTTTCCATGGAAATAACGATAGATTAGAGAGAGAGCTTAGCAGTAACGGTCTGAACTGGTGGAACTAAGGAATTGAGCTCATCTGAACATTTTCCATGGAAATAACGGTAGAGTAGAGAGAGGCTTAGCTGGAAAGTTTTGAACTGGTGAATGTAAAGAATGGAGCGCTTAAATTTTTGAAAATTGTCGTTATCATGGAAGCAATAAAGCAGAACGGAGTTTGACAGGCGGAAAATACGAGAAAAGAAACTGTTGAAGTAGAAATTGTGATTACATTTAGATATTTCATGATTAATACGGTGGGACCTAATTACCAATCTAGCAGCGCGCTTATAATGTTTTATTCTTGCATTCTAAGTGTTTTGTTACAATTAGCGATCACAAAATACTGCTAAAAATTACAGCGTCTCATTTTTTAAAGCTGGTGTCTCTTTTCCGTTGACAGTTACGTTTCTCTACCAAACAGATATAAGAATTGATCGCTATCAATAATCTGTTATTGTATGCGATCGGGCTAATTTTCTTCGTTGTCAAGCAAATGTTTTCATTAAGTGTCAGCCCTATCCATGGCGCTACATTGACCAACTATGTAATGACACAATATGCCACCATAATGACCACTTGACGTTGATGCCAGACTGTGATAGACTCATGATTGTCTGGGTTAACTCGACCGAATAAATAAATAAAAGTGTAACTAAATTCGATCTTGTTTGAGTTAGTGAAAAACGAAAATGAAAAAAAATATTAACGTATTTTAACAAAGATGCACTTTTATCCTGATATATACGTGTGCATTTTCCAAGATGAATGTAAGACAATGCGCATGCTCAAGTAAGCTTGGTCGGTTGAAAAATTGAAACGTGGATTTGTATGTTGAATCATTACGCTATAATGTTAGCTATCTATCTAATTCCGCTTTTATATCATGTAATCTCAGTAATTAGCTGTTATAAGTATTTTTAGGAGTATAAACCTTTCTGGAGCCGAGCCACAATTTAAAACATGCTGTGTTTACTAGCAGTGGCGGGAGTCTTTTTGCTCTTGACTAGTACGTCATTGCCATACAAACAAAATCGGACGAGTGATTGATGTAAACAATACGTGGCGCTAGTATGTGAGGGACGCATGGTGAATGTGTTGTTGTATGAGAATGACTTTTGTTTTCTTAGAAATTTCTTTCCAATATTAGGGTGCGTCTTCCATGCCGTAGCATCTTGTAAGCCGGAAAATACTTATACTAAAAGAATTTAGTATAAGTGAAAAATTGATATTATCTATCTTCCTGCCAGAAATCAAATGTCCTAACGATATGGGAATTGCGATAAAATGTACCGTATTTTCCGGCTTACAAGACGTACGTTTTTTTCCTAAAAAATACGCTGAAAAATAAGTGTGCGTAGGACGAATTTAAGGCAACGCCCAAGTAAGCTTGACTGATAGGGAAATACGGTAAATGCTTAAAAGATGGGGTGACTTTGCATTTTCTGACCCCCGAGCTTATTAATATCACACCGTTTTTTTTAATTTGGCACTTTTTAATTTTTAAATGGTTTTCTGAGTATCCCACTTTAAGACAACCCGTTTATTCCACTTTGTTAAAGATTCCGAACCCCACCGATTATTGAGTGCCCCTTAATATTTAGACAACTTTCAATAATGTTACCCTACTGTTTACTCCCGCTTTTTCTAACAGACTCTTTACTGCTCGTCATTTCTTCATCACCCACACGGAACTTTCTACAGTCCACAGACAACGGTATTGCCCACCTTGACCATTGCGGATTTCTTCAGCTTA
This sequence comes from Acanthosepion pharaonis, assembly GCA_903632075.3. Classification (NCBI taxonomy): domain Eukaryota; kingdom Metazoa; phylum Mollusca; class Cephalopoda; order Sepiida; family Sepiidae; genus Acanthosepion; species Acanthosepion pharaonis. The sequence goes on along the minus strand of CAHIKZ030004104.1, from coordinate 845,879 downwards.
ATGGTTAACAGCGAGGTAAGTGTGATTGGCCTGTAGATTTCAAATTACAGCTACGAGTGTTGCTTTTACTTTTGCATGAATAACCTTAAAAAGGCATGAATCCATTTTACTGTGTTGTATGAAAAGAATTTTCTCTCTGCAGTCTTTCTAACATAACTATAAGTCTGCTATTCATCCTCGCTGAGAATATTGCTGCCACATATTGTCCAGTGACCCTGCTAGTCCAAAGCCCAAAGAAAAAAACATCCGAAGCGAGTAAGCAAAATAACTAAATAATGTGCTCAAGAGTAGAGCAGACCTAGTTAAGCCTAGAGAGCCAGAAAAACCTACCAAAGTTTCACCTAAGCGGATCGTCATGGAAGAGCCAGCCTTCCCTGACGATCGACTTAGGTGAAACCTTGGTAGGTTTGTTTGGCTCTTCTAGGTTTAACTATTATATATATATATATATATATATATATATATATATATATATATATATATATGTATGTATGTATGTATGTATGTATATTCTGTCCACAACTATATATATATATATATATATATATATATATATATATATATATATATATAGAAATAATTTATACATAGAATCAATCAGCAATATTAATGCGATTAATGGTGAAATCACTTCGCTAGTAGAATATAATGTATGCATTAAAATACTGTTAATCCATTGAATGATGTGATCCTCATTTATAAAACTGTTGTCAGATGTTTCTAGTGTATATTTTTTTAAGTTAAGCAAGTACTTTCGAAGATCCCTGTCTCCATCATCAGGCTGTAATTTTTTTTCCTTTAAAGTTAAAAATTGAAGACGAAATAATTGATTGTATACCGAAATTTGTTTTTTTAAGAATGTGTTCTTTATTGACGGTTGTACAATCTCGGAACGTGCGAGTCGCAACGCTAAAGTTCAAAATTTCAAGCGAGAATTTTTATATAAAAATCCACGAATTTTTTTTGTACAAGTGTTTTTTCAGTTAACATGACATGAACTAAGTATATAGTTCAATTAATATAGTCATATGTCTTAGAAGGTTTTTTCTCAGGAATTTCATACTGCGGGATCAATTGTTTTTTCATAAACACTAAATTAGGCAGCATATATTTTATATATAAAGAAATAATCATACATAGAATCAATCAGGAATATTAATGCGATTAATGGCGAAATCACTTCGCTAGTAGAAAAATAATGTATGCATTAAAATACTGTTAATCCATTGAATGATGTGACCCTCATTTATAAATCTGTTGTCAGATATTTCTAGTGTATATTTTTTTAAGGTAAGCAAGGACTATATACTGTTTAATAAATAAACGACGCGTCAACTCAAATACGAGTATCGGCCAAAAATAACTGTCGGATTAATAAAAAATTCTATTCCTTTCTCATATATATATATATATATATATATATATATATATATATATATATATATATATATATATATAATTTAAATAAAACAGACCACTTTAAGGTTCCATGTAATAAATTATTTCTCCACAGCCCTTTTAAAGGACTGCGGATCATCAGACTTTATTTCCAAACAAAAAATGAAAAGTAAATTTACACACATTTTGAAAAGAAAATTTACATTTTATTTTACCCGTACGGATTACCTAGTTTTTTTTTAAACTATATATATATATATATATATATATATATATATATATATATATATATATACACAATTGTGGACAGAATTACCTCAATAATCAATTGTGTAACGTTTATTCTTGATTATTGCCTTTAATTATTAATTATATTTTTGATACTTCCTTCCAAGATCACTGTACACACTGATAGGTATTTGGTGCCATTCTTCATTGGCAACAGCTTCTAGTTCCTTCAAATTCGAAAGACTTCTTTCTCTTACATTTTTTTTTCAAATATGCCCATCAGTTTTAAATGGCGTATAATTAGTCAATCCTATTTCATTTTCAACGGGTGTTTGTATTAAATGTGAAATCAAGAAAAACAAACGAAAACTTTACAATTGCCATAGAGCAATATTATTTCATAATTTCTATAAGGCTTTGGGGAGAATAATTTTGGACTGCATCAATTTTTAGAAAAGTCTATATATGAATATAATATATCAAAACTGCTAAAAATTTCACGAATTATTAAATACCAAATAAGGAAAAAAAAACACCAAAAAAGATTTAACATAGGACAAAATTATTGGTCCTCTTGCCTCAATAATCAATTGCCTTAAATCATTTTGGATAGGTCCTTACAAGATAACTACACACACTGATAGGTATTTTGCTTTATTCTTCTTTAGCAATAGCTTCTCTAAATTTGGAGGACATCTTTCTCTCACTTTTTTCTCCAAATATGTCCCTAAATTTTTAATGGTGTTTAGGTCAGGACTTTGTGCAGCATATGCTAATACGTTAATATTGTTGACATCTAAGTAATTTGTAGCAATTTGTCATTGTCATGTTGAAACATCCAGTGATGCCCCGAAAAAACAGCTTTTTTTGCAATTTGTTTTTCATATTATTTTTATATATTATTTCATATTATTTTTATATATTTTTAATATTATTTTTATATATTTTTTATTTTATTTCATTTCACAAATGATGAAAGAATGTGCAGTGATGCCGGCAATAAAATTTTTATTTTGATGTGAAAACAATAATACAAAAAAAAAACACCAAAAAACACTTAACATAAGACAAAATTGTTGGCCCTCTGGCCTCAATAATCAATTGTGTAACCTTTATTCGTGATTATTGCCTTAAATCATTTTGGATAGTTCCTTACAAGATCACAATAATTATCAATGTGAATTTATTTATAAATTTCTAATCTAATCTGTAAGGAGGTAAATCAACTATAAAAATATACAGTTGTGGACAGAATTATTCACCCTCACTTCGATAATTACAAACTAGCAGCATGACCCGGCGTTGCCCGTGCTCGATTCAAAAATCGTACGACTCAAACAGCAATCGCTATCACTTGACTTAAAATATTTTTGCCCTTCCTTGCCTTTAAAGGAGTGCCCTTTGCCGTGCTGATGTTGCTACATACCTTACTTCTTGCCTATCTCACACTGCGAATTTTTCTAAGCTATATACTAAACATTAAATCTGTTACGAAAAAAGAACTAAACAAAATGAACACAAAACGATCAGCTTTAAAAAAGGACTCGTAACTGGAAAAACCGAATGAAAAAAGAATGTTAACAACAAATACTTTTTTACACCCAACCCAGTTCTGCGGAATCAGAATCAACGTTGAGTTTAAGCAAGCGAATGAGCCAATTGGAGTAAAGTGCCATGCAGATTTAAATTTTTCCCACTTGTGACGAATGCAGCTATCGATTTTTTTTGCATGCTAGTTAACATTCGTGTCAGTCAGCTGTTGGCTCTCACGCTGTCCAATAGAATCTTCCTGCCTATTTGTGGCAGCCAGCTATTGGCTCTCACTCTGGCCAGTAGAAAATGGCCGCAAACTACATGAAAACTGTTGTAGAAGCATGAAAAAATCGATTATTTCTACTATCGATGGGAGTTGGGAAATTCAAAGTCGGTATTGGCCTTCCCGCTAACTTGGAGCATGTGCATGTAAATTTTGGTGCAAATCCGTCGAAAATTGCAGCCGTGCATTCGTTACACACACACTGATACATCCTGCCTTTTATAGATAGAGATAAATCTGTATTAAATCAAATGTTCGTGGAGACATCATGTGCCTTTTTTCACAAATGATTAAATAATGTGTCTATATTTCTGACAAAATAAATAATGGAGTTGAAAGAATGTGCAGTTATGCGGACAAAAGATTTTTATTTTAATGTCAAACAATAATACAAAAAAAAACTCCAAAAAATATTCAACATAAGAGAAAATTATTGGCCTTGTTGCTTTTTTTTTATCAGTTTTGATAATTCCTAACAAGATCACTACAGACACTAATAGGTATTTTCCTCCATTCCTTCTTGGCAATATCTTCTAGTTCTTCCAAATTCGAAGAACTACTTTCTCTTATATTTTTCTTCAAATATATATCCCATAGATTTATATATTCCATAGATGTATATATCTCATAGATATATATATCCCATGAATATATATATATATATTTAATTATATATATATATAGATAGATAGATATCCCATAAACATATATATATATATCCCATAAATATATATATATATGCCATAAATATATATATTCCATAAAATATATATCCCATAAATATATATCCCACAATCATATACTACACTAAATCTAGTACAGTGTAACCCGGATATAAGAGAGTTGTCGGGACCGGAGAAGAAGTCTCTTATATCCGGGTTTGGTCTATTTTATATACATTAACACAGGCTCTAATTTGGGACCAGAGAGAATCTCTCTTATATCCGGGTTTCTCTTATATCCTGGTCTCTTATATCCGGGTTACACTGTATATCCAACTTAATACTTCGCAATGATTCTTCTCCCCCGGTTAGCGATTTGCAAAAAACCAACATAGTTTATAAATTCAAGTGCCCTTTGGGAGATTATATCTCCAACGATTTAAATAATATTTATGTTGGTCACACCACAAACTCACTTTCACGAGGCTTGACACTACATTGGAATGAAAATGGGAACATTTTTAGGCATTTAAAACAACATGCCTGCTGCACACACAATTCCGTAAAATACTTGTCGAAAACACAAGTATACTTCGACATGAAAATAATAGACAAAAACTAAAAATCCTTGAAGCATTATACATTAAACAGTTGAAACCCAACCTAAACAAAATCAACTATGGAATCTCTACAAATATCCTTAAATATCTGTAGTTGGTGACGGAGGCCATTGGTTTGTGCCAACGTCTTTCCATACTTCATACTTCTCCAATTCACTCTCGCGTGGTCATGAGTGACGTCATGAGATGCGGTGCGATTTTCGCTTCTAGCGTCTTATATGCACGTGTTTATCGTTGCTTAGAAATCATTTATGTAAACATTGACAGACTATCATCACTGTCTTGTCCGTATATTGCTTAATATGTTGTAATTGACATCTTTGATAATAGCTTATGTAAGCCGTAAGCTCAGATTGTATTAAAAAATATGGATCAACATTGTGAATTTCTTTCTTCGTTCAATGATAATGTTATTAAACTTATTAGACTTTATGAAAAGAGTTTACATAAAATAAATAGACAACACCTGTCTATATTATTTAATGAAACGTGTATATATATATATATATATATATATATATATATATATATATATATATATATATATATATCCCATAAATATATATATATCCCATAAATATATATCTATGCCATAAATATATATATATCCCATAAATATATATATATATATATATATATATATATATATATATATATAATGGACTCTTCCCTCCCCGTCGGTTATTATTGATTCAGTTATGAAATTTTGTGCAATAATCTTAAGTGGCATTTATTGATATATATATATATATATATATATATATATATATATATATATATTTCTATGTAGCTTAGGGTCAGAACTTTTTGCGGGGTACGCCAATATCTTAATTTTTCTTTCATCTAAGTATATTGTAACAATTCGTGCCGTGTGTTTTGGTTCATTGTCACGTTGAAACGTCCAGTGACACCCACAAAACAGCCTTTTTGCACTTTGTTTTGTATTATTTTTAGAATAACTAAGTACTGTCGTTTATTCATGATACCCTAGAGTATTTTTGCTTTGTGAACTTCAATCACTTTCCTCCATACATAATGGGTGTTCATGTGTCTAAATAATTTTAGTTTGTTTTCATCTGACCATAAAACAGTTCCAATATTTACTAAATAGCTTCGAACATGAGCTAACCTGCATTTTAAATATTTAACCTTAAGCAATGAGTTTTCCTTGGGCAACAAACTCGAAGTCCTGCTCGGCGAAAGCATCTAGTGACTGTCTTCGTCAATACATTAAACCCTGGTGTCTTTACATCATTGACAACGTCTTTTATCATTACGTAAGGATTCTTCGAGACATCTCTCACAATTTTCATTTCCATTCTCTCAGAAATTAACCGTTCTCTGCCAGTCCTTAATTTATTCGCAACATAATGAGCCTTGTTATACTTCTTTATAATGCTATGAGTTGCCGATATAGGAACATTAAAAACTTTGGAAAGTGTTGGATATCCATCACCTTGTTTGTACGCATCAACCATCTTCATTCAGAGATTCTTGTCAAGTTCAACTGCCTCCACCATGGTTGCAGAACGAATGAGGTATCGTGGCACGTGACACTTACATATTGTCTTCTTCATTACCTTTTAGAATATTATAGAATCAGGACTATAATACTTCATTTTCAAAGGGTGTTTGTATTAAATGTCAAATTAAGAAATAAAAACATTACATAAGGGTGGGAGGGGGCGAATAATTATGGATTACGCCATTCTTTAGAAAAATTTATAACTATAAATATAACAGATCGAAACTTCGATCGAATTATTCAAAACTAAATACAGAATCATCTGTGTAGTATATGTATATATATATATATATATATATATTTGCAAGTATTCACTGAATTTACCATATATATATATATATATATATATATATATATATATAAGAAATATAGTCTTAAGGTATGCTATATTTATAGGATAAAGTGCTCAATATCAGAGATAGAGCGTGTGTAACTATAAAAGTGAACATAGAAGTCAACACTTAAAGGCGACAGTCTGTTCATGCTAGACGTAATCGTCAGGGCTGGCGATTGCGTCTAACATGAAACAGACTGTGGACTTCTATTTATAGACTGTGAACTTTTATATTTATATATATATATATATATATTTGTGTGTGTTTGTGTATTATTATTATCATATGTTATTTATATAGACGCAAACATTTAAATAAATGCACTGTTTATAATAAACACTGTTAACAACATTTACCGACCTGAACGTCCGAGAAATTTCATAGAAAATATGCGTTTTCCGACAGGGATCGAAACTGTATCCTACACTTTTAAACTACAAACTTCCCATAATTTCCCTCGAACGGCTATATCTGCTCGAAGCTTATCTTAATGTCAACAAATGACGCCAGGCAACATTTACATTAACAACATTTACTGGCCTGAATATCCGAGAAATCTCTAAGAAAATATGTATCCTTCGACAGTTAATACTGTTTATTATAAACAGAACATTAACTTAAATATGTGTGCCTATAAAAATAAAATATATTAAAATAACATAAAATAATTGTCGGACTTAGTAATATATATATATATATATATATATATATATATATATATATATATATATATATACTCGACTCTCCCATCGACTTTCGACGTATGAGGGTCAAGACCTGGTGCACTACGTGCCACAGGGTCCCCAAACGACCCTCCGCAGGTTTTGAATTCAGAGTTGACCTTCTCGTAGACGAGTTGCTATAGAACCCAGTCTGTCCTGCTATTTACCCTTAGCTGGTGGGGAAAGAAGAAGATTGATACCTTTCCCAAGGGTATTATCACGTAAGTAATGTATTAGAATTGAATTCGAACTCGGCTCTCCGATTGCTCAATCCAATCCGCTATCCATTACAACACCGTGCCTTCTCATATTATTTGAGAGATTGCATCTTCAAAATCGATATTCAGCAAATAATATTAAATTCATGCAGTGGTCACACATGCAACACACTACCTTGAAGATTAATTTATCACTTATCGAAATTTAGTGTAATTCATACACATATCGTATGATCATCGTATCAAAATAACAAAAATGTTATTGATCATCGTATCAAAAATGCAGGTGTTAGCATAAAAATAACATTAATTAATATATATATATATATACATATATATAATTAATATATATATATATAATTAATATATATATATATATATAAATAATTAATATATATATATATATATATATATATATATAATTAATGTTATTTTTATGCTAACACCTCCATTTTTGTTCTTTTGATACGATGATCATACGATATGTGTATGATTACACTAAATTTCGGTAAGTGATAAATTAATCTTCAATGTAGAGTGTTGCATGTGTGACCACTGCATGAATTTAATATTATTTGCTGAATATCGATTTTGAAGATGCAATCTCCCAAATAATATTAGAATCCATGAAAACAAAACATTGTTATCGATGGGTTGATATTTCAGGTCCCAAGATATTAGCAATGATTAAGTTTAGATTGGTAAAATATTTATAGTAAATGATAAATCGAACATTATTATCTCAACCATTAAATGATACGGAGAGGTGAATTACTTTTTTTTAATACAGTAGAATCCCTGACAACCGAACTAATAAGACCTTCCGGATATTAGGAATTGGTTATAAATTCCGGATATGAGGGGTTGTATTTAGATTAAAATAAAAGATCTGAAATTAGGTTTAACATTTATTTTCAATGTTTTATAGCAAACAAAATAACTAATGCTGAGTGAAATATAACGGAATGGATTTTAAGGAGAAAGAAAGATATATATATATATTATGTAATGTTAATGAAAATTCATTAAATTAAGAATGCCACGTATGCAAAACAAATAATGTAACGAGGATTTTTTAATCACTAATGTCATTCTCAATTTTATTCGTATTTCGTTTTTCTTTTCTTGAAATTTTTTTAAACGCAGTACACTTTGTAACTCTGCATGCGTTATTGCAATCGTCATGGCTGAATGCTGGTTTTCTTCCATAAAACTGACAACCTTTTCACTAGCTTTTTCAATTTCAGTCCACGTTTCATCACAATCATGTTTTTTTTATTTCCTTGTTCATTGTGACAGTGTGAATGATAGAGAATAGTTTCTTTGGAAGATTTTATATCATACAATGTTGAACTCAACATTGGTTACTTGTTCTAGTTCCACGTGCCATGTCTAATGGATGTCAGTTATCAGTTATCTCCTGTTAATTCCCCTATTTAAGTTCTACACTACCTTAACCGGGTATTGAACTCACACTCTTTCTGGATCTAACTAACATCTTTATCCACTGTGCCATGTGTCCGTGATGACATCTGTGTATAAATATCTGGGTATTATAAACCTAATGTCTTCAGCAACAATTTTTTACCTGTGCTCATATTGCAATTTTGCTGTTATCATCGCATGTTTTTACCAGAACTTATATTGCAATTTTTGTTGTTATTATCGCTTTTCTCTGGTACTCCTTAATACTGGTTCCCGTATTGTATTCATTTCTATGCTTAGTCGGCTCAGGAGATTTTTGTGGCCTAGCATATGTGTTGATTCTTTAAGTTTACGAATTTTCCAATGATGTTCTTTGTCTATAACTTCAACCTGATCCCACAGATGGTGGTGATCTCCCTTTTCTCTCCATATGTGGTCAACCAGGCCTGATTTTTACACTTTCCCCGTGTTACAGCTTTCTGGTGTTCTTGAAGCCTTACCTTAAGGTGGCACATAGAAGATGAATGAGCTTGTGCAAATGGATGGCGGAACAATGTTTAGAAGGAATAAAAGAAAGACAAAATTTATTAATTTTGTGATGTCAACGAATATTCGTTGTCACTTTCGTAATGCTCGTTGTAGTAGAGACTTTGTAATCGCAGATACAACTATATTAACGCCGTTGAACAATACTGGTGCCAGATGACTTCGAATAACACACGCACTAATAGTACTTACTCGATAATACTCGCTCGAAAAGTAACACGTATAGTGATTTGAATAGAGAAATAGTATAGTGAACAGAGTAGAGAATAGCGGTTCGTATAGTAATAGAGGATAGATTAGAAATGGAGATCCATATAGTATAGAGGATAGACTAGAAATGCAGATCAATTAGACGTCACGCTACCTTCCATATATGTGTTTCTTCAATGGCCACGTTTTCTACTTAATTCAATAATGGGATCGCTTGTGTTTGCTCACCGACGATCTATGTTCAAACTCAAATGTCGGCAGCGACACTTTATTCCTATATAAATATTAAAATCTACAAAGGAGAGGAAATTGTGGAGAGCCATGATCGCCAATGCCATGAAGTGACACGACACATAGAAGAAGAGGAATGAACTTGTGTAAATGGATGGTGGAACAAGGTTTAGGAAAGATATCAAAAAAGCAAAATTTATTAAGAGCTACAAGAGACAGGAAATTGTGGAGAGCCAGATCAGTCCATAGAGACATGGCTTACGTCCTGTAAATGGATGAAACAAGGTTTAGGAAAGATAACAAAAAAAGAAAATTTATTAAGAGCTACAAGAGACAGGGAAATTGAGCTTGTCTAAATGGATGGTGGAAGAAGGTTTAGAAGAAGATAAAGAAAAGAAAAGACAAAAATTTATTAAGAGCTACAAAGGACAGGAAATTGTGGAGAGCCATGATCGCCAATGCCATGAAGTGACACGACACATAAAAGAAGAGGAATGAACTTGTGTAAATAGATGGTGGAACAAGGTTTAGGAAAGATAACAAGAAAGCAAAATTTATTAAGAGCTACAAGAGACAGGAAATTGTGGAGAGCCATTATCGCACATGTCCTGTAAGGATACGGCACATAGAAGAAGAGGAATGAAATGGATGTCGGAACAGGGTAGAGGGGAAATAACAAAGACAAAACTTATTAAGAGCTACAAAAGACATGGAAATTGTGGAGAGCTATGATCGCTTACGTCCTGGCGCGACACAACATATAAAGAAGAAATCGACGACATGTTTGGGGACATTATTGATGATTAGTTTTCCTTTGATGTAACTCAGTTCTTTATAATTGTGTTCTTAAAAGAAATTATATTTGCTCGTTTATTTTATAGAACCGGTTCTGTATGCGTGAAAATTCGATTTTAATTAAGAAGTCAAAAATGTGTACTAGTGTGTGTGCGTTTCATGTCTGTGTGTGTGTGTGTGTGTGTGCGTGCGTGCGTGCGCGCGCGTATGTGCGGTCTCGCGCGTGCGCTTGCTCGCTCGCTTCTTTTTCATGCAGAGAAATACTAAAAATGTGACTATTTACATCTAAAAATGAAATTCTCGGGTCGTTTGGGGAACCTTGTGGCACTTAGTGCACCAGGTCTCTGCATTCGTCCCTTCAAAAAGTGTGGATGGTTTTGCACGAAGCCTTCACCACTATAATCAAATCTCATGTGCTGCTGTCGGGCTGTCGGTTTTCTGGAAACTGATCTGCTTGACCCTCATACCTCGAATCCGACGGGAGAGTCGACTATATATATATATATATATATATATATATATATATATATATATATATCGTGACCGAGAGTTTGAGTGTGCTGGCCTTGTTCAGATTGTTGATCACGCTAGATAACACGCTCTCTCCCAGAAACTGTAACTAAGGTCTGCTCAGCATACTTGCTGTATAAACCACAGGTGGGCTCTGTGGGTGTTGAACAAACACAGATGTGCCTGACCGAGAGTCTGCAATAGGGAATGGCTAGCTGCCCTAGAAGACGGGTATCTCCAAATATGAGTGGTCAGCTATTATTATATTATTTCCTTTGATTTCTGGCGTTTGCACATTTCTTTCCGGGTCCCACCCAGGGACCTAAGGTTAGAAATGTCATCATCACACTTTCCACTGACAAAAAAAAAAATACATAGATAAAGCCCTTCGCAAAGTGTGGGCTGTAATTTTTTGCATCTCTTTGAGGTATGGACTTCCAGGAATCCCTTTAATTAGTCTACTGGAATCTTTCCCAAGCAATCCTAGGGCTCCAACTACAACAGGGATTGTTGATGTTCCCATGTGCCACATTTTTGGGATTTCTATTTCAAGGCCATTTTATTTTGACAGCTTTTTGAATATCTTCAAAGATACATTGCAGTCTGCAGGGACTGCCATATCAATAAGAAGGCACATTTTTTTTGTGGTCTTTAATAACAATGTCTGGGCGGTTGACTTTGATTGTTCTATCAGTGTGTATTGTGTAGTCCCATATTATTATTATTATTATTATTATTATTATTATTATTATTTCCGTTGAACTGTAGTCGACCAAAACTAAAATTTCCATGCGTTTTCACACTATCATCAAATCGTCGACAACTATTATTTGGGAAAATGGGCATTTTATATTCCTTTGGCTCAAAAACTTACAAGGGCAATTGATGAGTACATACCATGCACACAATAACTAATTTCACGGAGGATCGATATGTCCATCCGGCCAAGAGGTAAATGCCGAAAAATCACAGGGAAAGTCTCGCCCTGTTAATATGGCATTGAGCTCCTTTTCAGCGATGTGCCTCTGTGGCAGACTCCTTTAGGAGTTGCTTATTTCATATATATATATATATATATATATATATATATATATATATATATATATATATATATATATAAAATAAATTTTAAGTACTATCACCCCGCGCTCTGTTTCCGGCTACCAACTTCCGGTTGAATGTCACCTGTTAGCGCTAAAACCCCCATCTGTCACTTCCCCAAAAGACGTTATATGCTTTGTATATAGTTTTAAAAAAAAGATAATTATTCCCTGAACAGGACGTCCAACCACTTTTTTTTTTATCCGGTCGACGTATCAAATAAGCAAGAGACAAACAACCATCTATCCTGAAAGATCCCCGGGGGATCGTTCATCTTTGTACACACCCATCCTTTACATTACTTATATCCAACTTATCTCGTACAACTTATCAAAATAAATTAAAACTAAGGTTTGATTTCGTGCTTGACCGTGTATTTAGGTACAACCGCTGCGTGTATATTCGTATATGAGTCGGCAAGACTGCGCTTGTCTTGTTAATTGCGTGTACGTGTAACAATATCCTTGCTGACGTGTGTGCTGGTTTGCACACGTATACAGGTGTACGTCTTTAGATAGTTTCAATATACACTGATAATATATTAGCTACACTTAAGTCTATTAGTTACTTATCTTTCTATCCAAGCGTGGATGAAACTGATATATACACTGGTACCGGAATGGTTATCGGCGCCAAGAGTGGAAATGACAAGCCTTGTTCAAGTTTCAGTCACTTCTGTTGCCTTCAGTTCTGCACTAATACTCTTGAGAATGGTATGAATCGATTTCTTTTTTTCTTTTCTTTTTTTTTACCAAATCAACTCTGGATTATTCATTTTATAATCGGCATCACTCCAAGCAAGGCAGCAAAGCCACTAAGACACAGGGGGTTACAAGGTGTGGGAGAATTAGAAATAAAAACGTTAATAATGAGCGAGAAGAGGAACGAGTAATCAGGAGGACAGTAGATAGTGATTGACATTGCATTTAATTTTTGAAAGGCAATAAAGCCACTAAAATACAAGGGGTTACATGGTGTGGAAGAATTAGGAACAGAATCATTAATAATGAGCGGGAAGAGGAAAGAGTAATCAGAAGGACAGTAGATAGCGATTGACATTGCATTTAAATTTTTGCAAACCAAATTTGGCTGGAAAGCATGGAGCTGCATGGGTGTTCCACAAGCGAGAAGTGCGAGAGAAGAAATTATTTATGCGTGCATCTGCAATGTTTCACTGTCTACTACCCATCCACGAAGCCATACAAAACAAATATGAAAGCAATCAAATTGTAAACGAACAAAACTAGCAAACTCGGCCTCAAAAAAAAAAGTTCAGCCCAGTTATAGCATCTCTTACACCAATGGCAACCCTCTTTCTGATTTACATAAATGATCTACCAAAGAATATACTCCGATCTTGCGTAAACGTCTATGCCGATGATACGACGATATACGGGCGCACCTCTAGGAGACTTGATGATCAGAGATTGGCAGATGATACTCTTCCGACCTTCCGATCTAACACTAACTTCCCATGGGGAAAAATTGTCTGTTTACATTCAAAGACTCTAAAACCAAACTGATTACATTTCATCAGACCCCGATCAGACCCCGAACTACCTCCAGTCACGATGAATGGATGTCCCCTCGAGAGAACCCCGTACCTCGAGTGGATATTGAGCCTCAAACTCATACCTGATTATTATACATGTTAGGACCAAATAAATGGTTCAAGAAATAACAAAACAAGTGTTACATATATAACATATATTAAACAGTAAGTACAACAGAAGAGTATTACAAATTTAGTAATCAAACTGATAAAAGTATATTAATAAGTATTTCTTCCATCTTAATGTCAGTTGCTTTTATTGTAATTTACAAACCGTAAGTATTATATGGCTATTGGTAACAGATATGAGAAATAAAGAACTTACCTTTAGTGGCACTTGAACTTAAATCCTTTTTATTTGGAAGCCTACCTTCATATAATGGCTGCCTTACTGATGAGGCCACAAAGCCTGGCTAGCAATCATTTGGATCCAGCTGGTCATTTTCACCTTCAAAATCCTCATGTTACCAACTTTATTTATGTACATTAGTAACATTAGTCATAACATTATTATTTTTTATTTCCTCAGATGAAATATTAACAACAGTTGCAGAATGGTTGCCTGAGAGTTACGCTAAAAGAAATTAAAATATAAGAAAACATAAAATATTTTCTACAATGATGAAAAAGATATTAAGAAACAAAAAATCCAAGATTCAAACAACGAATTGGAGATGCCAAAATCGAGCAAGTACGAAAATTCTTGATTTAACAGAACGCGAAATAAGACACCGAATGCCGAAAGCGCACTGGGATAGTCAAATATGCCTTCCAAAAGCCAAGTAAAGTATTTCGAAACAGGAAAACTTCGTTATAAACAAAGTGTTGTGACCAAGTCAATGGTTAAAGAAATAACAAAACAAGTGTTGTAGATATATCATATATTAAACAGTAAATACAACAGAAGAGTATTACATGACTAGTGAGTGTGTGTCGGTTGACCCAACGTTCAATCTATTCGACTGCTAATATTTAACAGCCCACTCCACGAGGGATGTATGTGGCACAAGGCCGAGTTTACCGTGGGTTCACCGTGCGTGTAGGCTCGGCCAAAAATATTCCTGTAGAACCCGCATAAATGGGTCCGGACATGTCTACTTCCTCGGACGAATCTTTGTCCTTCGGGAAAGCCTCGTCCGGGTTCGTCTCTGCCCAAAGGCATAAAGTTCAACAGCAGCTGCGAACGGTCACAGCCAGTAGAACAATCTAACTGTTATATTTACCCTCACCCCACGAGGGATTTAAAAAATATTCCTTAGAACCCGCAGGGTTCCCCTCACCTCCCCGGTCGAAACTTTCCCTTCGGCAAAACCTGTCCAAGTTCCTCTCTGCTCAAGACAGAGGTCTGAACGTTCTGGTCGACTTTATATTTAACAGCCCCCCCTGACGTGGGATGTCTCCCGAGACCGTGGAGGCTCGGCCAAAAAAATATTCCCTTAGAACCCGCATAAACGGGTTCCAGGCCTGTCTACATCCCGGTCGAAACTTTTTGCCTTCGACAGCAAAAAATCTCGTTTACTGTTCCTCTCTCCTACTAATCTTACAGAAGTTTTTAGACAGGACACCACACCAGTCTTACATACATAAAGTATTTGCGGTTTTTCAGTTAGGCTTGGATTTCCTTGAAAATTCCACGTGTCGCCTCTCCTTTAATTCGAACGCTTTATAGTAACGTTTGTCTAACAAGTCAAATGCACGTGAAACCCAATGACGAATTTTCTGGAAGAATAAAAGTGAAATATGTTGGATTGATAAACGTTTTCTATTTTTTCTTTTATCTTATCATTTTGGCCGAGTTTTACATCCAATGGATTGTCCAATCCGTAGGCTCGACCAAAAATATTCCCAATTAGCACCCAGTATAAACGGGTTCCATCTTTCCAGAAGAAATCCTCCTTAACGCCTCTACATCCCTTGTCAAAAACGGCAATGCCAGGAGCTGTCCGATTCCGTCCGCCTAAACTCAAGGCAGAATGAGTTCGACAAGGCAGAGAGTTCGAAATACAACAATCTGGTTTACTGTTCCCCAAGGCCTTCTCTCCTACTAATCTTATAGTAGGCGGTAGAGTCTAACATAGATTGTTTAGACGGAGGACACCACACCAGTACACTTACATACATAAAGCAATATTTGCGGTTTTTCAGTTAGGCTTGGATTTCCTTGAAAATTCCAGATGACGTGTCGCCTCTCCTTTAATTCGGAACGCTACAAATTATAGTAACGTTTGTCTAACAAGTCAAATGCACGTGAAACATGTTTAACCAATGAAAAGCAAAAATAGAATTTCTGATGAAGCTTTAATAAAAGTGAAATATGTTGGATTGATAAACGTTTTCTATTTTTTCTTTTATCTTATCATTTTGGGATGCATTTATCTACTATTAGTCATCCAATAAAGCAATCAAAGCAAATATGAAAGCAATTAAATTGTAAACGAACAAAACTAGCAAAGCAATCTCTATAGAAAAACAAAAAGATGGATCCCAATTATATGATCTCTTACACCAGTGTAAGGGGTCTAGCATCCATCTTTCCAGAAGCGGAAATCTATCTCCTTAAAGCTAAACTTGACCTCCTGTTCTTGTCAAAAACGAGTATCAATGCCTCAATCCCTTTGCAGGAGCTCACGATCCAGAGCTACTCACATATTATTACAAAATACGTCCGCCTAAACCGCCACAGCCACAGGCTCGGTGCCTAAATGTAATTATATGCGTGTTATACACATAAATGTTACGCAGATATGCGGCAGCTTATACGCAAACTAGAAAAGTGCAATAAAATATAAGATCTTGTCGGTCGATTTCAAAAAATATTTTTGAATGAAACCTGGCAAAATATATACACACACACACATATATATATATATATATATATATATATATATATATGTGTGTGTGTGTGTGTGTGTGTGTGTGTCTGTGTGTGTGTCTGTGTGTGAGAGAGAGAGTATATATATATATATATATATATATACACGTATATATATATATAAGTGTGTAAAAAGTGTGAAAGTGTGCGTGTATATATATATATATATATATATATATATATATATATATATATATATATATATTATATATACGATGCATATACATACATATATGTATATGCGTGTGTGTATGTGTCTGTGCGTATGTACGTGTGCACACATGCACGCAAGTGTGTGTATGTGCGTGGTGGTGGGGGTAAATATGTGGGTGTGTCAACGAATAAGTCTGTGTATTAGCTAACATGTTTCAATCTATAAATGGTTGGATTTGGGAGGGTGGCCATTTTTTTTTTCATAAATATTACGTCCGTCGTGATAAACAAAATTATGTCCCTTTCAAGTTTGCCGCAGCGACTCTTTCTCCCCCACACCCACCAACCCAAGAACCAATTCCAGCAGCCTCGCTACCAATTCACCGCCATCCCAATCCATAATCTTTCATCGCCCCACCCGTATATTTCATCTGAGTTCCTCTGACCCTGAAATGCGTCCATTTTATTTATTTCTTTTCTTCTTCTTATCTACCTTTTCCTATTAGCTTCCCTTTTGAACCAACTCCCTGTATAATAAATAAATAAATAACTGTATAATAAATAAATAAATGTATAGGAAAGATAGCTGTGAGGTTGGCTCAAGTACAAATGAATATTTTGATTGTATAATTCAGGCACCAATCAAGACTTGAAACATTCGCCAGCGTAAATTCACAACTGCTGCTTTCAAAACTGATGTCACGCTCTTAGCAAGATAACGCATGCGCATATTGATATGTATTTCCCCAGTTTGTTCATTCTGGTAAAATATTGTTTCGTTAACCAATCACAACGTAACGATAATTTTTAAATCAGTCTGCTAGTTGACTTATTCAACATATACAGTGAGGCGATGTTGAGAGAATTAAAAATCCTACCAGGATTCATTATAGCGTAGCTTAGATGTGGCACAAGGCCAAAAGCATAGAGGACCTAGAAAGGATCGGAATCACTATTCGGTCGTAATTGACCGAACGAGACAAGGGAATTCCCACCATGATTCATTATTGGCAGAGACAATATTAACCACAAGATATGCAGATGACACAGTGTTGGTAGCAGACACAGAAAGGAAACTACAAGAATTCATACACTATTTACATTATTCGGACTATTGTCCTCATCTTTGCCGCCATGTTTATTACAACGTTTCAGCCGTTGTACGCTACGGCCTTCTTCAGGTGGTTGGAATGTCGAACTGAACCCTTTATTTCGCTCACTCGGATAGACTCTTCTAGTTCCACGAGCCATGTTTAATGGATGTCAGTTATCAGTTATCTACTGTTAATTTCCCCCTGCAAGTTCTCCACTCCCTTAACCGAGTATTGAACTCACACTCTTTGGGGTTCTGTCACTGGATCTAACCAACGCCTTTATCCACTGTGCCAGAAATTGCATTAAATAATATAGACAAGTTTTGTCTATTTATTTTAAGCGAATTAATTTCATATCGTCTGATATGATTAATAACATTATCATTGAAAGACGAAAAAAATCACCATATTGATACATGACAAGTACATTATAATAAATTAAACAATACACGGACATAACAACAATGATAGTCTGTTTTGTTTGCATGGAAGATTTCTGAGCAACGATAAACAATATATATATATATATATATATATATATATATATATATATATATATATATATATATATATATATATATATGTATGTGTAGAGATTTAAAATGTTTTCATTATGATCTTTTATAATAAAAATATAATATATATTCCGGTTCCTTGTACCACGGTGATAGTCCAAGGTAGAACCAATAAAGAAGAACTCGAACATGGATATGGAATAACACAGATATATTACAAACAGGAATATATACAGAGAAGTAGAAATGTTAGTATGAACAATCAGGTTTAGTAGAGAGAACAATGTAGTCTCGACCAGTATCACTATTGTAATGTCTTGCAGTAATTGTCTGAACGCGACTCTGTTTCGAACTGCCTCTGATTCGACTCTTGACACAACTTGAACTACTGACTGACTCCGCTTGAACTATTGACTCCGCTTGAACTACTGACGATATTCAGTCACCCCCCCTCAACGAGGGTGTCATGTGGCACAAGGCCTTTTTAACGTGGGAAATTCCCAAGCCATTAGGCTCGGCCAAAAAATAGCCCATTTGAACCGTATAAACGGGTTCAGGGCCGGTTTTACCTCCCCGAAGGAGACTTCGCCCTTCGGCGTAGCCTCCTTCGGGTTCCTCCCGCCCGTAGGAAGAGAGTTTAGCCGAACATTCGGTTCAGAGTTGAACGACGGACGATATTCAGTAACCCCCCCCACGAGGGTGACATATGGCACAAGGCCTTTTTAACGTGGGCATTCCCAAGCCATTAGGCTCGGCCAAAAAATAGCCCATTTGAACCCGTATAAACGGGTTCACGGCCGGTTTTACCTCCCCGAAGGAGACTCCGCCCTTCGGCGTAGCCTCCTTCGGGTTCCTCCCGCCCGTAGGAAGAGAGTTTAACCGAACAGTCGGTTCAGACTTGAACGACTGAAAATATTCAGTCTCTGCCCCCCCCTGGGGCAACATGTGACACAAGGTCGGTTATTTATTGTGTGTTTTCCCGAGCCAGTGGACTCGGCCCAAAAATATTCCCGTTTGAGCCCGTATAAACGGGTTCAGGGCCGGTTTTACTTCCCCGAAGGAAACTCCGCCCTTCGGCGTAGCCTCCTTCGGGTTCCTCTCCGTCCGTAGACAGAGAGGTGAACCGAACACTCGCTCAGAAAGTTGAGCGAGTGACTATATTTAGTCTCCCCTCCCACTAGGGCAAATATGTGACACAAGGTCGGTTTTTATTGTGGGCTTACCTGAGCCCGCGGGCTCCCCAAAAAATATGCCCGTTTGAACCCTTTATAAACGGCCTCAGGGCCGGTTTTACCTCCCCGAAGGGGACTCCGCACTTCGGCGTAGCCTCCTTCGGGTTCCTCTCCGTCCGTAGACAGAGAGGTGAACCGAACACTCGCTCAGAAAGTTGAGCGAGTGACTATATTTAGTCTCCCTCCCACTAGGGCAACATGTGACACAAGGTCGGTTTTTTATTGTGGGATTACCCGAGCCCGCGGGCTCGGCCCAAAAATATGCCCATTTGAACCCGCCTAATATGTTAACTCTATATCTGATATTGAGCGCTTTCTAATAAGTACCGCTCATATAATATATAAATAATAATATATATAATATATTACGCATATATTTGTATTTATATTTACACACACACACACACACACACACACATATATATATATATATATATATATATATATATATATATATATATATATATATATAGGAGAGAGAGGGAGAGAGAGGGAGAGAGAGTTTAAATAAATGTTATATTTACGGGAGAAGTAATAACTAATAGCAATAGGGAAAATAGATAAAAATAATTAAATGCAAATCCTAAACTTACCTCCCATCAGTGAGTCAATTGAATATAAATTTTAACTTTACTTGCCTTAGATAATACAGTTTAACCAAATTTGACGTATCTGAATTTATCTCTGTCCAGTCGTTTGTTATTTCGTAATTGCTTCTGGCTAGGAAGCAAACAAGATTATTATCATTCCCCTGAAACATTCTTATCATTCCCTTCAAAGATTATTATCATCATTCCCTTCAAAGATTATTATCATTCCCCTTAAACATTATTATCATCATTCCCTTCAAACATTATTATCATCATTCCCCTCAAGCATTATTATCATCATTCCCTTCAAACATTATTATCATTGCCCTCAAACATTATTATCATTCCCTTCAAACATTATTATCATTCCCTTCAAAGATTGTTATCATCATTCCCTTCAAAGATTATTATCATCATTCCCTTCAAAGATTATTATCATCATTCCCTTCAAACATTATTATCATTCCCTTCAAAGATTATTATCATCATTCCCTTGAAACATTATTATCATCATTCCCTTCAAAGATTATTATCATCATTCCCTTCAAAGATTATTATCATTCCCCTCAAACATTATTATCATCATTCCCTTCAAACATTATTATCATTCCCCTCAAACATTATTATCATCATTCCCTTCAAAGATTATTATCATTCCCCTCAAACATTATTATCATCATTCCCTTCAAAGATTATTATCATTCCCCTCAAACATTATTATCATTCCCTTCAAAGATTATTATCATCATTCCCTTCAAACATTATTATCATTCCCTTCAAAGATTATTATCATCATTCCCTTCAAACATTATTATCATCATTCCCTTCAAAGATTATTATCATTATTCCCTTCAAACACTATTATCATTCCCTTCAAAGATTATTATCATCATTCCTTCAAACATTATTATCATCATTCCCTTCAAACATTATTATCAAACATTCCTTCCCCTGAAATCATTATTCCTTCAAACACTATTATCATTCCTTCAAAGATTATTATCATCATTCCTTGAAACATTATTATCATCATTCCTTCAAAGATTATTATCATCATTCCTTTGAAACATTATTATCATTCCTTCAAAGATTATTATCATCATTCCTTGAAACATTATTATCATCATTCCTTCAAAGATTATTATCATCATTCCTTCAAACATTATTATCATCATTCCTTCAAAGATTATTATCATCATTCCTTCAAACATTATTATCATCATTCCCTTCAAAGATTATTTTCATCATTCCTTCAAACATTATTATCATTCCCTTCAAAGATTATTATCCCTTCAAACATTATTATCATCATTCCTTCAAAGATTATTATCATTATTCCCTTCAAACACTATTATCATTCCCTTCAAAGATTATTATCATCATTCCCTTCAAAGATTATTATCATCATTCCCTTCAAACATTATTATCATCATTCCTTTGAAACATTATTATCATTCCCTTCAAAGATTATTATCATCATTCCTTCAAACATTATTATCATCATTCCTTCAAAGATTATTATCATCATTCCTTCAAACATTATTATCATCATTCCTTCAAAGATTATTATCATCATTCCCTTCAAACATTATTATCATCAAAGATTATTTCATTTATTCCCTTCAAAGATTATTATCATTATTCCCTTCAAACATTATTCATCATTCCTTCAAAGATTATTATCATCATTCCCTTCAAAGATTATTATCATCATTCCTTCAAAGATTATTATCATCATTCCCTTCAAAGATTATTATCATCATTCCTTCAAAGATTATTATCATCATTCCCTTCAAACATTATTATCATCATTCCCTTCAAAGATTATTATCATCATTCCCTTCAAACATTATTATCATTCCCTTCAAAGATTATTATCATCATTCCCTTCAAACATTATTATCATCATTCCCTTCAAAGATTATTATCATTATTCCCCTTCAAACATTATTATCATCATTCCCTTCAAAGATTATTATCATTATTCCCTTCAAACATTATTATCATCATTCCCTTCAAAGATTATTTTCATTATTCCCTTCAAACATTA
The DNA here is from genome assembly GCA_903632075.3 of Acanthosepion pharaonis. Lineage (NCBI taxonomy): Eukaryota > Metazoa > Mollusca > Cephalopoda > Sepiida > Sepiidae > Acanthosepion > Acanthosepion pharaonis. The sequence goes on along the minus strand of CAHIKZ030004104.1, from coordinate 823,479 downwards.
TTATCATCATTCCCTTCAAAGATTATTATCATTATTCCCTTCAAACATTATTATCATTCCCTACAAAGATTATTATCATCATTCCCTTCAAACATTATTATCATCATTCCCTTCAAAGATTATTATCATCATTCCCTTCAAACATTACTATCATCATTCCCTTCAAAGATTATTATCATTCCCCTCAAACATTATTATCATCATTCCCTTCAAAGATTATTATCATCATTCCCTTGAAACATTATTATCATCATTCCCTTCAAAGATTATTATCATCATTCCCTTCAAACATTATTATCATCATTTCCTTCAAAGATTATTATCATCGTTCCCTTCAAACATTATTATCATCATTCCCTTCAAAGATTATTATCATTATTCCCCTTCAAAGATTATTATCATCATTCCCTTCAAAGATTATTATCATTATTCCCTTCAAACATTATTATCATTCCCTTCAAAGATTATTATCATCATTCCCTTCAAAGATTATTATCATCATTCCCTTCAAAGATTATTATCATTCCCTTCAAAGATTATTATCATCATTCCCTTCAAAGATTATTATCATCATTCCCTTCAAATATTATTATCATTTCCCTTCAAAGATTATTATCATCATTCCTTCAAACATTATTATCATTTCCTTCAAAGATTATTATCATCATTCCTTCAAACATTATTATCATCATTCCTTCAAAGATTATTATCATCATTCCTTCAAACATTATTATCATCATTCCCTTCAAACATTATTATCATTATACCCTTCAAACATTATTATCATCATTCCCTTCAAAGATTATTATCATCATTCCCTTCAAACATTATTATCATTCCCTTCAAACATTATTATCATCATTCCCTTCAAACATTATTATCATTCCCTTCAAACATTATTATCATCATTCCCTTCAAAGATTATTATCATCATTCCCTTCAAACATTATTATCATCATTCCCTTCAAACATTATTATCATCATTCCCTTCAAACATTATTATCATCATTCCCTTCAAACATTATTATCATTCCCTTCAAACATTATTATCATCATTCCCTTCAAACATTATTATCATCATTCCCTTCAAACATTATTATCTTTCCCCTTAAACATTATTATCATCATTCCCTTCAAACATTATTATCATTACCCTCAAACATTATTATCATTCCCTTCAAAGATTATTATCATCATTCCCTTCAAAGATTATTATCATTCCCTTCAAAGATTATTATCATCATTCCCTTCAAACATTATTATCATCATTCCCTTCAAAGATTATTATCATTCCCTTCAAAGATTATTATCATCATTCCCTTCAAACATTATTATCATCATTCCCTTCAAACATTATTATCATCATTCCCTTCAAACATCCCCTATTTTTCTCACATTCGCGATTTCGACATCTATGTTTTGAAACAAACCTATTTTCAACTACATTCTTGGCAGATTCAACGCTGAGTTGCTTAATTAGAATTTTGTAGAAATTTCGAACAGTTTCAAGAAATTTCAAGAAGTTTAAGAAATTTCGAGAAGTTTTCTCAAAAATTTCAAGAATATTCTGGCAAAATAGATGACAGTAGAAATACAGTGAACGTAAACTCAACCGTTCGTTGATAGATGCACTCGTCACAGATGGCATGAAGAGTTTGTAAGCATCCATTTTGTTAAGTCCGTGTCGAATTTATCAAAACAAGAAAGAAAAAGTACCCTGTGGTAACATCTGTTAAAACGTGTGAGGCCTACAAGATATATTTCGGCATGCCTGTCGGGGATCAACATAAACTCTGGGCACATCATTTCACCTGCGAACTCTACAAACTCTAGAAAGTAAGATGGAAAACTTCGCTTGTTTCGATAGCGGAATTTATAAATGTAAAAATGTTGAATTTCTTTTAAAACTAAATATATTTTACTTGCATTTTTTAACCGGTGTTATTGAAAAATATGTATTAAATACGCACTTGTGCAAATTAATTCAAACAACCGCTTCAGTTTCCTTTCTTTCAACATACGGTCAGTTTTAGACCCACTGGAGTGATAGGGTGTTACCGATTTCTATTTTTTTTTTTGTTTCCTCGGATTAGGCCATTTATAGTGGTTTGCTGTAATATGAATCTATTTTCGGGGTGTACGATGAAAATTGTTTGGCTTTGCAAAATATTGTGTCATTTGTGATTGCATCAGATTTTATCAGACGCAGCCGCTACTATCTCGATTGTCGATTAGTTGTCCTACGGCCATTGTTTGAAATGGATGTTACTCCAAAGAAGTATACGAAAATTGTAACGCTGCACGAACGCGCCTTACTAGTGAGAAAATCAAAGTACTATAGACTGGTCTGCAATCTCTCCTGATTTAAATCCAATCGAGAATTTGTGGTCAATCTGCAAGGAACGACTTTGTGGAATGGACATACAAAGTACTAACATGTGCACTGGGTCATGTTTCATTGGAAAAATCCAAAAATAACGTAAATAATAACGGAATTATTCGTTGTTTCAATTAAGTTACATGAGGGCGTATGCTTCAACACTTGAACCTTAATGTCAATGTATGATCACTGGCAGGAGTCATAAAATATAGAGTATTGGGAGTGTTCAGTATTCAAGCTCCCCTTACATTTTTGGGGGGCCCAAAGTCAGAATTTTACATATCCAGCGCATGATTTTAGAAATTTCAAAAATCAAAAATAGAATGTTTAGAATTTTTCAGTAACACAGGTTAAAAAATAATTGTATTTTTATACACATATTTTTATTTTACAGAATGGGAGAGAGTAGAAATAGGGCCATGAAATTCGCAATCCCACGAATTTGGAGGGACCCACTGACCACTCAAGCAATTGTTTCTTCTGCATGATGGACCCTCCCAAATGTCGAGCTGGCAAGAATGTACTTTATTTACATTATTCAGACTATTGTCCACATCTTTGTCGCCATATTTATCACAACGTTTCGGCCGTTTGTCTATATTTCTGAGATGAGGTATTATGTACATTATTTACATTATTCGTACTATTGTCTTCATCTTTGTCGCCATATTTATCACAAAGTTTCGGCCGTTGTACGCTCCGGCCTTCTTCAGGTGGTTGGAATGTCAACACCGAGCAAAAGTTATATGTGGCGATCCAGAGACGTTAGATAAAGAATTGGTCAGTATAAGCAGTACCCTACAACGTATCAACTACCCTGGGCACATGGCAGCAGCCCCGCAAAACTGGGATAGGCGGGTACAAGAGGAGAAGGAAAACAACAATCAGAAAACAGTCTGCCTGCCTTATGTGAAGGGGTTATCAGAGAAAATACAAAGGATCTACGGTCCATATAACATCAGGACAACCTTCAAAACCTTGACGACACTTCGCAGATATCTCTCCCGAGTAAGACCCCCCATAGAGGAGAACATGACTAAAGACGGTATGTACGCTATCCCATGCAGCTGCGGAAAGGAATATAAAGGAGAGACAGGCCGTCCCCTCAAGGTAAGGCTTCAAGAACACCAGAAAGCTGTAACATGATGGGAAGTAGAAAAATCAGGCGTGGCTGACCACATATGGAGAGAGAAGGGAGATCACCGCCCCCTGTGGGATCATGTTGAAATCATAGACAAGGAACACCATTGGAAAATTCGTAAACTTAAGGAATTAGCACATATGCTAGGCCACAAAAATCTCCTGAGCTGACCAAGCATAGAAATAAATACAATATGGGAACCAGTAATAAGGAGTGCCAGAGAAAAGCAATGATAACAACATAGTTGCAATATGAGCTCTGGTAAAAATATGATATGATAACAGCAAAATTGCAATATGAGCACTGGTAAAAAATGGTTGCTGAAACATTAGGTTTATAATACCCAAAAATTCATGACCAGATGTCTTCAATGACACATGGCACAGTAGATAATGGCATTGATTATATCCAGTGACAGGACACAAAGAGTGTGAGTTCAATACCCAGTTAAGGCAGTAGAGAACTTTCAGAGGGAAATTAACAGGAGATAACTGATAACTGACATCCATCAAACATGGCACGTTGAACTAGAACAGTCTACCCCAGTGAACAAAATAAATTGTTCAGTTCGACATTCTAACCGTCATTTTTTTCTTTTTTGGTTAATGTAAGTTACCTTTATAGTAAGGGATTATTATTACTATTTTTTTTACATTAACTAAAAAAAGGCTTAGACACAAGTGACTATCTTTGTAAATTTGGATTTTTAATGTAACTATAACAACAAAAACATTTCGATTTCATTTTTCCCTTGAAAAAGTCGGAAGACGAAACGCGTCGGTAAAATGTAAGAATTTTTCCCAATTATCATTTGATACCAATCTGTCTTCTGCACAGAATTCATCTGGGAATTTATATATATATATATATATATATATATATATATATATATATATATATATATATATATAAAGGTAATGAAAGTTTTTGTAATCCGTGTGGATAATTACAAAGAGGATGTGATCCAGAAAGCTTAATGTAAAACCAGAGCAAATATTAATTAAATAATTACGAAAAAGACAAGCTTAAGTTTCCATGAATATAATTTATTTCCCCAGAAAATATATTTTTCCTGGTTCATCATATCACATCTAGTTATATATCTATCTATCTATATATATATATATATATATATATATATATATGTGTGTGTGTGTGTGCGCGCGCGTGTGTGTTAACGTTTCGTGGTAAAGTATGAAATCAGTTACAAGAGCAAAAATCTTCTGTCTTTCAATGATAATCTATCGTTTAGAGATGTTTTATCTATCACTATTTTTCGATGCACTTTGCTTGCCTGATTGTTCTGTGTCCGTTGTCTGGCATTGTTAAAACTGATTAAGAGAAACCTCAACTCTGAAAGTACATCATATGTGCCAGACATACTAACCCAAGCATCGCAAGAGACTAAAGAAATGCAGACGGAATGATAGCATTGTAATCACACACAGGCAGACAAAGGCATTTACAAAAAGGAATTTGCTGAGATTGTTATTAATGGTTTTATGTTAGGAGATGAAAATATGAAATATGAAACGAAAAACCGGTGCACTGGAAAAAGAAAGGTTGATTCAAACAAAAAAGATGTGGAAATTCAATCGCATTAATCAGTGATATATATATATATATATATATATATATATATATATATATATATATATATATATATATATAATATATATATATAAATATATATATATATAATTATTTATTTAAAATATGATTTAAATAAAGAAATAAATAAATATATTTAGGCTCTACTTTTGTATCGAGCACTGTTTTTTTTTTTTTAAAATAATAACAAAAATAATAAAGAACTTTGGATTATTTACCTAACTAGTTCTTTTCTATATATTTTCACACACACACACACACACATATATATATATATATATATATATATATATATATATATATATATATATATATATAGAGGAAAGAACAGATGGAGTAAAAAATCCATTGTTCATAGCATTTACTTTTACCCAAAATATGTTAAAAGATATAAACAGATGACGTTAAAGTGAGAGTTAAATATATAAATCGATATGAAAATGTCAAAGATAGATATGAAAAGAATCAGATCGATAGATATTTGTGACGAATATGAAGATAGATAGATAGATAGATAGATAGATAGATAGATAGATAGATAGATATGTATGAAGAATATGAAAATAGATAGAAAGAAAGAAAGAAAGAAAGAAAGAAATAATATAAAAATAAAATAGATATGTATGAAGAATATGAAAAGATATATATATATATATATATATAGATAGATAGATAGATAGAAAGATAGAAAGAAAAAAGAAAGAAAGAAAGAAAGAAAGAATATAAAAATAAAATAGATATGTATGAAGAATATGAAAAGAGATAGATAGATAGATAGATAGATAGATAGATAGATAGATAGGAACAATATAAGGATAGCTAGCTAGCTAGATAGATAGATGTATTAAGAATATGAAGATAGATAGATAGATAGATAGATAGATAGATAGATATGAAGAATATGAAAATAGATAGGTAGATAAATATGTATTATCTGAAAATAGATAGGTAGATATGAAGAAAATGAAATAAACGACAGAATTTCAAATTTGTTTAACCAGCAAACTATATTAAATTATCGATGAGTTCCATATTCTAAAAATCGGGCCTCAACTTAGAACATGCTATTCTTAGCTACCACACTCCCAATTGAGGTGACTTCCAGAGAAGTCCTCGTGAACTAAAACACAGACGTGCAAAGATGAAAGATGAGACAAAGGACTTGAGAAAGCACTGCCACTAAAGCCGTACACCAGAAACAAGAAGAAGAGAATAGCTACCATAAATATACAGTGTGATACAACAATAACAAGACTCTCCCAGCAGACAGAGAGAACTCAAAGACCGTGATGAACGCATTAATGTAATCGGAGAAATTGGCAAAAGTAACAGGGGGGGCGGGCGGGCGAGGCGTAGTTGGCAGAAAACAGCGTACAATATGGAATTGGCGAACTGAATTACATTCCGGTAGAGATGACTTGCGTTTATTTTTACACCAATTTTCTTCGGTAAGGTATTACCATATTCCTGTCTGGAGAGACAGGAATATGGTAAAACAAAAAGTTCCTAAGGAAACCATGCAGAACTAGTGTCAGAATCTCTCAGTTGCGCCTCTGTCTTCGAGTAGAGAGCAAATCAGTTGTGTCTATGTCCACAGACAGAGACGCGTCTGGGGGGAAAAAAACGCCGAGAGGTGACCGGGACCGGAGAACAACTGTCTTCATCTCTGTCTCTCTCAGAGAGTAGGGATCTATAGTTAAGGAGGCTGGGTAATTTTTTTTTCGCCCTGGCCCGGGTGTACGCGCTCGGACTTCCTGCATTAAACATAACGTCTCAATGGGGAGACCAGGTTAAATAATACTTTTTGAGAAACAAGGATTTCACCAACTGCATGTCACTAAAACAAAACGAAATAAAACTTCTTCTTCTTCTTCTTCTTCTTCTTCTTCTTCTATGTACCGTGACCCTTCAGAACGTTGACGATTATAGCTCTCCACAATTTCCTGTACTTTGCTCGTTGACGATTTTGTTATCTCTCCTAAAACCTGTTCCACCGTCCATTTACTCAAGCTCGCTGGTTAGGCTACGCATTACTGTTCCTTGTTCCTCTTGCTTTCAGTCTGCCCTGTAAGTATCAAATTTTCCAAGCTTTCTTTCCTCATTATTTTCCCTAGAAATTTCAACTGTCTTTTCCAAATGTTAAGTATAAGTGTCCTTTTTGTTTCCATTTTCTCTAGAACTTTGTCGTTGCTCACATGTTCGGTCCATGGTATCCTCAGCATCCTTCTGTAGAACCACTATGCGCACTGTTCACGATTTGCCCTGTTTTCCTACGCAGGCGTATAATGGCACGCGGCATAATTTTTGAGTACATGCTGGGTAAAGTTTATCATAAGGTTTATGCCACTCAGTTGTTGCACTAAAGTGGGGAGATCGGTAGTCGTACCCAGGTCAATTTTTATCCTTGGCCCGGATGTACGTGCTCGGGTTGCCTTCATTAAACCCGGCTTTGTGTCACATCACGTCTCAATGGGAAGACTGGATAAATACTACCACGAACGGAGTATGTAAATAAAGAGTAAATCTGTACTGTAATTTTTTTAAATGCCAAACAAGCAGTATGGTTTGGTTTATATAATGGTATATATCAAATCCTTTTGAGTCATTTAAGGTCAAAATTTAGTATCTGTCTATATTTCTGAGATGAGGTATTATGTACACTATTTACATTATTCGGACTATTGTCCTCATCTTTGTTGCCATATTTATTACAACGTTTCGGCCTTTCAATATCTGTCTATATTTCTGAGATGAGGTATTATGTACACTATTTACATTATTTGAACTATTGTCCTCATCTTTGTCGACATATTTATTACAACGTTTCGGCCTTTCAGTATCTGTCTATATTTTTGAGATGAGGTATTATTTACATTATTTGCTTTATTTGAACTATTGTCCTCATCTTTTTCGCCATATTTATTACAAAGTTTCAGCCGCTGTACGCAGGAAGTCGGCACCATGGACTTGTAAGCTGCTGGGGAGGTATATTTAGCCTCTACCAGCGCCATAGGGGATCCAGGATAAAGAAAGCAACCTTACGGGAAACGGCACCATGGACTTATATAGGCAGCCTTGGACTCAGCCTGATGGCTGTTGTAAACAAACTCCATTTCACTGTTGGTTTTGTCACTAAAGAAGGTGACGTCACTCAGGGGTTGTCATGTCACCCACGTGACATATCCTAACCAAAGGGAGATAAATGCCTTCTATACATTGGTGTTGGTCTTATTAATATAATAGTATTATTACTATAAGTATTAGTAGTAGCTGTTGTTGTTGTATTAGCAGCAGTGGTTTTAGTGCCATGTCTATTTAGAAAACAGTTGTTCACCACTCTCCACAGCATCCTTTTCTTTGGTATCAGGATTTAACATGCCTTCTTAGGAAAGATACTCAAAATTTGTCCAGTTCTTACTTTTACATTGAGAGGTCAATCTAACTTGCTATGAAAACTCTACTTGAGAGGAGACGTATTTTTGCTTTTCCCAAGGCCATTAGTGCGAAAGTAAATGCAATAATCTATTACTAATAAGTGTAAGAGCAAATCAAGCGAAAGAGGCAAAACGCCTTAAGTAATTCACTGGGGAACATTGAATGATATCTGACACTTGATTTTGGGTCCACTGAACACGAATTTAAACTCTATCAACTCCTGATTTTTGTCAACAGCCTATACGCCATTTTCCAGGTGTTTCAAATTAGGACTAAAAAATTAAGTCAGGTGTTAATCTTTTTCAGTTTTCATGAATAAAAACAGTTCAAACTACAGTAAAATTACATTATAACGATAGAGATGACTTACAGTAAAAAGAAAGAAAAGAATTGATATGAAACACTGTGGCAAAAATATTCTTTGACAATACTTTCCAGTGTTTGTTGATGGCAGGAATCTTTTCAAGCATCAGCAGCAATCAGCCATCATGTGGGAACCCCAGCAGCCTTGGTACCGTCCTTCCATAATTTTGATATCTTGCTGGAATCTCTCTCCTTGTTCGTCACTAAGATCACCAAAATTACAAGGAAATTAGGCAAGATGGCTCTTCCAAAAATACATTTTTTTACGCTCCTATCGCAACCCATCTCTTTGTAGACCCTGACAATTTTTGATGATTTCTTCGTAGTTATCAGCTCTGTAATTGCTTAAAAAGTTTCCTGTCAAGTCCAAGACTGATAACCAGGCATTTTTTACACGTTCATTCATGGCATTAGGAGAATTGCTGTCTTTAATTAATGTTCTTATTTGTGGACTGTCGAAAATTCCCGCTTTGGTTTAAATAGGAACTTTTTATGAAATAGATACTTACAATCTACGAAATTAAACTAGAAACACGGATGAGCAGCTAAAATATAAATTACGTCTAATTAAATCAACTATTAAATCAACTATTAAATCAACTATTAAATCAGGATGAAAAAATGACTAAATGATATGCCAATTCAAAATTATGTTAATGCCCGATCTAAAATGACTGATTGATTAATTCCGGAAACTAGACGTTATTATATATTTTAGTTGTCCTTCTAGAATATTCTACAGAAAGCAGGAACGCTCAAGAAAATGCTAGTATTCTATATTTTTAGCTTAACTAAGATAGGTTAAAATGACAAAATTAAAAATATTCTTCGTGTGTTACATATAAAATTATACACTATAGTGGGTTATTTGTGGGGTTCGATTTGGGCCTTCTTAGGATTAGCCCACTATAAGGGATGTATGAATGAGTAAATAAAACATGATAAATCACTTTTTAAGAACAATTAAGTCTGGATTATAACCGTAATAATTTATATAAGCATTAATAAGTGGTTTCGTATAATACAAAAACACTTATAATGTTCATAGATGACACAATGTTGGCATTTAAGTAAAATCAAATAAAAAAGTTTTTTTTTTATATTACATTTCAATGAATATATTGTAAAAGTACTTTAGTGTTTTTAAGAGATACTAGTTTCATTTGGTAATATGTCCTGTGAATAAGAAAAAGAGATAGAATGTATTAGAGAAGGAAAGGAGGGGGAAAATGACGAGAAATGTATGAGGAGTGGTAGTGGTTGTTGAAGCTGAGATGCCTTTAATGTATCCGCTCACAGTTATAAATATTCGTTTCTCTGTGACTTCTCTCTGTGCGTCTTCTTTTTCTTCTTTTAGACAGGGATTTATTTATATTGCTAGCGAAGTTGAAAGAGGCTCCGATTAAGTTGTTGATTATTTCAGGCGCGTTCACTTCTTATTGGTCAACATATATTTCTTTATGATTGTATTTAATCAACTTCAGCAGGAAGTTATACCTGGAGCCTATTGCGCAAAGCCCGAAGTATGTCATTATGTTTTAAGCTATGAAAGAGTTAACTTCCTGTTTCTGCTCTTAGTGTCACTACAACATTGCATAACAATGCAATAAAAATAGTTACAAATCAGTCAGTCATGTACCATGCGTGATATACGCTTAGATGATCATCTATCTTTCGATACATGATTGACATTTTTTCCCGCAGTAGATTGCCATTTCTTTCTGCGGTAGACCAGTTGCCATCCAAGGCTATAGAACCCGATCTGTCTTGCTATTTAGCCATAGCTGGGGTGAGAAGAGGAGGATTCATACCTTTCCCAAGGTTATTAGAAAGTAAGTGAATGTAATGGATTCGAATGGAATTCGAACCCGGCCCTCCAAAAAAACTAGTTGCATAATGTGTAAGTTAGCGATTATTGAGAAAAAAACTTTTTTTTATGAATACGACGAAAGAGGGGAGTGTTGTATCTGAAAACGGTGTAAAACTTTGTGATTCAAAATTACATAGAACTGTCAAACCTAATTTAATAGACAAAAACTTGAAATTTGTTTCCTAGTGTAATAATTAATAACGCCGCATCGAAGAAATCCAGACAGCTCAAGACATTTAGTACTTGGCATGAACACAAGAGAAATTAAACGCAATAAATACTAATCAAAAATTAATAACTGACAATCCTTCCTGTAAGAATTTATGATTAACTTTTTCGCAACAGTCTTCAAACAAATCATTGCAACGTATCTTAGATTTACTTTTACCAATTCCTCCATACTTACATACGTATGGATGAATGGATGATGGCGATTGTGTGTCCAAGATGAAACAAGACAGCAAAGATATAATAAGAACAATAAATGATTTGACTACAGAAAAAAAAAAAGAAACACGACCGAAATTTCCCGCGCAAATCAAATAAACATGAGATTGAGTCCGCGGAGTTTATCGTTTCTTTAGAAGTCAAATTCTAAATGAAGCAAAGGTCACAGCTGTCTTCACGCCGACACACTCTTTCGTTTCGATTCTCAAATCTAGTACCCCCTCCCTCTTTTTATCTATTCATTTCTCTCTACTCTTCCCGCTACTCTTCCATGGGCGCCTTTTCCTAAATCCTCTTTTATTTTTCTTACTTCTTTTATTACCACCTTTCATCTCTCCGTACCACTCCTTTTTAATTTCCTTTTCTGTTTCTCCCTCCACCCCCCTCTCTCTCTCTCCCTCTCTCTCTTTCTCTCCCCCCCACTTCAACTGCTCATTCCTTGTTTCACTACCGCCACCACGACACAACCGACAGCGTTTCCCCCTTCCCCCACTACCAAGCTTTACCTCGAATTTTAATATCAGAAATTTTTTCATCTTCCTTTCCATCTTATGACGGGTCGTTTTTTTGTTTTTGGTTTTTCTTCTTTAACTTTTTTCCTTTTAGATTCCTCATAAATGTTCAATCCCTCTTCTTTGTCTTTTCGCTTTATCAATTATTTCTTCTTCTTCTTCTTCTTCTTCTTCTTCTTCTTCTTCTTCTTCTTCTTCTTCCTTCTTCTTCTTCTTCTTCTTCTTCTTATTATTATTATTATTATTATTCCTTCATATTATCATTATTTTCTTCTTCTTCTTCTTCTTCTTCTTCTTCTTCTTCTTCTTCTTCTTATTCTTATTATTATTATTATTATTATTATTATTATTATTATTATTATTATTATTCCTTCATATTATCATTATTTTCTTCTTCTTCTTCTTGTAATTATTATTATTATTATTATTATTTTACTTCCACTTCTTCTTCTTTTCTTATTTTTCTTCAACTTCTTCTTCTTCCACTTCATCTTCTTCGTCTTCTTCTTCTTCTTCTTCTTCTTATTATTATTATTATTATTATTATTATTATTATTTTTACACATCTTCATCTTCTTCTTCCACTTCTTCTTCTTTTCTTATTTTTCTTCCACTTCTTCTTCTTCCGCTTCTTCTTTTCTTAAGCTTCTTCTTCTTCTTCTTCTTCTTCTTATTATTATTATTATTATTATTTATTATTATTATTTCCACATCATCTTCTTTCTTCTTCTTCTTCTTCTTTTCTTATTTTCTTCCACTTATCTTCTTCATCTTCTTTTCTTCTTCTTCTTTTTTCTTCTTCTTCTTTTTATCATTTTCTTTTTTTCTTCTTCTTTTTTTCTTCTTCTTCTTCTTATTATTATTATTATTATTATTATTATTATTATTTTATTATTTTACTTCATCTTTCTTTTCTTCTTTTTTCCACTTCTTCTTTTCTTATTTTTCTTCCACTTCTTCTTCTTCCACTTCTTCTTCTTCTTTCTTCTTCTTCTTCTTCTTATTATTATTATTATTATTATTATTTTTTACTTCCACATCATCTTCTTTTCTTCTTTTTCCACTTCTTCTTTTCTTATTTTTCTTCCACTTCTTCTTCTTCCACTTCGTCTTCTTCATCTTCTTCTTCTTCTTATTATTATTATTATTATTATTATTATTATTATTATTTTACTTCCACATCATCTTCTTTTCTTCTTCCACTTCTTCTTTTCTTATTTTTCTTCTTTCTATAACTTCTCCAAATTTTATGTCATCAATGAAAATTATTTGATGTCTTGCTCCATGTCCAAACACATTTTATCTTGGTTCTGTCGACCACCATTTTCGCATCAAGTTGTGTCTCAGGATGTGAGAAAGAAATGTAGAAGAGAAGCAAGAAATATGGGAGAGAGAAAAAAGGGAAGATTTACAGAGAGGAAAAGAGAAAGTAAAGCCGAACAGAGAGAAAGAAGGAAAAGAAATGTATAAACAAGAAGGAAAGAGGAAATGAAGTTTCAAAAGGAAATAAAGGGGAATAAAAGGAAGAAGGAAAGAAAGGCATGTAAGAGAGAACGAAAGAAGAGGAGGAAAAGAAAGGTGGAAAGAAATAAAGACAGAAGGAAAGAACGGAGAGGAAAAGAAGACATGGAGGTCAAAAAAAAAGAATGAATGAATGTAGGAAGGAGAAGAGAGAACGAAAAAAGAGAAAGAAAAGGGAAAGACATGGAGAAAGAAAGAAATAAAGAGAACGGAAAAGATATGAAAGTTAAGAAGGAAAGATCGAAGGAATATAAGAAGGAAAGATGAAGATGCGGACAAAAGAAAGAAGGATGTAAAAAAGAAAGAAAAAAAAAGAAGGTAAATAAAAACAAAATGGAAGCAAAATCAAAAAGAAGATAAAAACGAAGACGCTATAATAAAAAGTTGATCTTACGCCTACACGTGTCTAAATATTGTTTTCCATTTTGATTTACATCTCTTTTCATGGAGAATCATAATTTTTCTATTAGTCTGGAGAAGCTTGTTGCCTTTATACTAATTTGGTGTCTTTGAAAGCATTTTTGGTAAGGTAGGCAAAAGTCAGCTTTTGAACTTACATCTACATTTGAAGAAACCCCAAAATTAATCTAGGTGGATTATATGCCGGGTTTTTATGAGTGTAAACCGGATGTAAGAAAGATGGAGGTGTATAAATCGAGGAAAACTAGTTCAAGTGTGTGTTGTTCACAGTTTTCGCTTCTTCATTTGAGCAGGGTTGTTTGTATTTCACGCACGTATATCGACGGTTAAAACATTTACAATATTCTGCATTTTAGCTTTGCAGGAGTACAGTGCTGTCTATTTTCACAAAACAGAAAAGAAACAACTTATTCCACTCATACGGGGTGGTCCAAAAGTAGGTGGACAGTAAATAATTACATTTATTTTCAGATTACATATACATACAATTATATTTACTAACAGAATTATTATACTGACAATTAAATTTTATTCTGAATAATAATACAAAAGCCCTTAAATTTTATCAACGTAGGTGCTCAAACTGTTTTCCATCACAATTTACACGGCTTTGAAGTCTACCTCTAACGCTTCGACAAACTTTTTTGCACAAGTCTTTTTGATATGTATTTCTTGTGTAATTTTTCAAATCACCGACACTTCTTGGTTTTCGAGTCTCAACTTTGTCCTTGAGTACTCCCCACCAAAAGAAGAAATCCATTAGGGTCAAGTTTGGTGAACGTGCCGGCCAATCAATTGGACCTCTTTGGCCAATCCATTTCTCAGGAAATATTTCAAGATACTCAGTTGTAATAATATAACCAATCCATAAACCTATTCCATATACAGTCCACCGACTTTTGGACCACCCTGTATATTAAGCCAAATGAAATGATCGTTTGATTCGACTTTTTACGTCTTATCAACCCCTTGAAGGCTATTTAAAGGCAGAATTTTTTTTTTAGATTTTACAAATATTTTTTTTTTTGGTGGGGGGGTGAATAATAAAGATTTTCGTTTCTTTTAAGCATTTCGCCCAAGGCTAGGCAGGAGTGCCACTAGTACGCAAGGGGTTACAAAGAGTGTAAGTAAGCGAAAAGTCTGGTTAGGGGGGAGGGGGGAGGAAATGATAAGAAGAAGAACGTGGATCAAAGGCAACAGAAGATGTCGTTTGACATTACATTTAATTTTTTGGAGATGGGAAGCAAGTAAGAGGAAGAGAGTTCCACTGTCGAGAAGTGCGAGAAAAGAAGCTGTTTGAGTAGAAGAGGTGGTTACATTTAACTGTTTCAACGGTGAAAGGGTGGGAAAGAAATGCCAACCTAGTAGCACGCTTAAATTAATAGAGGTGGGGCACCAGTGAAAATAGCTCGTCAGAGCAGTTGCCATGAAAATATTTACAGAAAAGACAGAGGAAAGCCACATTAAGTCGGTGTGAAAGTGACTGGTATCGGTATCCCAAATCAGGACCAATCACATTGCATATCCGTCTTTGAATTTTGTCGAGAACCAGCGAGGGCATCAGACCAAATATGGCGATAATATTCCATGCATGGACGAAGGGTAGATTTCTAGATAAGGATGGACTCAGACGAAAAAAACTTCTGGGGCGACACAGAGAACTAACTTTCCTTACGGTAGAAGCAGCTAATACAATTTCTATAATTAACCCATAGCTAGAGGAGAAGATGTGGATTCATACCTTTTCAGAGGATATTTGCATGTAAACGAATCTAACGAAAACAACATTTTTTTATCATTCACCCCAGGCAAAGCAATAAAGCCACTAAGACGCAAGGTGTTACTGGATGTGTGAGAATATAAAAAATACAATTATTAAGGAGAGAGAACAATAAAAGAACAGAAATTAAGACTATAAAGATATACACTATTTACATTATTCGGACTATTGTCCTCATCTTTGTCGCCATATTTATTGCAATGTTTCGGCCGTTGTACGCTCCGGCCTTCGTCAAGTGGTTGGAATGTCGAACTGAACCGTTTATTTCGCTCACTGGGGTAGACTGTTCTAGTTCCATGTGCCATGTTTAATGGATGTCAGTTATCAGTTATCTCCTGTTAATTCCACTATCCAAGTTCTTCACTGCCTTAACCGAGTATTGAACTCGCACTCTTTGGGTCCTGTCACTGGATCAAACTAACGCTTGTGACGTCGTCCCCCGGTCGCAGCGCCGACTGTGACGTTCTATCCTGATCTACCACGGCGCCAGTTGTGACGTCCCCAAACAGCATCAACTGTGACGTCCTCGCCGCGGCGCCAGCTGTTCGCTCCTCGCTGCTCCGTTCGGGTGTCGCTGCTCCAAACGTGACGTCCGCCTGTCGCGTCAGTCGTGTTGTGTCGTCCTATGACGTCCAACTAGCTTGGTATCGGTCGCGTCACCCAAATGTGACGTTCTAACCTTTTGGTGATTCGGGTGGGAATCTGGTTAGATTTGATATCAGCCTCGTCGTTCCCAATTCGCTTCCAACGCCTGGTTACCAAGGTAACTGCATTGTTTTCCAGTCCGCCTACCCACGTTGTGAATTAATATTAGGCAGACGAGATCAAACAGTGGTTGGGGCCGTAATGCAAACTGAGTTCAACGGGGGTGATACTGCACAAATATGCATAAAAGAAAATAAAATGAAAACTCAAAAAGTTCAAAGTATCAAAGAAAAAGGTAACAAACTTTATGTCTAGTTGTTCGATACATAGGACTGCATCTATCTCCCGACCCGTTCTATGGATTGTGACACGTCGTTTTCCGTTAGGCGAGTTTTAACGCTTCAAGTTGTTTGCTCTCTAAGAAATTGGCGTTTCGGTGTGTCTTTGGACGAAATTCGAGAAAAAACTTATTTCGTTGGTCTGGATCTAAGTCGCTCTTCAAAATAATTATTCTTGGGTTGAAGAGGAGTCCGGAATTTGCGTGAATCTTGGTCAGCTAAACTCACTGAACTGCTGGAACTCAACTCTGGAAATTCAACTCTCCGCTGGAGCCCGAACTCTGATTTCTGCCTGTTGGGGCCTCGCTTTTATTGACGCCGACCAAAACCGGGGTGGGTCTATCGGCATCGGGGTTTCTCGATAATTCTAAATACATATCCACCTCTTTTATTTCTGGTTAGGGATTTTCCACTCTTTTCCATTTTTGGGAACCTTTCCTTACTCCCACTTTCTCACCATACTTCTGAGGTGCGTGAACTGCCCTCCCCACTTCTTCGTAGCAGCTTCTCATACTTATACTCTGGATGAGGCGTCGACAGCCTTCTTCGTGCGTCACGTGATCACCACTCGGCCAATGAGGTCCTAGTCGGGTATCTTTCCTCCTCCTTCGTGCGTCACATGATCACCACTTGACCAATGATGTTTTAGTCGGGCGTGAACGAATCCGCGGCTTTGTTTCGGGAAAAAAAAATATCTTGCTTAACTAAAAAAATTTTCTCTTCTCTTTCCCTTTTCTTCCGCTTTAATCGCCGTTATCATTTTTCTAGCCGCAAACGGACAATATGACAACTACACGTGGTTTTTGTCAGGTATTTTATCGCTAATTATCAAAATGTGTGGTCTTAACACGGCCTCAAAAAAGAAATATCTCTAAAGTTTCAGTCAGTCTGTCGCCTCCAAGGAAGAAGAAAAAACACTTCTGGGTCCCCATTCATTTTCCTTCGGTACATATTTCTGATAACATAATTTTATTATCGCAGGCCAAAGTTGTTTCGTCGAAAAAAAATCGGTCAGCGGACACGGCTTGTATGGCTTTTAATTTTTCATATCTACACAAAGTCCTGTAGTTACACCTGTGTTTTGTCAATTATCAAAATTAACGTTTTCAATTGAATTTTTCCCTGGCCAGCCGACCAGCCGTTTTGTTTACGTACTCCTAGATAACACAGCCGTTATCAAAACACATCTCTCTTTCTTTCTTCCCCTTTCTTTTTACTCGGAATTTCCCTGTCATTGTAATGACACTCTTTCGTCATGGTTACTTATCAATATATTCATTGTCTCTTAGCCGTGTGTGTGTTCTGCTGATCACCCACAATTCGTCTCGCCTTTCTTTCTGCCTTCTTTTCCTTCTTTTCCTTTCTCTGCCTCGTAAATGGTGCCACAACCTTTTATCCACTGTGCCATGTGTCTACTCCAGAGAGCGAGATAAAGGGTTCAATTCTACATTCCAACCGCCTGAAGAAGCCCGGAGCGTACAGCGGCCGAAACGTTGTAATAAATATGGCGACAAAGATGAGGACAATAGTCTGAATAATGTAAATAGTGTACATAATACCTCATCTCAGAAATATAGACAGATACTGAAAGGCCGAAACGTTGTAATAAATATAGCAACAGAGATAAGGACAATAGTCCGAATAATGTAAATAGTGTACATAATACATCTCAGAAATATAGACAGATACTGAAAGGCCGAAACGTTGTAATAAATATGGCGACAAAGATGAGGACAATAGTCCGAATAATGTAAATAGTGTATATAATACCTCATCTCAGAAATATAAACAGATATTGAAAGGCCGAAACGTTGTAATAAATATGGCAACAAAGATGAGGACAATAATCCGAATAATGTAAATAGTGTACATAATACCTCATCTCAGAAATATAGACAGATACTGAAAGGCCGAAACGTTGTAATAAATATGGCAACAGAGATAAGGACAATAGTCCGAATAATGTAAATAGTGTACATAATACCTCATCTCAGAAATATAGACAGATACTGAAAGGCCGAAACGTTGTAATAAATATGGCAACAAAGATGAGGACAATAGTCCGAATAATGTAAATAATGTACATAATACCTCATCTCAGCCACTTTTGAAACATTTGTAAACAAAAGTTAATTCTCTTGTTTAAAATATTCCAAAATTAAAATATAATTTTTTAAAGTCTGTCTATATTTCTGAGATGAGTTATTATGTACATTATTTACATTATTCGGACTATTGTCCTCATCTTTGTCGCTATATTTATCACAACATTTCGGCTGTTGTACGCTCCGGCCTTCTTCAGGTGGTTGGAGCTGTAACACGAGGGGAAGTAGAAAAATCAGGCGTGACTGACCACATATGGAGAGAGAAAGGAGATCACTGCCCTCTGTGGGATCATGTTGAGATCATAGACAAGGAACACCATTGGAAAATTTGTAAACTTAAGGAATCAGCACATATGATAGGCCACAAAAATCTCCTGAGCCGACCAAGCATAGAAATATAAATACAATATGGGGACCAGTAATAAGGAGTGCCAGAGAAAAGCAATGATAACAACAAAGTTGCAATATGAGCTCTGGTAAAAACATGAAATGATAACAGCAAAATTGCAATATGAGCACTGGTAAAAATGGTTGCTGAAGACATTAGGTTTATAATACCCAGAAATTCATTCTTGACACATGGCACAGTGGATAAAGGCATTAGTTAGATCCAGTGACAGGACCCAAAGATTGTGAGTTCAATACCCGGTTAAGGCAGTGGAGAACTTTCAGAGGGAAAGTAGCAGGAAATAACTGATAACTGACATCCATCAAAACGTGGAACTAGAACTAAAGGGTTCGTAAATTCCAACCAGCTGAAGAAGGCCGGAGCGTACAACGGCCGAAATGTTGTGATAAATATGGCGACAAAGATGAGGACAATAGTCCGAATAATGTTAATAATAATTTTTTAATACATTATTTGAAGAATATTAGCTGATTTAATGTATAATTAATCTAATTTGAAAAAATATTATTTACTTTAAGTTTAAAATAACAGAGAAAAAGATTTTTAAAACAAACAGTAGTGTGATTAAGTGCTTGTCAACAGCACGTAAATCACTTGACAAGTAATTAAAGACATGTTGACACGTTTATTAAGCGTTTTAAGGGGATCTTATCAAGATAATTTAAGAAAATGACGGGTGAACGCATTTTTTTAAAATAATTTTTAAGTACTCATTAATCTTAAAAATGTTGGAAAATGTTCTCCATAATCTAATTTTAGGAATATTGCATTTACAAATGTACTATAGTCATTGCTATTATTCTATGATAATGCCGTGTATGGTCAGTATACTTTCAAACAGTGGCACGTTACATAAAAAAAAATTAAAAAATATTGGGTGTAAACGACTTTCATTGAGCTTTTCAATTTTTGATTCATAAATACAGTTTTTACTTAACCACAATATCGCCTCCAAGGAGTCCCACTTTTAACTAATAAAACGCATTATGGGATTGCAAAGTAATTTCCTCGAAATTTCATGAAATTAATTGCGGGTAATATATGTAAAAAAAAATATTATTTTCCAAGATTTTCTAAAAAAAAAAATGTCATAATTTGATTCATTTTTGAATAAGTCCTGAAAATTTCATTAAAATCACCTGAAAAAAAAAAGCTCAAAAACTCCAATCGTAATTATTACGTCAACCGTAACGTAAAAAAAAAAAAAAAAAAAAGAAATTTAACAAAAATTTTCGAGCGTGGTAGAAAGTAGTAAAACATTTTTTAAAATAATTAAAAATATTTTCTTCTTTCCTCTTAATAATAACATATACATTTTGACGAAAAAACAGAAAATTTGCAGTGTAACACCCGCACTCAGTTCAAATTAAATATTTCCAGAAATCTTACATTTATGTGTAATTGTACATGCTCCATTCGAATCTGGCTTGATAAATTTGATAAAATTTGGGAGTTATCGACAGTGAAAGTTCGGATTCATTTGCGTCGCGGGCAGCCATTACTAGCGTTGTTTGTATACATTCGCTGCAGTATAGATATCATTGTGAAAACTAAGTGTGTGTACGTAAATAGTTCTCGTGCGCAGTAATTTAGACAAATCTAGGCAAGAAAGAGCAGTGCCGAGCTTAGGTTTCCGTAGTCTTCCGCGTTTAGCTTTCGGCAGCGAATGTATACAAACCACGCAAGTAATGGCTGCCGCCAACGACGCGATTGAATCCCAAATTTCACGGTCAAGCCAGATTCAAATGGAACATGTACTAATATAAATAAATGTAAGTATTCTGGAAATTTTTAATGCGAACTGAATGCGGGTGTTACACTGCAAATTAACCGAAAAAAAAACAACTTATTTTTATTAAGTTTGGGACCTTTTCATAGAGCTATGCTGCTTTTCAACGAAAAAGTGGAGGTACCGAAAACGTCTCCGCCTGGTGGCGATTGACTCAAAGAGTTCAACATTGTAGAATTCCGGAAAACATCGACGCAAGTATTTGTTCTACGAAGTAGCAGATTTCAGGTGGAAGCTGCCTGAGTTGAAGAACTTCATTGTCATCAAATCATATTTCTTATGCAGTTTTTATTATCAAGCACAAATCCAAAGCGCCATCCCCCGAAACAGTCCCTCCCCCAGTGGAGAATTCTAGGGTTAATTTCTAACGCCTGCAGCATCCCAAAATGATAATGCCAATGGAACTTTGCAATTTTTAGCCATTGTTCTATGTATGCGTTGTATATCCACTTAAAAAACTTTTTGTGACATATTCCATTTGAGTGGTTATATAGACAAATGCCAAAAGTACATTTATTTGATGCCAAAGATTTATGCTTTATTTACACACGGATGCACAGACAAGCAAATTTATATGTTATATTGGCATCCAGTGTTTTGAAAGGGAAATACATTTGGTTAGCCTTATGCATTATATCTAAAACCATACTGTGGTGTGTTTGTTAGAAAGGGCGACTGACGAGCCAGTTTATTCGTTAACCAGTTCATTCGTGAGTTATTTATAGAGTGGTTGACTTACTGTTATGACCTTGTGTCATACTTAGCTTAATTTAATAGGATTAGATAGGTTCGTCTATCACCGCTGTTTTTGAACAGCTGTAGAGATTCATGACTTGTTTCCTGTTTAGGATTGTGTTTCCGGTTCCTTCTAAAGTCTACTTCAACTTTATACCCCTCATCATCATCTTCATCATCTTGCGGCCTCAGCCGAGATTGAACTCACCAATACTTTGATTGGTGTAGTTCATAATCTTGTCAAATAGCTGAATTCTTGATGCTTCGCTAGGGCTATCAAGGGTGTTTTTTTATCGTGACACCATCACTAAATGGATTGCCAGCCAAGGCTCAGAGAGACTCCATTCACCCTCCTCTAAGAGCAGGTTTGAATTCAGAGTTTTCCTTCTCCTAGACCAGTTGCCATCCAAGGCTATAGAACCCAGTCTGTTATTTACCCATAGCTGGAGGGAGAAGAAAGAGGGTTCACACCTTTCCCAAGGGTGTTAGCACGTAAGTGAATGTAATGGATTCGACTGGAATTCGAACTCGGCTCCTAACGTCTCCGACTGAACTCATATCTATCTATCTTTTCTATTATCTAGCCCTTTTATACAGTAATACAACTCCACACAGTAACCCTCTACCTTGAGTGGCTCTTGGTCCTTGTATTGGGTGATTATTAGTAAAAAAAATAATAAAATTTTAAAAATTTGATGTAAGCAAAGAAAATGTTAAGAATATAAACTTTCGCCTTAAAAATAAACTACCACCTTTAAGTAAATGTTGCAGGGAAAATATATAAATTGGCTGAGGAATGAAATTGGAGGGGATTGATAGCTGGAAGCTCACACAAATTTGAAGTCAACGATGTTTGAGGCTGGTATTGGAACTAAAGAACAGTGCCCGTTTGAACATTTGCCGTAGAAACAGTAGAGGACTTATAGGCTTCAACCATTACATTAGTGGGAAAAGAATAGAGAGTAATTTCGCCTCCATATTATCGTGTAAATGATTTTGTACTTCATAAGTCCTGGAAAGTGAACACTGTGCAGCTCTGCCGTATGTACAGAGTGTGATAGTTAAATTGTCGCCATTTTATATTTTTAACTTTGCGCATGCGTGTTGTCTGTTTTTGATTTGGTCGACTGCACGGTATAGCAGAGTTAGTTGGAAACCGTCTGTGAGAAAAAGAACATCGTGAAGCAAATTCACTCAGCCAGAAATTTGGAGACGGCATGCTGTACTGCTTGACGTTCGCACCGGAAGCTGTAATACGAACATTTCAGAGTCTTTTGGTGTCAATCTGAGGACAGTGCAGCGGATTCGGAGAGAGACTTGGATGATATAACCAGTCAACAGCATGGTGTTTCGAGTGATCACTAGTGATGGCGACGTTAAGCCTCTATTCATCTTCCCAGAAGCTCTCAGACTCAAAACGAGGCCTACATCAACTGTCCTTGAAGAGGTACTGTTGCCCAGGATCAAGGGGGTAGCTGCTGGAAGACGCATTGTTTAGCAACAGGACTTTGCACCATGCCATACAATATATATATAAATATATATATATATGAAATAATATATATATATATATATATATATATATATATATATATATATATATATATATATATATATATATATATATTGTGATACAGTTAGATTAGTGATTTGCGATCGTCAGACAAACGGTTGTCTGACGATCGCAAATAGGTGAAACCCAGCGCCACAAACTCACATCAATCCAACTAAATATGTTAGCTCTATCACTGATATTGAGCGCTTTCCAATTAGTACCATATATATATAATATATAAATAATATATATAAAAAAATTGCATATATATATATATATATATATATATATATATATATATATATATATATATATATATATATATATATATATATATATATATATATATATATATAAAATTTATATATATATATATATATATATATATACAGAGAGAGGGAGAGAGAGTGAGAGTGAGAGAGAGAGAGGTCTTTTATATGCGCAGTACTTATTGGAAAAGGACTCAATATCAGTGATAAAGCTAGCATATTGAGATATACATGTATGTGTCCATTTCGTATGATACTCTGACACACACAGACGTACATGTATGTCTCTGTATGTGAGAGTGTCATCCCAAACGGACAAGGAGGGGGGAATTTCCTTCCTGCCACCATGCATAATGAAACACAAACAAGCATAAATAGATTCATTTAAAAAAAAAAATCAACTAGTTTGTCTGATGATCATATCCATAAACCTGAATATATATATATATATATATATATATATATATATATATATATATATATATATATATATATATATAAGTGGAAGCTAAAAAACTAAGTTCCGTTACACCCCTACCCTTTCTAAACTTAACCTCTTTTTCGAACGTAACTCATAATTGATACAACAATAGTTAATAAAAATGAACACGCTACAGCTCCTGTCTAAATGATTGGATTTCTCTGTATCCTTGGAAACAATAAATTATGAATTTTATATGTGCGTTTAAAACTTAGTAAATTTAAAATTAAGTTATTCCAATATTTGCTTGAAGATGAATAAGTTACTCCAATATTTGCTTGAAGATGAGACGAAACTAATGCTTTTAATTTAATTATATAATTAATTTTAAATTTTTAGCTTCCATTTTTGAAACATGGTTATTACTGTGTAGCGAAAAAACATTTTAAATCAGTTAATTTATAATATTTATGCTCTGTAAATTTCCATTGAGCACTGTTTTGTAAAAATAAAAAATAATAAATATCAATAATAACACCGGATTATATATCTTACTGTTCTTTCTTTATATATATATATATATATATATATATATATATATATATATATATATATATATATATATATATATAAATGAGTAAATAGTTTATATATTATCACACCTCCCCGGTTTTTTTTGGTGGGGGGAGTTACGGTTCCTTTTCAGTCTTTTTCATTCTCATTCACTTTCATTACACCCTTGAATCTTAGTGACATTATCGCCTTGCTTGTGGGAATTGATTAAAAAAAATGTCACTAATATAAACTAATCACTTCCCTCGTGATTAATTATTAATGGCTTGCGAGATAAGCTGGTAAATGATTGCTTCCCAACGAGACGCCTAAGGCGTGCCTTGATATTTGCGTTTTTTTTTGTTTTTGTTTTTGTTTTTTCAGAAATACTCATCGTGTTTATTTGATTTATTTATTTTGTTTTTACATTATACGCGTCAGAATTGTTGCGTTTATTTTTACACATCTGCGTGAACGTTTTGTTTTATTGTCTAGCTGTGTACTTTCGTGTAAGGCCAATTCTACACTCTCTTTTATTGCAAAACTGCCCGGTAGAATTTCAAACAGTACTTCAAATGCGTATTCAGTGTAACCAAAAATAAAAATAAAAAAAAAAACGAGAAAAAAAAACACGTCTCCACCATTTCCCACTCTCTCGCGTACACAAACACACACACGCGTGCCCACAAAAATAAAAATAAAAAAATTGATTACTTTACCAGTCAGGGATGGAACAGTCGAGTCGTGCCAAAATGAATATTCGCATAAAAAAAAATCTTTGTGCGGTAATAATAATATTAACAATAATAAACATAGATGTATAAAAAAAACAAAATGGCCGACACAAATCCATTGAAGCAGACAAGCAAAAAAAAAGAGAGAAAAAACATAACAAGCTTGTTAGAGAACAATCGAAAAAGAAATAGAGAGTCGATTAAAATTGAATTACTAATGGATTTGACAGGGAGGTAAGTGTTACATCACTCTCTCACTCAATTCTCTCCCATGCCTCTCTCTTTCACACTCTCCCTGTCTCTCTCGATCTCTGTATTTTTGTTCTCCCCTGTCTCAATATGTTTGTCTATCGGATCATTCAAGTGTTCGCTACGAAAACTCTTTCTCTCCGTCTATCGATTGCACCATCGCTATCGATCTCTTTCTCTCGTTCTGTTTCCCTTTTTCAATTTATTGGCTTCAATTGATCGATTGTTATGTATCTCTTTTTCTTTCTTCTTATATATACGAAGCTAGGCCGAAATATTACCAATTTGACCTACAAAAAATGCCAAGTGGGTGGGGCTTAATACATTTTTGGACACGCTAGGATCCATCGATCAAACGATCTCAACACATCGCTGTATTTGCCCCACCCATCTATCTATCTATCTATCTATCTATCACATTCTGTTCACTGTTTCTTTCTTTCTTTCTTTCTTTCTTTCTTTCTTTCTTTGTTCATGTCTTTCTGTTTCTCTATCTGTGTCTCTTCATATATATTTATCTATTTATCCATGTCTGTTCATCTATCTATCTATCTATCTATCTATCTATCTATCTATCTCAATCTGTTCAGTGTCTCAGTTTCTTTCTTTCTTTCTTTCTTTCTTTCTTTCTTTCTTTCTGTGACTGTTCAAATCTATGTGTTTATCTATCGCTGTCTCTTCATATATATTTATCTATTTATTCACGCCTGTTCATAATCTATGTCTGTTCCTATCTATCTATCTATCTATCTATCTATCTATCTATCACATTCTGTTCATTGTCTCAGTTTCTTTCTTTCTTTCTTTCTGGGACTGTTCAAATCTTTGTGTTTATCTATCTCTGTCTCTTCATATATATTCATTCATCTATTTATCCATGCCTGTTCATCTATCTATCTATCTATCTATCTATCTATCTATCTATCTATCTATCACATTCTGTTCACTGTTTCTTTCTTTATCTCTCTCTTTCCTTTTTTCTCTCTTTCTTTCTTTCTTTCTTTGTTCATGTCTTTCTGTTTATCTATCTGTGTCTCTTCATATATATTGATCTATTTATCCATGCCTGTTCATCTATCTATCTATCTATCTATCTATCTATCTATATATATATATATATATATATATATATATATATCTTTCTCTCACTCTCTCTTTTTACATATATATGTGTACGTGTCTGTACGTGTGTGTGTTGATTAATATCTATCTATCTATCTATCAATGCGTGTGAATTCATATCTATATATCTTAAATAATAGTTTAGCAGACAATTATCTTTTAGAGGAAATGTATCTCTTCTCGGACTTCCTCAAGTTGACCTTAGGGATCAGATACAAGACAAAACAAGGAAGTCGATTTTGATTGGTTGAGCCAGCGTGAAAACGAGAATGGATTTTTAGTGAGTTGGTGATGAACAATATAGACGTGTTTTCCTTCTTCTCTGGCTAGGTCTGCTCCCCAGTGGAGTAAGAGAGAGACCCCAATGGAGAGTTAGAAGATGTATATATCGACGTTAATAAAATAGTTAAAATGTGCTGAAGTTCTTTTTATCTATCAGAGTTTTTTCATATCTAACTCTGTTATCTATATATATATATATATATATATATATATATATATATCTATATATCTATCTATCTATCTATCTCTCTATCTATCTGTGTCCGTTTACATCTATCTATGTCTGTTCATATCTAAATGCGTTAGCTATGTATATATGGTTAGTGGTTAGAACGTTTGCTTTCTGACCATGGGATCCGGGTTCGAATCTCACCAAGGTCGATTTGTCAGGAAGGCGACTGGATTGACTGTTATCGGACTGGATCGAGGTCGATCCCATTTGCTAGAACGAAGCCACAAGTCATCGTGGCCGAGGGCTTGAGCGTGCTGGCCTGGTTCAAATTGTTGATCACGCTAGATAACACGCTCTCTCCCAGGAACTGTAACTAAGACAATATAAACCACAGGTGGTCTCTGTAGGTGTTGAGCAAATACAAATGTGCCTGAGAGAGCGTCTGCAATAGGGATTGGCTAGTCGCCCTAGTAGATGGGTATCCTCGACTACTATGTGGCTTCATATTATCTTTTTATCTATCTATTTATCTCCATCTATCAATTTAGGTCTTTTTTTTTTACCTCTCAATATATATATATATATATCATTCTGTTTACCTGTTGGTTTCTCTTTCTGTCTTTTTCTCTTTCTCTCTCCTTCTATCTATCTATCTCATCAATCTATATATATATATATATATATATATATATATATATATACTTTACGCACATCTATCTGTGTCTCTTCATATCTTCGTATCTTTCTATCTATGAATTTTTCTTGTTTATCCATGTCGTATTTTTAATCGTTTTTTTTTACCACTCAACGAAGCAATTTCAACCCAAATTATTCTGTTTACCTGTTGGTCTATTTCTGTATTTTTCTCATTTCTCACTCCCTTCATCTCGATTTATTTCAGCATTCCTAAAAAATTACTTTCCTTTATTGAGCGCTGCGTTACTTTACTTTACGCAGATTGACTTAAGAAAATTCTAGAGAGTTCGTAAATTTCGATCTTATTGATATTTTTGCATTTGTTTATCAATATATAATGCCAAATCAAATCGTTATATTTCTCTTGATAATATAAAAAGATCTGAGGACATAAAAATGTCGATAAACTAAATTTTTCCTTTTTCATTTATTTATTCATATATATATATATATATATTTATATAGTGAACATTTATATTTTTAACGTTCTTTTTATAATAAAGTACAAATATCGGGCATAGAGCTATTTATAATAAAAGTAAACATTAAATAACATTCACCGGCCTGAATGTCCGAGAAATTTTCAATTTCGGAGGATGAATATTCGTTCTATGAAAATTTCTCTATTCATTCCGGTAAATATTTTGTTATATATTTATATAAATAAACAATTCACCCTTAAATATTGCTATCTATAAAAGGTCTGGAACATAAAAATTTGCTTTCTTGATAAATCCAAATACTTTGGCCCTGTTCTGGCATTTCGTCTAATATATATATATATATATATATATATATATATATATATATATTTTCGTGGTTCTCAAGATATATTATTTAAGGTATGCTATATTATGGAATAAAATGTAGCCCTCTTCTACTCCATATCATGTCTAGAGCTTATGTTTCTATAAATCTCCATAAACATTAATTCAACATTCAGAGGCGACAGATCCACTATTTCTCATCATCCTTTCGCAATCATCAGGCCATCATGATAATCAAATCCTGAGGATTGCGTCTAGCAAACGCTTAATATATATATATATTTATATTTTATATATATATATATATATATATACAATTCACCCTTGCATGGAGTAATTCTGCCATATATGGTCTGGATCTCCTTCTATTTGCCTAATATTTTCTTGATAAGCTCCAGACGCTGGATATGCAATATAATTGGCCCTGTTTTTAGGCATCTCGTCTACAGTCAGTTTCTCACAGACGCGTCGTCGCCTCTCTCTATCTTTTTTTGAAAACAATATTTTCAAACTAATTGCTTGCATTATCATCAAACAGTTAAAACCAACCTAAACAAAATAAATGAGTTCAAAATATTCCCTATAATTGGCTGGCATCATTGCTTTTACCCTTTCACTGTATTCATTCTAACTACTAAATAGTCATGTGCCGTCTCTTCTACTCGAATAGCATCATGTCTTATATGCCTCTCGCCTGTGAACAACTATGTCCCTATTCCAGACTTTCCCTGTCCGTATATTGTAATCTCCAGCTATTCAAGTTGTAATGTCAATCGACATCTCCAGATTGCCTTAAAAATCCACAATCCTTCTTTCTCATCCTTTCCTCTATCACCCCAAATCTTATCTTGCTCCAAATCTTTTGCGTCCTAAATGGCTCCCCCGCCTTTATTTAATGGTGTAAAATGAAAATATAATATATATATATATATATATATATATATATATATATATATATATATATATATATATATATATCCTCCTTAGCTTTGTGTTTCGTATTGCGTCAAACTTAGTAACTGTCTACCTTGAGTGTTATTATCATAGTATTCAGTAGCATACCTTTACATTTACTACCATAAAATTACTACAACATTCAGTACCATGCTCAAGAGCCACTCAATGTAGAGTGTTACTAAACGAGATGTGTGATATGTATGTCAAAGGTCAAAAGAAATGAAGATTACGAGCACAGGGCGGACAGATGGCGACTGTGTCGAAGAGTTGAACATTCTAGAACTCAGCGAAACAACGCGTTCTATGAAGCGGCAAATTTTGGGTGGAAGCTGCCTGAGTTGAAGAACTTCATTGTCATCAAATCACATTTCTTATGCAGTTTTTATTATCAAGCACAAATCCAAAGAGCCGTCCTCCGAGAGATTACCTCCCCCAGTGGAGAATTCTAGAGTTAATTTCTAACTCCTGAAGCGTCCCAAAATAATAATGCCAATCGAACTTAGCAATTTTCAGTCATAGTTCGTCTTTATGAAATATTCCGTTATATGAAGGAATGCCAAAAGTACATTTATTTGATGCCAAAGATTTATGCTTTATTTACACACGGATGCACAGACAAGCAAATTTATATGTTATATTTATATTCAGTGTTGTCAAAGGGAAATACATGATTTGGTTAGCCTTACTGTGGCGTGTTTGTAAGCAAGCTCGACACGTGGACAAATTCAGTTTTGACCAGTTCTTTCGTGAGTTCTATATTTACTTTTTTGTTTACTGTCATGGCCTTGTGTCATACTTAGCTTAGTTTAATAGGAGTAGACAGGTTCGCCTATCGTTTGGTTCACAATCTTCCCCGGTGTTATGAACAGGAGTAGAGGTTTATCCCTTATTTCCTGTTTAAGATTGGGTTTTCCGGTTCCTTCTAAAGTCTACTTCAGCTCTATACTTCTAACGTCTCCGCCTTAACTCTGAAATTTTATTCTCTAATTAAATCTTGACCTCTTTAAGTCAAGAATTAGATGTCTATTTGTTCTGTTATCGTGCCCTTTCTTATGCTAATACAACCCTACATTGTAATCCTCTACCTTGAGGGGCTCTTGAGCTTTGTACTGAGTAAACATTAGTAAAAAAATTTTTTTAAAATAATGTCTTTTTTTTCTGCTTAACATAGCCTGGTGACTAACAAATACGTATGTTATGGTGATTTTTCTAAGTGTAGTTTACATACGACACAAGGTTTATTCATATTTGTTCTAGCGAGACAAGCTTGTTAACCATTACACCACGTCGAGGTGCCCAAGTACGTCTGTTATGTACTGAATTCGATCTTTATTTGTACCTCAGTTTTTTATAGCCTTGTGCCGTCCTAACTCTGTCAAGAAAATTGCAATTCAGTCGTAAGCATGAATGTGTGAGATTTGACAAGTTGATCACAATTCGGTAAAGGGAGAACTATCAGGTCATCCCATGAGTTCTGTCCGAATTTTGAATAAAGAAAACAAGTGACCAAATGTTACAGATTCTAATTACAGATTCAATCAACAATGTATTTTCCCTGATTATCTATGACTTCCTTCCATCTATTAACAAGCTTACTAATTCCATTACTGTAAAATTCTTTTGGCTTTGATTCGAAGAACTCACAGATGTCAGTTTTAACCTCTTCCTGTGTTGCAAAAGCTGTTTCTTCCAAATGATTCTGTAAGCTACGAAACAAATGGTAGTCTGAAGGAGCAAGATCGGGAGAATAAAGTGGATGAGGAATTTTCTCCCAACCAAGTTCTTCGATCTTTTGTGACGTGATTCTTGCTGTGTAGGGTCGCGCATTGTTCTGATGAAACATCACCTCTTTTTGATTCACTAGAGCAGGTCTTTTTTTTCCTCAAAGCTTGGTTCAAACGCTCTAATTGGTGGCAGTATATCTGAGCATTAATTGTTGCATTAGGTGGTAAGAATTCAAAGTGGATTATTCCTTGGCGATCCCACCAGGTTGAAAGAAGAACCTTTTGCCCATGGAGTTTCCTTCTCGGTTGTGGCTGGGGTCCTTCCCCTTTACCAAGCCACTGTCTACGACGCTTAACATTTCGATAAAAGATCCATTTTTCGTCGCCAGTCACAAGTCTATCCAAAAAAGGTGAAATAAGTTGGCGATAACGGAGTGAAAAGCAGATGTCAACTCGGGATTTGAGGTTGCTTTCAGACAATTCATGAGGCACCCATTTTCCAAGTTTAGGAACTTTTCCAAGATGTTGAAGATGATGATGAACAGTTGTATGGTTTGAACTGAGAACCACTGCCAATTCCTCAACTGATAAAGCAGGATTTTCTTCAAGGGCTGCTTCAAGAAGCTTTTCATCAAACTCAATTGGATGTCCGGTTCGATCTTCATCTTCAAGGGTGAAATCTCCACCTCTGAATTTTGCAAACCATCTTCTGCAAGTTCTTTCATTCACACATTCCTCTCCATAAACTGAGTGAATGTTTCTAGCCGCTTCGGCTGCTGAGTTTCCTTTCTTGAACTCATAAAGCATTATGTGCCTCAAATGATTCTTGGGTACTTCCATGTTAGCAGGGTTTTAATCAAACAAAATTTAATTTTATTGTTTTCTGAAATAAAATTTGATCAGTTTAAAGGCATCACTTCTCTGTTTATCTCAATTTTTTTCCTTTCTCTCTTTTTCTCTCTATTTATCTCAAATTCTCCCCCTCTCTCTTTCTTTGTTTATGTATCTCAATTTCTCCCCTCTCCCTCTCTCTATTTATCTCATATTTCTTCCCTCTTTCTATTTCTCTCTCTCTCTCTCTCTCTCTCTCTCTTTCTCACTCTTATTCTTTTATAGTCAGTCCCTTTCATTCACTCTCTTTTAATCTCTTCACTTTTTCTTCCTCTTTCGCTCTCTATTTCTTAACCATAATTTCTCAGTCTATTTTCCCTTTCTCTCTCTTTCTGTCAATCTTTCTCTCTTTTCATCTATCAATCTTTCTCTCTCTTTTTTCTCTTTTTCATTCGATTTCTCTCTTTCGGGCTTCTCTCCTCCCATGACTTTTTCTAAATCTCTCTCACTTTCTCATTCTTTTTCGTTCTTTTCCTACTTCTTTTTTTTTTCTTTTTTACTCTCTCTTTTACTTTTTCTTACACTTACTCACTCCCTCTTTAAGTTACGCTTTCTCTCACTCTGGAATTCCACTCTCGTTTTCTTTCTCACTTTCTTCCTCCTTTGTCGGGATGTGGAACTGGAAAAGGTTACAGAAGATAACAGACATCCGATGAGGATGCTGCGTTTTAACTCTCTCCATTTCACACGCATATACTCTCTGTCTCTTTCTCGCTTTTGTTGTGCACTTCACTCGCATCAAAACAAGTCACGTGATTGAAAGGCTGCCCTCAGAATCTCATTCCAAATTTGCCACTCCCTAATTTCCCACCCTCCACCGAATCCAGTCTTTACCAATTGACCAACTATCAATTTCCTTCTTTAGCCATGCACGGGTTCTTTCGTTCTATTCACTATGGCAGCCATTTTTCGGCATTAATAGTCATTGTTTTATAATCCTAAAGGCAGTAAAAGCAAAAGCAGCAACACAAAAATAAAACAATTTCGTTTACCGAAATCAAAGAACCAGGAATCACAGACTTCTAAACAAATGGTGAGGGCTACACAAAGACAAACAGACAGATCGTGTCAGAATTCCGTAAATTGGTTGAACAATGTAATCACTTACGAGCTGAATTTTAGTTACTTCTATTGAGCTATGTATTTCCTGTCTCTATTAGACAACGTCTCGAACCCGAACTGATCTGGTGCTTCTGCTCTGCACTTATAGATTCTTGATAAAATACAAAGTTATTGGTCCCGACTCTGCATCTCAACAGATTATATTGAATCAGTTGCGAGGTCTGCTACTAACAAAGTCGGTTTCCTTATCGTTCTAGACAGTTTTTGAAGCCAGAATCTGTTACATATCTATAAGTCTATCATTTGTCCACGCTTAGAATATTGCTGCCACAGATGGTCTGAAGTTTCTGTTATTCATTTAGAGGTTCTTGATAAAATCCCACGACAAATCTCTAATGTTTTAGGTCCTAACCAGGCATCTCGACTTCAGTGCATTTCCCACCGTAGTTGAAGGCATACAATTACGTTCAAAATATATTTACTTGAAGCCATAAAAATTCTGTTCAAAATATTGAGATTTCGGCATTAAATAACCCATAGAGGTGTTGATATGCCGCTAAACAAAATCAACCAACTAACAATACATATTTATAGTAAAATGACCAGCAATACATTTTATCTGTAGTTGAAGGCATACAATTGCGTTCAAAATATATTTAGTTGAAGCCATAAAATTGTGTTCAAAATCTTTAGATTTCGGCATTAAATAAACCATAGAGTTTGATATGTTACTAAACAAAATCAACCAACCCATTATTTTATAGTTGAAATGGCTAGATGTAACCGTAAGTTCTGTGATAATAGTTTCTTCTCTCGCACTTCCCGCTTGTGGAACTCTTTTCCGGTTTCTTGCTTTCCAGTCAAAATTGATTTTCAAAGATTTAAATGCAATGTCCGCCCTTACCTTCTCCCTTCGTTAATTCCTGTTCTTTTATTGTTGTCTGATTTTTTTTTTTACTCATATTCTCTTGCACTCAGTAACCCCTTGAATCCTAATGTTTTTATTGCCTTGCTTGGCTTGAAATTATTTAAAGAAAGTTCAAGGAATTAAAATATTGTACACACCGACTAAAATCAGTATATATATATATAGTTTTTCAGTTTATTTGATGTTAAAATGCTAGTACTAGCCTGATGATGGATGGAAGACTGTCCGTAAGTACTAGCATTTTAACATCAAATAAACTGAAAAACTACAGACAACAAATTTTTCTTCAAGGATCAAAACTCGCACTATGGATGAACAGGATTTTAATGCATATATTATGTTTTCTAGCGATGGATGTCGCCAATAATCGCATTGATACTTCTGATTAATTCTATGTGTGATTATTCTTTGTATGTAAATCATATGCTGCCTAATGTTTTATATATATATATATATATATATATATATATATTGTATGTGTGTGTGTGTGTGTGTGTGTGTGTATTTACAGTACTTATATTCACTATTTACATTGTTCGGACTATTGTTCTCATCTTTGTTGTCATATATATCACAACATTTCGGCCGTTGTACACTCCGGCCTTCTCCAGGTGGTTGGAATTTCGCTCACTGGGGTAGACTGTTCTAGTTCCACGTGCCATGTCTAATGGATGTCAATAATCAGTTATCTCCTGTTAATCCCCATCTCCAAGTTCTCCATTGCTTTAACCGGGTATTGAACTCACACTCTTTGGGTCTTGTCACTGGATCTAACCAACGCCTTTATCCACTGTGCCATGTGTCCTTGAGGACACAAGGCACAGTATTGATATTGTTCGGACTATTGTCCTCATCTTTATTTTAATATTCAATAGTCCGATGAATATAAATAGTATGAATAATTACAATAGCAGAATGTCAGAAATATAGACATAATTATACTATTGATACTTTTCTTGCTAATGTTCACCCAATATAAGGCCCATGAGTCAATCAAGTTAGAGGTTTACTGTGTGAACTTGTATTAGTATAAGAAAAGGCAAGAAGTGAAGTTCTTGGTGTTATGCTGGAAAGATAGGAGCTAATTCTAGACTTGAAGAGGTATAAATAAAATAAAAAAATTCAGATTTTAGGTGGAGACATTAGAAGTATAGAATTGATGTAGACTCTAGAATGAACCGGAAACCCAATCCTAAACAGGAAACAAGGGATAAACCTCTACTCCTATTCAAACAACCTATCTACTCCTACTGAAGAAAGAAAATAAATAAATAACATTTCAGAGATTAGGTGGAGACGTTAGAAGTATAGAGTTGAAGTAGACTTTAGAAGGAACCGGAAACCCAATCCTAAAGAGGAAACAAGGGATAAACCTCTACTCCTGTTCAAAAGACCTGGGAGGAGTGTGAACTGATTACACAGAATTTTTGAAAGCTAACCTAATCCTCGTATTTTAACTTTTAAATAACAATTCCTTGATACAAGTTTTACATACCCTTAAAAAACATTCAGGCCAAGCAAGGTGATAATGCCATTAAGACGCAAGGCGCTACTGGAAGTGAAAGAGAATATTTAGAAGGAACCGGGAACCCAATCCTAAACAGTTAGCAAGGGATAAACCTCTACTCCTGTTCAAAACGCCCGGGAGGAGTGTGAACCGGACGATAGGCGAATCTATTCTTATTGAGGAAAAAAAATAAGAAATAAATAGTATATAAAATTTCAGAGTTTAGGT
The DNA here is from genome assembly GCA_903632075.3 of Acanthosepion pharaonis. NCBI lineage: Eukaryota > Metazoa > Mollusca > Cephalopoda > Sepiida > Sepiidae > Acanthosepion > Acanthosepion pharaonis. Next base: position 787,862 of record CAHIKZ030004104.1, on the reverse strand, counting down.
GAAGACGTTAGAAGTATAGAGTTGAAGTAGACTTTAGAAGGAACCGGATAACCCAATCCTAAACAGGAAATAAGGGATAAACCTCTACTCCTGTTCAATTAAAAAAAAAGGAGGAGGAATATGAACGAAAATCAGTCAGCTGATAATTTTTTCATTTATTTTCATATTGCCATTTTCTGTGGCTGTGTTTTTTTTCTTTTCTAGTTTATTCTTCTTTTTTCATATCACTAAATAAATAAACCTATGTGTCGTTTCCCTTCAGAGCGTACGCATTCATGGCTCTCCACAACCTTTTATACCTTGTAGATCTTGGTAACGTTTATCTGTTTGTCAAGTTCCTCATCATCATACTTCGACCTATGGTTGGTCGGAACTCCGTTGACAATCCTTTTCCACACGGTTCGGTCCTGTTCTCAGTTCCCCAATCTCTAACCCTGAGTCCCGAGCTATGGTGTCTGGGAAAGTTCATTTTAATTTGTCAAGTTACCTACCTCGGCTCCGTCATCCATTCACATGCTCGTTAGGTTAGGCTTACCACCACATCACGTTGAAACACTGGTTCCGTACAATCACCGAAGTGAAGTTAAGCAACGTCGATACTGGTCAGTAGCTAGATGGGTCACCGTTTGAGAATGACAGGTGCTGTAAGCTTTCATATGGTGCAATGGATAATGGCTTGGAATTGTTAATTGGAGAGCCGAGTAACAATATTCACTACGTGCAAATACCCTTGTGAAAAGTTTGAATCCACATATTCTCTACCCATCAATGGGTTAATTAACAAGACTTGTATGACTAAATTATTATCACAGTAAACAAAAAATTTCTTACCGCGTAAATATATTTTCTGGCTTTAAATAACCCACAAAGGTTACTTGTATTACTTACACTATTCAGACTGTTATCCTCATCTTTATTGCCATATTCACACCATCACGGCTGTTGTACGCCCCGGCCTTCTTTAGGTGATTGGAATTTCAACCCGAACCCATTATTTCGTCCACCGAAGTAGATTGTTCTAGTTCCACGTGTCACGCCTCTTCCGGATATCTGAGCTATTCCCATTTAACTACTCCAAGTTCTGGTTCACCAGTACCGTGGACTGGTATTGAACTCACAAGTCTTTGGGTCTAGTCACTGAATCTAACCAACGTTTTTATCCACTGGGCTACGTGTCCTTGAGGACACTTTTTGTTTCTTTTATATTTTTCCTTAAAACTTCTTCGTTGCTTATAAATAAATAACAAAAATTGAGTTTTCCTTTTAATATGACGTTGATTGATTCAGGTCGTCCTTTCTAAGTTGGCTCCTACCTTCTTTTTCCATATAATCTTGTAACGCTTTAAGCCCCACCCCCGACCAGCAATGAAATGGAAGAGTGTGTTTATTTGCCTTTCGTCACATTAGTTAAGCTGGCTGTCAATTAGCAACAAAATATTCTGGTAAAAAATCTTATAGTATATTTTAAAATAAATTAATTATGAAAATAAAGTCCTTCTTGCCTGACCTGATTCGAAATTTTATTCCCAGTACGTTATTGATTAGAAGAATGTCAAGAGGTTTTACGCTTGCCATAATCTAATAAAGCTTATCTCTCATATTGAGAGAACTTTATCTTTCGTCAGTGCCTTCTCCTTCTCCTTCTCTTCATTCTCCTCCTCCTCCTCTTCTTCTTCTTCTTCTTCTTCTTCTATTACCTACTACTACCACCATTTATTCTTCTATTTCTAATATTTCGTTTTTTCTTTTTTCTTAATTACTTCTTCCTTATTTTTCTTTATTTTTAGTTCTTCTTTTTGTTTTTTTCTTCGGAGTCTTTATTCCTCCTTTTCTTCTATTTTGTCTCTTTCTTTTTAGTTTTTCTTTCTTTTCTTTTTGTTTCCTACGGAGTCGTTATTCTTGTTCTTCCTTTTATCCTTTCTTTTTTAGTTTTTCTTTTCTTTTTCTTTTCCTTCCCAGTCTTTATTCTTGTTCTTCCTTTTCTTCTTTTTTCTTCTTTCTTTTTAGTTTTTCTTTTTCTTTTCCTTCCCAGTCTTTATTCTTGTTCTTCTTTTTCTTCATTTTTCTTCTTTCTTTTTAGTTTTTCTTTCTTTTCATTTTCTTTTCCTTTCCTGTCTTTATTCTTGTTCTTCCTTTTCTTCATTTTTCTTCTTTCTTTTCTTTTTTTTTCTTTCCCAGTCTTTATTCTTGTTCTTTTTTCTTCCTTTTACTTCTTTCTTTTTAGTTTTTCTTTCTTTTATTTTTTTTTCGTTCCCAGTCTTTATACTTGTCCTTCCTTTTTTCCTTTTTCTTCTTTCTTTTTAGTTTTTCTTTCTTTTTCTTTTGTTCCGAACACTCTTCTAGCCATCAGGTGCAGATTTACACCTTCCCAGAATGCCATTAGCTGATTCCAACATGTGAACATGTGGCTGATCCAGATGGCCATAGAAGGAGCACACTTATAAGAACCGGGAGCTCTATAGACGCCTCACCTCAGAATGGATAAACGAAGAGTCTCTCACATTCCAGCACGAAGATCCACGTTTGTAGAAAAAATTCTAAGTGACGCACTCCATTTACTAATACAGGGTATCCAAAAAAAAATGACTTTTTATAACCGATTTCACAAAGTTTCATAAATGCCCAATATGCCCACAAACTTTGATGTGATACAAGTGAAGTCGATAGTCCAGCTCCTGCCAAACACGCTGTAGCATTATATACGTTACTGTTATAGAGTAGTTTCACAGTGGAGGTTTGTATTTCACTAAGTCGGTCCTAAAAATAGGTTCGACGTACAAAACGTTAGGAACTTGATATAATAGTTAATGACGCAGCCATCTAGTTGTGGTGACTGATACTTTAATATCCGACTAACGGTCGTCCGACATCGACTGACTGACCAACCGCCCTCTGAGCGACTATTACTACTACTCCTACTTATTATAGATGGGAGAGTCTATTAACAATAGAATAGGTGTGTTCCAGTAACAGTTACATTTTCCAGCTTCTCGCGCGATCCATCTTCCTGGTAGATTCTCACTGAGATAAATCCGCACAGTGAATTTACTTTTTACATATTTTATTAAAATTTGCAATCATTTGGCAATGTTATTCGACTACAAAATTACGTCAATTGTTTTTTCTTGGGGGAGGGGTACCCTGTATTATTTGGCGAATTTCAGTGAATAATAAGTAATAATTTTATGCAAAAGCGTCTTTTTTCATTTGTCATCGTCATTATTCACATATTCTGTCTATATAGTATTCTCTCCTCCTTCTGTAGAACCACATGTCTTTTGCCACATGTCTCTTTGTCGTTTGTGATGAGATTGTTCAGCATTCATTGCCATATAAGAGGACCGATAACCTATAACAGTTCAGTACACTTTTCTTTGTTTCTGACGAAATTTTCCTGTTTCTTTATACTTTGCTTAGCTTTTGGAAGGCATTATTCACTATTCCAATACGTCTCCGGATTTCAGTGTAACATTTCCTGTCCCCTGTTAAAACACTTCCTAGATATTTAAATATTGGTACTTGATGCTTTTTGGTGTTTCCAATTCGCAGTTTGCATCTTTGGCTGTTTAGCTTGTGGACGACCGTACATTCTATCTTCTTACCATTGATGATTAATCATTTGGATTTACTTTTTTTTTTACTACATTCCCTCAGAGTTCCTGCAGTTTCTTTTCTGTGTCAGCGATAAACACGGTGTTATCTGGCTATCTTCTGCTGTTAAAAATGAATCCGAGTCGTAGTTCCTCGGGTCGCCTCACTGTAAAGTCCTGTGAGATGAATTGTGGCGAAAAAAAGGAAGGAAAATAGGTTAGAAAAAAAAGAAGAAGAAATAAAAAAATAAGAAAAAAAAGAAACAAAAAAAGAAGAAAGTTGAAAAGAAAAAGAAATGAAAAGAAAGAATAAAATGAAAAAGGCGAAAAGAAAGAGAAATAATAAAAACAGAGGGAAGAAGATTGTTGCAGAATTTATGCTAAGTAAGCTGTGTCAGAAGGTGAAATTGCGTGAAGGCCTAAAATGTGCATGTACATTATGCATTTATCCACAACAAATAAATTAAACAAACATATGAAAACAATACAACTTGAAGAAATCAAGGAAAAACAACGTAGTTATAGATTTCAACAATAACATGAATTTATATATATATATTTGACATACATAAAGTGATGATAGATTGCTTGTTAAATGTGGCAAGTGACATAAGATTGCAAAGAGTGTCCATGCAGAGATTTGGTGAATGAATGTTGATTGTTTTAAGTTTGTTTGTGAAATTAAAACAGTTTGATTTCTGCAAGGTCAATTGTGTGAGTTCAAATAATAGTGTGTATGTGGGTGACAATTGTAAGTGTTGATTCAAGTTGTGTTCCTTTGACTGATATGCTAAAGTTGATTAAATGTACAATTACTATTTCGTAATGATAATGTCTTCTTTTTGAGTAAATTGTAAGTTAAGTTTCTTCACGCGGCAATAGTAGTGCGAGTTGTGTTGAGTTGATGGGAGGCTGGTATTGAGTCAGTGTGTTGGCATCTCTCGAAACTCAGTGTCTGACTGACTTGAATTAAGTCGAGTGATTCTTTTTTGTAGGGTTTTGGGTTTCCAAATAGGCTCCAGACAGCTACGCGGGGAAAAAGGATTTGTCTCAACTTGCTTCATTTTTGTGTCCTTTTAACCAATGGGAAGTTGAGTTAGAAAAGTGAAGTGATGATTGGTTAAAGGTTAATTTTGGGAAGAGTGCATCTTCCCGTAAGGGGTGACAGGCAAGTATGGAGGATTTCATAAGATAAACAAAGAAAGAAAAAAAAGAAAAACATAAGAAGACAGGTTGAAAAGAAAATAGCAGGAAAAATTAAAGAAAATGAAAAACAGGAGAGAAAGAAGGAAAAGAAGAAAAGGAAAAAGAGAGAGAAAATGAATATTAAAAAAGTGATCGCAGAAGGAAATAAAAAAGAATAAAATTAGGAACAAAAATAAAGACTAAGAAGGAAAAGAAAAAGAAACGAAAGAAAAACTAAAAAGAAAGAAGAAAAAAGAAGAAAAGGAAGAACAAGAATAAACAATCGTGGCGAAAAGAGGAAGGAAAATATGTTAGGAAAGAAAAGAAGACACAAAAAGAATAAACAAACAGAAAAAGAAGAAAGTTGAAAAAAGAAAATGAAAAAAAAAGAATAAAATGAAAAAAAACGAAAAGAAAGAGAAAGAAAAATAAGAGAGGGAAGAAGATGAGGAAAGAAAAAGAAGAAAACGAAAAAAAAGAAGACGGATTGAAAAGAAAAAAAGGAGGAAAAATCAAAGAAAATGAAAGATATGAAAGAAAGAAAGAAAAGACAAAAAAAAAAGAGAAAACGAAAATTAAAAAAAAAGTGATAACAGAAATAAATAAATAGGAATGAAAAAGACTAAAAAGAAGAACAACAATACAGCCAGGGTCCTATAGCCTTGGATGGAAATCGGTCTAGGAGAAGGAGATTTCTAAATTCAAACAGTAGGGTCCTTTGGGAAACCTTGTGGCACCATTCTCTGTATTGGGCCCTTTAAAAAGTATGGGCGGTTCTGCACAAGCCAACTTATGTGTTTGTAGTCTGGCCACCTCGAGACGGTGTAATGGTTAGCAAGCTTGTGTCGCTAGAACAATTACTACTGAGTAGTGAGTTCGATTCTCACTGGGTGCCCCCTACTTTCGGCCTTGTACCACATCTGAGCTACGCTATGTAGTCTGGCTGTATGGTTATAAGAATTGAACTGCTGGACTCGCATACGTAAAAAAACAGCAGGAGAGTCTCCCATATATATATATATATATATATATATATATATATATATATATATATATATATTTAATAAATATACATATAACAGCGCTCGAAGTGCACCTTATATTGACTTGAGTAAATATTTATTCGCTTACCTGTGTATGCCCGCTTACGCACTTATATACGGTTACTAATATCTAGTTATTTGATTTAGATTTATACCCATTAATATATATATATATATATATATATATATATATATATATATATTCTGATTTTAATATTCCGTTCTCTCACGTGGTATGACGTCATAAAACCGCATCATGAATTTACGACCTGCGTCTACTATTCCGCGACCATTATCATGGCATAGGAATCTTTCATGTCAACATAACATAATATTATATTTGATGGTGAATATAACTTCTCTGAAGATCAAGGACCAGCTTAAAAAAATATCCAAATATTGAACAATTTTTGTCTTTATTTTAACACAAAATAAAAGCAACCATACGAATTTTAGTACGGCTCATGATCAGATATAATAGACATTTATTGTCTGTTATATTTAACAATATATATATATATATATATATATATATATATATATATATATATATATATATATATATATCCTTCTGACCTGAAAAAAAGGCTAATTGTAATCATTCTGTCTACTCGTCATGAGGTATCAATATATATGGTGATTGCAACATTTTACTCAAATGAGAGCCGTTTATCATGAACCAGAGTGTCGCCTCTGGGTGTTCATTTCAATGTCCACTGTTATATTAATATTTACATCAGTTCTACCTCTAATACTGAGCACTTTAATGGATAGACTTACCTGTGACATTTCTGATCTTAGTTCTATTAAATAAGATTTGTTAGAAAAACATAGCCCTGTACATAAGATGAGACAGATATTAGCTGATAACACAACAATCTTCACACATACACGCAGTTAAACAAAGCAACCCACAATCAACAAAATTATATTCCAAAGTAATCACAACACATTACGTTGCATCTAAACATATGATTCTCTTGTAAATATTTCGGTCTCTCACGTGATATGACGTCATAGAATCGCATCATGAATCTACGACCTACATCTACTATTCCGCGACCATTATCATGGCATAGGAATCTTCTATGTCAACATAACAGAATATCATCTTTGATAGTGAATAATATCTTTGTTTAAATGTCCGGATAACCACTCTGACGATGGTCCTTGTAAGCCGAAAGCTTAAGTCAAAGACCAGCTTTAAAAAATTTATCAAAATATTGGACAATGTTTGTCTTTATTTTCACGCAAAATTAATACGAAGTTTAATACGGCTCATGATCAGACATAATAGATATTCATTGTCTGTTATATTTAACAATATATGTTTATATATATATATATATATATATATATATATATATATATATATATATATATATATATATATGGGCGTTTGGCCGAGTGGTTAGAACCTTTGCTTTCTGAGCATGAGAGCAGGGAGACCAGGAAGGAGACTTTCTGATGTTATCGGTCTGGAGGGGAAGACGATCCCAGCGTGCAGCACCTTTGGAAAGTGCCTGAAAACCATACCACGGGTTGACCCTTCGGAGTGAAATTGGGTAGACGGAACACTTAGGGGGCCGTCGATAACTGTGCTAGCATGAAGTCACAAGCCATCGAGACCGAGGGTTTGAGTGTGCTGGCCTTGTTCAGATTGTTGATCACGCTAGATAACACGCTCTCTCCCAGAAACTGTAACTAAGGTCTGCTTATCATAGTTGCAGTATAAACCACAAGTGGGATCTGTGGGTGTTAAATAAACACAAATGTGCCTGTGCGTCTGCAATAGGGATTGGCTAGCCGCCCTAAAAGACAGGTATCCTTAAAAATGAGTGGCCCGCTATTATTATTATTATTATATATGGACAAGTTTTTTTTGTTTTTTTATTTTTATGTTTTATTAAGCCTTTAAAATTTCCGGAGGAGATGTTTTGTGTTATCACGAAATTTGCCAAATGTCATATTAACTTTTATTTTATAGTATTTTTCCCGAGATGCTCCATTCGTTTTCAAGGATTATACTATGTGGAGTTACGCAACTGGTTTTAATTCTAAAGTTCTTACGTTTGATCGAATCAATTTCAACTCACCGTGCGTAACGTCATATAAGCGATCAAACTGAAATGGGTGTGTATGTGTTTTTTGGGGGTTTTTTTTTGTTAAGTCGATAGTCCAGCTTCCGCTAAACGCGCTGTAGCATGTCTTGCGTAACATTCTCCCGCGTCGCAGTGATTCTCTGCTTAAGTTCCTCTAGGCTTGTAGGAAGAGGTGGGATATAGACCTGTTCTTTCACAAAACCGCATAGAAAAAACAATCACAAGGTGTCAAGTCAGGTGAACGTGGTAGCCATTTCAACAGAACATTGTCAACATCACTGGTACACCTGATCCATTTTCCTGGTAGAATCTCGTTGAAATAGGTGCGCCCGTCAACTTAGTTTTTACCTCTTTTGTTAAAATTTGAGATCATTTAAGCGAGATTAAGCTGCTTTTACTAGAAAATGATCACAGTACACACACACACACACACACGCACATATATATATATATATATATATATATATATATATATATATATATATATATATTATCATTGAAGGACGAAAAAAATCACCATATTGATACATGATAATATATAATCCGAGAGCTTCGACTGGATTTAAACATGTATCAATATGGTGATTTCCTTTCGTCTTTCAATGATAATGTTATTAAGCTTATCAGACAATATGAAAGGAACTTACTTAAAATAAATAGACAAAACTTGTCTATATTACTTAAAGAAACATGCCTCAATATATATATATATATATATATATATATATATATATATATATATATATATATGTGTGTGTGTGTGTGTGTGTGTGTATGCATGTATATATATATATATGTTTCTACCTTTTCCTGCGTAAATATTTTTTGTTCTTTACCAAAAAATATTAGCGTGCGAACAATTGTCTGACAGTTGATTTGGCTGGAAGAATTATTCCATTTATATCACAAAACAATTAAAGATAATTTTACCTGATTTCGTTTAATTGTTTTCACGATTTTTTTTGAGAAACGAAAAATAGTTCAAGTCTCTGATCTTAAAACGATAAAAATAATACCAGCTTAAATAAATCAATTCGTCCTGAATTGTCAGTATATTAGAGGATCCCAGCTGTTATCAGACGAGTCAAATTTTTACCACCATAAATTTGATATTATCAAAGTGATATCGTCAAAATTTCCAGAATAAATGCATATTTATATGATAAATAGACCAGGTGAATTTCATTGGTTTTGGGAGATTTTATTATTCAAATAAACTTGCCCAATATTTTGTAAATATTTATGTAATTATTTAAACAATACAAACTCCAAGAGATTCAATGAAGTTGGTTTGTTGTAGAGAAGACATGCAGATGAAGATATATAGATAACTGTTGACCCGAAACATGACGAGGTTCAGATCATAATGATCGGGGAAATACTCTCTCAGGAGCCTCTTCCACAAAGTAAAAATTATTGTGGAGATGTCTGACTATAATTTTCTCCTTTCCAATGGATGAGTGTTTCCAATGTAAAGAGGATGAATTTTATTGGAAATAAAACATTTGAAATATGAAAGAAATCCTATTGAAAAGTAATACTTGACAATGCTTCATCTCATCAAAATTGCAGATAATATTACTACTACTAATACTACTAGTGGCAATAAAGCAATTGGACTAGGATTTCTTTCATCTTCATTTCAATTGCTTTATTATCACTAGTAGTATTAGTAGTAGTAATATTATCTGAAATTTTCATTAGATGAAGCATTGTCAAGCATTATTCATTTTGGACTAGGATTTCTTTCATCTTCATTTCAATTGCTTTATTTCCATTCCTAGATATATTCATTATAAACAATTCTGATGTCCTACCCTGGCGTGATTCTTTTCATTAGAAAAATATGAAAAAAAGTAAATAATAACGGAATTCGTTTGTTTCAATTAATTTTCACAAGGTTGTAGGAAGACTGATATTACATAACAATTCAGTACTCTTTTTCTTTGATTTGAACGAAATTTTCCTGTTTCTTAAGGATCCAATACACAGGTTAGTACTTCATAAATCCCCCTTTCTTTTTTAGAAGCTGTTTGATGCGATTTGGCATGGAATCCACTAATTTGGAGTAGTCTTCGTTGATTTTGGGGTCGCTCTACCACATGGCCGTCACGAGTTTCTTTTTCGTCGTACAGGCCGCGATCTCTCTGTAAGACTTGCCAGTGTGATTGTCCAGCGTTACAATTTTCGTATGCTTCCTTAGAATAACGTCCATCGCAAACAAATGCCGTAGGACAACTAATCGACAGACGAGACAATAGTGCCTGAACGTGATAAAATCTGAAGCAATCACGGATGACGCAGTATCTTCCAAGACGAAACAAATTTCATCATACACCCTGAAAATAGTTTCATAATACTGCACACTACTGCAAATGACCTAATCCGAGGAAAAAATAGAAATCGATTACACCCTGTCACTCCAGTGGGTCTAAAACTGGCCGTATGACGAAAGAAAGGTAACTAAAGCGGTTGTTTCAATTAATTTGCACAAGGGTATATATGATATTGAATGCCGAACAATCTTAGCAAAGATAAGGTTTGAAGCAACAGAAAGGTGGTTCTACAGAAGGATGCTGAGGATACCATGGACAAAATATGTGAACAACGAGGAAGTTTTAGAGAAAATGGAAACAAAAAAGACATTTATATTTAACTTCATTAAGAGAGAGTTGAAATTTCTATGTCACATAATAAGTAAAGATGGCTTGGAAAATTTGATATTCACATGATATTGTGGGAGACTTCACCACATTAATTTAATTTTGCTAAGAAAACAGGACTCACGCAAGAAGAATAACCACAAGACATTGTTGTACACAAAATATATGTATATTAACAAGATGTACAATATCAAACGACGATGTGAAAGAAAACATGCATTTAAGAAAGATTGAATTAATCAAGAGTTGCCTCCCTTTGATTACAATTTAAGAGTTCAGTGAGAGATAATTATTTGGTTTAAAGTTCACTGGATAAATGTTCATGAGTGTTTCAACATGACATCGCCGTCAGCCGGTTGTCTGTTGTATCTTCAATTCTATATCTAAGGATGTATTCGCATCCCACTCCTCAGATGCATGTCACGTCTGGTGCTGTTGTCTCTATTCTTGGGATTTGCTTCTCCTGACCTTATTTGAAAATGTGACTATGCCAAAATTCTTCGGGCTTTTCCACCATTTCGTAAGCCTATTACTTACTTCACTGTATGTCCAACTGCTTAAGAAATAGCTTTACTCTGAACTCCGATGATAAAGTTAACGTGTTCTTATTCGGATTTAAGCACATAATGTCACATCTGCCCTCGTTCAAGGAGGAATTTCTATAATATCGCATATGCTTATCTTTAGAAGCATTTACGCGAACAAGCCAATAAATGAACAAGACGGATAACGGAAATAGGTTACGATTAACAGTACTGGTCTCATCCACCTACCCTTTCGAAGTCATAAGCTTTCTACGACTGTATTTGTCTTCTCTAATAATTTGTTTCCGAAAAATTCTTCAACACTAATCCCTCAGACAAACTTCGGCTTCTTTTGCTTTTAATCCTAGAAATATGAAATAAAACGCATTAAAACAGAATACAGCATTCAAAAATACAACAGGCACGCGAAAGAAAACTTGAGACTATATTGAAGATAATCTTTCTTTTTTTTTCTTTTAAGCATTTCATCCCAAGCAAGGCGGGAATGCCACTAAGACGCAAGGGGTTACAAAGAGTGAGAGCAAAAGTAAAGAGGGATGTTTGAAGAAATAGAAAGACGGACTGGGATCAGGAACAGGACATTAGAAGATGTCAATTGACATCACATTTGAAGATTTGAAAATTATAGCTATTAGAGAAGTAAGTAAGAGGAAGGGAGTTCCACTGACGGGAAGTGCGAGATAAGCTGTTGGAGTAAAAGAGACGGGTACATTTAACCGTTTCGACAGTGAAAGGGTGGAACAGAGATGCCAACCTAGTAGCACGCTTAAATTCAGGCAAATGGGGCACCAGTGAAAATAGCCCGTCGGAGCAGTTGCCATGGCAATACTTGTAGAAAACAAAGAGAGAAGCCACAGGACGTCTGTGAGAGAGTGACTTTAGACGAGATTCCAGATCAGGACTTATCACATTGCATATCCGTCTCTGGATTTTGTCGAGGATTTGTAAATGTGAAGGATGGACTCAGGTGACAAAATTTTCTGGCACGACAAAGAGAACCAACTTTCCTTGCAGCAGATGAAGCTATTGATTCAATGAAAACAAAAAATACCCAGCGCCAACAGACGAATTTGGGGGCAAATAAATATAACACCAAAATAACTTAATATGCAAAACTATGCTAAGATGCAAAGGAAAGACAGATATGTATATATATATATATATATATATATATATATATATATATATATATATATATATATTAAGATAATAAGAAAGAACAGTAAGATTTACAATCTGGTGTTCATTAGTTTCATTCCATCCTCAAGCGAATTTTTCGCTTGAGGATGAAAAGGAACTAATGTCTTTAATTTAATTAAAAAATTAAATTCGGAGCTTTCAGCTTCCATTTTTGAAACATGGTTAGAACTGTGTAGCGAAAAAAAAACATATTTTAAATCAATTAATTTATAATATTAATGCTCTGTAAATTCACATTGAGCACTATTTTGTAAAAATAAAAATATCTATGAGAACACCGGATTATATATCTTACTTTTCTTTCTTTTAATTCATATATATATATATATGCGTGTGTGTGTGTGTGTGTGTATTGCTCAATGATGTAGCGAGACTAGCTAGCTAACCTTTCACCGCGTCGAAGTACCCCTTTAATTCTGGTATATGTATTTTGATATGGATGCCGAACATACTATATATATATATATATATATATATATATATATATATATATATATATATATAATTATTTTTATAAAAACATTATAACATAAGTATGTTATAAAATCACTACAAAATAGCCATTTTGTTTCAACACACATGTTGAAAAGAAAAGAAATGGTTTTAAAAGTTTCAGATTAATTAACGATCCTACACTTAGGGGGAAAAATTCTATTCTTATTAATTGTTGGTTATTGGAATTCATTCCGTATATACCAATTATATACTTGTATATATATATATATATATATATATATATATATATATATATATATATATATATATATATATTAAAAAGAGAGGTATCGCAAACGTTTTTAACCAGACTAGACGATGTCATCTTCCGCTTTAAATTTAGACACCTAACCTTACCCTGACTTGACCTCTTTGAATGTAACTGAGATATTGATACAAATTATTAACCCTTACGCCCTATTTTAAATAATTGCTCTAGCTGTTACCATAATAATTTTAATAATGAATATGCTTATAAAAACGCGTAAATTTCAAAAAATTTCGCTTGAAGATGGAACAAAGATTGGTACTTTAATTCAGTTTAATTCAAATAATTATATTAAAGTTTTGGCTCTTGTTTTGAAACATGAGAACTCTTATGTAGCGATGGAATCATTTTTTTTAAATAAATAATTATATTTGGGCTCTACTTTTGTATCGAGCACTGTTTTTTAACTTTGGATTATTTACCTAACGAGTTCTTTCCTATTTTCTGTATATTTTCACACACACACACACACACACACACACACACACACACACACACATATATATATATATATATATATATATATATATATATATATATATATATATATATATATATATATATATATATATATATATATATATCCTTATCCTTCGACCGCCCTGTGGTTGGTCAGGACTCCATGAACAATCTCTTTCCACACTGCTCAGTCTTGCATTGCTGTCCCTAGATACCCAAAGTTCAATACTGAATCCTGAGCAATTTTTTGTTCATAAATTTTAATAATTTAGTAAATGTTTATAAATTTATTAGTAAGAAATTATTTTCATATTTATTTCTTTATAAATTGGTCAATAATAAATAATGCATCAGATTAGTTTTAATACAAATGCATTAATTCTTAGAATGTTGCAAATATAAAATTATTCTTGGCAATAAATAATCTAAGAAATAAACAGTGATTCATATTTTGCCCTTATTTCTTAGAACCCCCCCTCACAAATGTATAGATTCCCTTCCATCATATGTCTAAGTTTTATTACAATTGTAATCCTCGCTTTTTAAAACAACAGAATGTGGCAAATATAATATTCGAGTCTTTTTAATTTCTAACAAGATCAATAAATCAGTGCTTAGCATTTGAATTTTAAATCTAGAGAAATTTATGTACTGAAAAAAATGTTTGAACAAAGTAACTATAAAGAATTTTTTTGTTCTTTTTTTGTTTTTAATTTTTTTTTTTTTTTTTTTTGCTATCCTCTGCCAACCACAATGATGGAGAAAGCATTACCTCGATCCATCGCTAGTGAGACTCGCTTCAAGTGTTACTCCGTTTCGCGAGGCTCGTCCCTTAATCTATACGCAATCGCGCCAATCCTCCGAAGGAACGCCATCGAACGAGGGCCAATAACCCTTGAAGTCTCCACTGCCACAGGAGTAAAAAAAAAATCTATCAGCAAGAGAAGAATATTTAACTATTTTTTTTTTATCTCTGCGTCCCGGGCGACGGATCCTGGCTCAACCGCGGAACTGATCAAATATCCGGCCGAAAATGTATCCGCACAGGTCGCATCCCAAATCAACGACTTCCCCATTTTAAAAGGGAAAATCGAAATGCCATCCGGCCGCTTTCCATCACCACGGTCGAGGCCTACAGGTTCGATTTAGGAAAGGGACCCATCTGCATCCAAACCTCTTTTGATTATGTCGTTAATGGCTGCATGCCGTGGATAGCGGCCGGCACTACGACGACAGGAAAGAGGATGCAAACTAAACTCATTGATGGAGGCTTCACATCTGCATCTGTGACGCTTACATAATTTGAGTCCAAGATGAATCGCGATTCCGACCCGAGTGCACTCATCATCTAGAAGGGTACCGGTAGATGAAGAGGGCACTGTGTTGAGCCAGGCGCCACTACTCGGTTGTGAAGCAGATAGTAAACAGGCGAGGTGATGCTGATCCAGAGAGAGTCTCAAATTATTAAAAATTGGCCTTGCATTTTATTTTATCCCAGCTTTTTTGTTTTGATGTGTCTAGTGGGATAAAAGTAATTATTGGGCCCCGATGCTGCAAGCTTGTTCGAAAGAACTACCCGAGAAACATCAAGACGATCCACCGAGTATCTCATTAATTATTTCGCGACTGGACGAAAGTGAAGAAAGATATACTAGAAGAGCCAAATCTACCGCTGATCGAAGCTCAAAGGGAGCTTTGCCTGCCTCCAGCCTGTGTCGTCGAAATTGACGTTGCAAATTAGATCCGCGCATCTCTTAATTGTGATATCTATCTCATTTAAGAAATCCTGTTCGAGGTAGCAACGAGCACTTCGGAGAGTGTAGAGGAAACTCGGTAGCAAAAAACTGTTCTTCAAGAGGAAGAGGGCTGGATGTGCATCAGTTAATTGCAATTTCTCAGTCATACTTGTTAGACTGACATGCTTAGTTTTCAAACACTCTCAAATGACCATTGAAAAGACTGGAGAACCAAGAATATGTAATTCCTCCTTAGGTGTTATTTTTATATCCTCAAGGATGAGTCTGATATCCTGGATAACACTCTTGAAATCATCTGCACTATAATTTAAGTTTATTATCTCTGACTTGGACGAGTTAATCTCAAGTCCAAGCAGAGATAAGCAGGAATAACTCGTCGGAGGTCAGCAGATACGACCTCGATGGATCCTCCCAACGTTGCATCGTCAAGATACCATATATTGAAAGGAGAGGCGATGAGACGAGCTACCCAGTCAATAGCCATCGCAAATAGTAGCGGACCAATCAAAATAACAGCATATGAAAATTATTCTTGTCAAGATAGATAGATAGATAGATAATGAATATGAATGAGATAATGAATATGCCGAATGAGATAGATAGATAGATAGATAGATAGATAGATAGATAGATAGATAGATAGATAGGAACTTACCCATAATAATAATAATGGACTATTCCTGACATTATAAATACTGCGCCTCTCAAGAGGTATGGGCGGAGATTGTAAGACGAGGAGAGATAATTGAGAGCATATTGTAAGGACATTGGAATAGTGATACTTGTCGAGACAACATAGTTCACTCTAACCAAATCTGATAGTCATTACTAATACTTCTACTTCTTTGTGTTATATTTCTGTTGTAATATATCTTTGTATTCCATACCTGTGTTTGTGTTATTCTTTCATTGTTTGTAACCTTGGATCATCACAGTGGTACAAGGAACTTGGACCATAACAGATAGATAGATTGATAGATAGATAGATAGATAGATAGATAGATAGATAGATAGATAGATAATGAACATCCCAAAAGTGATAGATAGATAGATAGATAGATAGATAGATAGATAGATAGATAGATAGATAGATAGATAGATAATGAATATGCCGAATGAGATAGATAGATAGATAGATAGATAGATAGATAGATAGATAGATAGATAGATTTCGGCATTCCGTTTTTTAGTTTGTTTTGGGTTTTTTTAAGAAGATCAAAAATTTCCACGAAGTTTCAATCAATCACATACATTGAACATTTTACAGCGAACATTTTAGATTTAAATTGAGGTAATTACTACGCATCAGGCTGGAGACCTTCGAAAATAATCCTAAAAACCGCCCCTTTCACCATGCGCCATGAGACCTTATACGCATGCGTGAGTAAACGTTTTGGTGTTTGCGTGTTTATAAAACTCTTTATCTCTTGTCCATCTAAGGTATTAATTTCTCTTCGAGTAAGTCTATAAAGCAACTTTTATTATAATCGAAATTACGTCTGATCATAAATCGAATTGAACAGACATTGCTCAAAGCCATTACAGATCAACCCCCGAGAAAGTCGATTCAATTATATTACATCCGGTCGAATATACGATTATATATGACCCAAATACTGAAACCAGACGCCATTACTGCCACAGATAGACAGAGAAAGAGAGAGAGAGGAAGAGAGAGAGAGAGATGAACAGAAATAAAGAGACATAGATAGATAGATAGATAGATAGATAGATAGATAGATAGATAATGAATATGCCGAATGAGATAGATAGATAGATAGATAGATAGATAATAGATATATGCCGAATAGAGATAATGAATAGATGAATGAGATAGATAGATAGATAGATAGATAATAATGAATATCCCAAAAGAGATAGATAGATAGATAGATAGATAGATAATGAATATGCCGAATGAGATAGATAGATAGATAGATAGATAGATAGATAGATGGATGAATATGATGAATGAGATAGATAGATAATGAATAGATAGATAGATAGATAGATAGATAGATGGATGGATGAATAATGAATATGCCGAATGAGATATATAGATGGATAGATAGATAGATGGATAGATAGATGGATGGATGGATAGATAATGAATATGCCGAATGAGATAGATAGATAGATAGATAGATAGATAATGAACATCCCAAAAGAGATAGATAGATAGATAGATAGATAATGAATATGCCGAATGAGATAGATAGATAGATAGATAGATAATGAACATCCCAAAAGAGATAGATAGATAGATAGATAGATAGATAGATAGATAGATAGATAGATAGATAATGAACATCCCAAAAGAGATAGATATATATATAGATAGATAGATAGATAGATAGATAGATAGATAGATAGATAATGAATATGCCGAATGAGATAGATAGATAGATAGATAATGAACATCCCAAAAGCGATAGATAGATAGATGAATAGATAGATAGATAGATAGATAGATAGATAGATAATGAACATCCCAAAAGAGATAGATAGATAGATAGATAGATAGATAGATAGATAGATAGATAGATAGATAGATAATGAATATGCCGAATGAGATAGATAGATAGATAGATAGATAGATAGATAGATAGATAGATAGATAGATCTAGAGAAAGATGCTGAAAATACCGTTGACGAAGAATTTGATCAAACAGCAAGTTTTAAGGAAAGTGGGAACAAAAAATAAATGTTAAGTTAAAACATTAAAATTTCGTTAGGAAAGCAAAAAATGCAGAAATTTGAATATCAGTTCTTCTATATGGCAATGAATATTGGACAATTTCCCCCACTTATGAAGAGGAGACTTCAGGCAATAGAAACAAAGAAAACATTGCTGAAATTGAAATATCAATCCTATATAGCAATGAATGCTAGACAAAGATAACATAATCAAGAAGTATAATATCTCTTGGAAGCGAAGTAGTCTTGCTGAAATCGGTAGTAAGCAGAAACACTAGATCTCTAACTTTCTACTTTTTCTCTCTTTCTGCAGACGATTCTTGGCGTAAGTGTGTTTGATCTCCACAACATAATGAATACTGGACAAATTCCCCCAAAAATAAATAGTGTTGAAATTGGAATACCAAACCTCCTATATGGAAATGAATGCTGGACAATTTCTCCACAGATGAATAGGAGACTTAAGGCAACAGAAGCAACAAAAAGAATTCTGGGATTGGAATGTCATTCCTATACGGCAATGAATGCTGGACAATTTCCCCATCGATGAAGTGGAGACTTGAAGCAAAAGAAACATCGAAAAGAATGCTGAAATCTTAATATCAGTCCTCGTATATGACAATGAATACTGGACAATTTCTCCACAGATTACGAGGTGACTTGAGGCAACAGAAGCAAAGAAAATACTGCTGAAATTGAAGTACTAATCCTCCTATGTGCCAATGAATGCTGGATAATTTCCCTCACAGATGAAGAAGAGTCTTGAGACAACAGAAACAAAGAAAATAGTGCTGAAATTGGAATACCAATCTTCCTATTTGGCAATGAATAATGAACAATTTCGCCACAGTTGAAGAAAAGACTTTAGGCAACAGATAGTTGGTTCTACAGAAGGATGCTGAGAATACCATAGGCAAAGAATTTGAGCCAACGGGATTTTTAAGAGCAATGCAAACAAAACGAAAACGTGTATTTTGAATCCGAAAGATACATTTGAATTTCTTGCACGCATAATGTCGAAAGAAGACTTGAAGAATTTAGCAGCCAGCGAACATATTTGAAAGCAAGCGATGCAGAGTGGCCTTCTTAACGATTTGTTTCTTTATTTGTTTTCTACGGCTTATTAATCTTTTGCAGGTTATTTAAAGCCACAAATGATTTTAGATTGTAAGATTTTTTTAAAGTTAATCATGGATTTTGAGATACAAGTTTTACTATTTAACCCATATCAAAGGAGAAAAAGTGGATTCATTCCTTTCCCAAGGATATTCGCGCGTGAGTGACTAAGCTCAACTGAAAATGGAACTCAGCTCTCCGATTTCAAATTGCGTGCCGTTATCCATTGCACCACTCGCACATCCACGCTAACAGCAGACAGCATCTTATAGTAACCTGGTATTCCCAAAGCAGTCAGCCATCTACGTATAGACCAGACTCGACACTGTTTCACCGTGACATCGTCGTAAGCCCCCCCTACTTAAGAAGCTTTTGTGAAAGGGTAGGAATTTGTTGAGCGCCATAACCTCTCACCTTCTGATAGATACGAGTACAGTTTTGATTGAGCTCTCAACTGCCTTATGCCAGACTCATCTCAATTATTACATGGCCATTTAATTATTAATCTTTGCACGCTTTGATAGTTCAATTTAAAATAATCGACATTTAACAGTTAATGTTTTACGTTTCAGTGCCTTATTAAAATAATCGACTTTTAATGTATTGCATTCAACGACAAATTACTTGCTATTAAAATAGTCGACATTATAATGCCTAAATCAGAAACAGCCTTCCTTTAAATATTCTTTGTACATTTTCGCTTTCTTTCGAGATCTTTCTTTTGGTAAAACAACAAATAATATAAAGCACCCTAGAAAGAATCAGTAAATAAAATAGTTGGAAAGGTTTTGCTAGGGACAACAGTCTATTCTCGAAAATAATTCTGCTGTTCAATATAATTTCATTTTTATATAAGTAGCAAATGGCATTGTTTAAAAGGAATTTTTTTCAGATATTATTTCTTATTATTACCAGATATAAATTTGTAAAAGAAAAAGGAGAAGAAGAAAGACGGAGAAGAAAAAGAAAAAGAAGAAAAAGGAGAAAAAGAAGATGAAAAACAAAAAGAAGAAGAAGAAGGAGGAGGAGGAGGATGAGAAGAAGAAGAAGAAGAAGAAGAAGAAGAAGAAGAAGAAGAAGAAGAAGAAGAAGAAGAAATGAAAAGGCGAATAAGGAGGTGTGACAATGAAATAAGGAACTGGCAAGGAGATATAACTTTGAGAGACAACGAAGAAGATGAAAAAGAAGAAGATGAAAACCAAAACGGAGAAAAATGAGAAGAAGAAGATGAAAAAGAAAAAGAAGAAAAAGAAGAAGATGAAAAACAAAAAGAAAAATGAGAAGAAGAAAAAGAGGAAGATGAAGAAGAAAAAGAAGAAAAAGAAGAAAAAGATGAAAAAACAAAAAGAAGAAAAAGGAGAAGAAGTAGAAAAAGAAGATGAAAAACAAAATGAAGAAGATGAAAAAGAAAACAAAGATGAAAACCAAAAAGAAGAAAAAGAAGAAGTTGAAAAACAAAGAGAAGAAAAAGAAGATGAAAAACAAAAAGAAGAAGGAGAAGAAGAAGAAGAAAAAGAAAAAAGGAAGATGAAAAACAAAAAGAAGAAAAAGAAGAAGATGAAAAAGAAAAAGAAGAAAAAGGAGAAGAAAAAGAAAAAGAACAAAAAGAAGATGAAAAACAAAAAGAAGAAGAAGAAGGGGGATGAGAAGAAGAAGAAGAAGAAGGAGGAGGAGGAGGAAGAGGAGGAGGATAAGAAGAAGAAGATGAAGAAGAAGAAGAAGAAGAAGGCGAAATGAAAGGGCGAATAAGGAGGTGTAACAATGAAATAAGGAACTGGCAAGGAGATGTAACTTTGAAAAAAGAAACTATCAAAACGAAGAAGAAGAAGAAGAAGAAAATGAAAAACAAAAAGTAAAAGAAAAAGATGAAAAACAGAAAGACGAAAAAGAAAAAGAAGTAAAAGAAGAAGAAGAAGAAAAAGAAGAAGATTACAGTAATGATGAAACATAAATGAAGTTTAAAAGGCAAAAAATAACAAGAAGGACACACACGCAAATAAATGTTAATAAATAAAGTCTATTGCATTAGATACATTACTTATGTTACAATAAGCGTATTTTTATTAATTTAGTCCTTTTATTGGTCATCTTAACAAGAAAGCTCCCTTAGACATTTGAAATAAACATTGGTGTGTAGGATGGACTAGGAAGTGGGGTTTACAGACTGCTGTCCATTAATGGTATACAACGCTGTATTGGTCAAAGCATAAAGGGCTTACAAGGGCGAAGGTCAAGCAAACTACGAATAGCGACGTCTTTTGATCAGATATTTGTATACCCTACCTTTTGACATTAATAACAGCTAACAAGAAAAGGGGCGCTTATTAAGGCTGCCTTTTCAAGCAGAGAATTCCCAACCGTTACCCTGTCTCTGTTTTGACAGAAGTGGGTGAATGATTTCGTGTGGACCGAAATTCTCTTAACCAAAAATCGATCCCAGTTATCCTAGTAATCTGAGTCAACACGGTTGCACACTAAGGTCAAGTGTATGTATACTAGCCACCCTTGAGGCCCCATCCAATTACAAATGCCTATGCTATTTCACACACTTAATGGTTCCATAAGAGCTAACTAAATGAATTCACTTTACTGCTCAAGATGAAGGGTTCACTATCAGTGTTTTTGGATAGAAAACGCAAAAATAATGAATAAAAATGTGTCTAGATGAACGTTTCCATAAATGTTTTCTTTTGTCCCTTAATCAGTAAAACAGATTGGCTACCTGAGGGGAAACTGCACAAAGGAATATTGTTTTTTTGCGATACGTTGGAATGGAAAAAATGAATTGAAAATGAAGATTAAAGAAATCCTAGTCCAAAATGAATAATGCTTGACAATGCTTCATCTAATGAAAATTGCAGATAATATTACTACTACTAATACTACTAGTGGAAATAAAGCAATTGAAATGAAGATGAAAGAAATCCTAGTCCAAAATGAATAATGCTTGACAATGTTTCATCTAATCCAAATTGCAGATAATATTACTACTACTAATACTACTAGTGGAAATAAAGCAATTGAAATGAAGATGAAAGAAATCCTAGTCCAAAATGAATAATGCTTGACAATGCTTTATCTAATGAAAATTGCATATAATATTACTACTACTAATACTACTAGTGGAAAGAATGCAATTGAAATGAAGATGAAAGAAATCTAGTCCAAAATGAATAATGTTGACAATGCTTCATCTAATGAAAATTGCAGATAATATTACTACTACTAATACTAAAGCAATTGGAAATAAAGCAAAATGAATAATGAAGATGAAAAATTGAAAATATTACTACTCCAAAATGAATAATGAAGATGAAAGAAATTGACAAAATGAATAATGCTGACATCTAATCCAAAAATTGCAGATAATATTACTACTACTAATACTACTAGTGGAAATAAAGCAATTGAAATGAAGATGAAAGAAATCCTAGTCCAAAATGAATAATGCTTGACAATGCTTCATCTAATGAAATTGCAGATAATATTACTACTACTAATACTACTAGTGGAAATAAAGCAATTGAAATGAAGATGAAAATGAAATCCAATGTCCAAAATGAATAATGCTTGACAATGCTTTATCTAATGAAAATTGCATATAATATTACTACTACTAATACTACTAGTGGAAAGAATGCAATTGAAATGAAGATGAAAGAAATCCTAGTCCAAAATGAATAATGCTTGACAATGCTTCATCTAATGAAAATTGCAGATAATATTACTACTACTAATACTACTAGTGGAAATAAAGCAATTGAAATGAAGATGAAAGAAATCCTAGTCCAAAATGAATAATGCTTGACAATGCTTTATCTAATGAAATTGCAGATAATATTACTACTACTAATACTACTAGTGGAAAGAATGCAATTGAAATGAAGATGAAAGAAATCCTAGTCCAAAATGAATAATGCTTGACAATGCTTCATCTAATGAAAATTGCAGATAATATTACTACTACTAATACTACTAGTGGAAATAAAGCAATTGAAATGAAGATGAAAGAAATCCTAGTCCAAAATGAATAATGCTTGACAATGCTTTATCTAATGAAAATTGCATATAATATTACTACTACTAATACTACTAGTGGAAAGAATGCAATTGAAATGAAGATGAAAGAAATCCTAGTCCAAAATGAATAATGCTTGACAATGCTTCATCTAATGAAAATTGCAGATAATATTACTACTACTAATACTACTAGTGGAAATAAAGCAATTGAAATGCTGAAAGAAATCCTAGTCCAAAATGAATAATGCTTGACAATACTTCATCTAATGAAAATTGCATATAATATTACTACTACTAATACTACTAGTGGAAATAAAGCAATTGAAATGAAGATGAAAAAATCCTAGTCCAAAATGAATAATGCTTGACAATGCTTCATCTAATGAAAATTGCAGATAATATTACTACTACTAATACTACTAGTGGAAATAAAGCAATTGAAATGAAGATGAAAGAAATCCTAGTCAAAATGTCCAAAAATGAATAATGTTACTACTACAATACTATAGTGGTGGAAATAAAAATGAATCATCTAATGAAATCTAATCAAAATGAATAATGCAGATCTAATAAAATTACTAATATACTACTATACTACTAGTGGAAATAAAAGCAATTGAAATGAAGATTGAAAAATCCTAGTCCAAAATGAATAATGAAATGCTTCATCTAATCAAAATTGCAGATAATATTACTACTACTAATACTACTAGTGGAAATAAAGCAATTGAAATGAAATGAAAGAAATCCTAGTCCAAAATGAATAATGACAATGCTTCATCTAATCAAAATTGCAGATAATATTACTACTACTAATACTACTAGTGGAAATAAAGCAATTGAAATGAAGATGAAAGAAATCCTAGTCCAAAATGAATAATGCTTGACAATGCTTCATCTAATCAAAATTGCAGATAATATTACTACTACTAATACTACTAGTGGAAATAAAGCAATTGAAATGAAGATGAAAGAAATCCTAGTCCAAAATGAATAATGCTTGACAATGCTTCATCTAATGAAAATTGCAGATAATATTACTACTACTAATACTACTAGTGGAAATAAAGCAATTGAAATGCTGAAAGAAATCCTAGTCCAAAATGAATAATGCTTGACAATACTTCATCTAATGAAAATTGCATATAATATTACTACTACTAATACTACTAGTGGAAATAAAGCAATTGAAATGAAGATGAAAGAAATCCTAGTCCAAAATGAATAATGCTTGACAATGCTTCATCTAATGAAAATTGCAGATAATATTACTAATACTACTAATACTACTAAATGAAGATGGAAATAAAAATGAATAATGAAATGATCTAATGAAAATTGATGAAATATTATTAACTAATACTACTAGTCCAAAAAGCAATTGAAATGAATGAAAAAATTGAAATCCTAGTCCAAAATGAATAATGCTTCATCTAATCAAAATTGCAGATAATATTACTACTACTAATACTACTAGTGGAAATAAAGCAATTGAAATGCTGAAAGAAATCCTAGTCCAAAATGAATAATGCTTGACAATACTTCATCTAATGAAAATTGCATATAATATTACTACTACTAATACTACTAGTGGAAATAAAGCAATTGAAATGAAGATGAAAGAAATCCTAGTCCAAAATGAATAATGTTTGACAATGCTTCATCTAATGAAAATTGCAGATAATATTACTACTACTAATACTACTAGTGGAAATAAAGCAATTGAAATGAAGATGAAAGAAATCCTAGTCCAAAATGAATAATGCTTGACAATGCTTCATCTAATCAAAATTGCAGATAATATTATTACTACTAATACTACTAGTGGAAATAAAGCAATTGAAATGAATAATGAAATACTTCATCTAATGAAATTGCATATAATCCAAATGAATAAAGCAATTGAAATGAAGATGAAAAGAACCTATAATGCTTCATCTAATGAAAATTGCAGATAATATTACTACTACTAATACTACTAGTGGAAATAAAGCAATTGAAATGAAGATGAAAGAAATCCTAGTCCAAAATGAATAATGCTTGACAATGCTTCATCTAATCAAAATTGCAGATAATATTACTACTGCTAATACTACTAGTGGAAATAAAGCAATTGAAATGAAGATGAAAGAAATCCTAGTCCAAAATGAATAATGCTTGACAATGCTTCATCTAATCAAAATTGCAGATAATATTACTACTACTAATACTACTAGTGGAAATAAAGCAATTGAAATGAAGATGAAAGAAATCCTGGTCCAAAATGAATAATGCTTGACAATGCTTCATCTAATGAAAATTGCAGATAATATTACTACTACTAATACTACTAGTGGAAATAAAGCAATTGAAATGCTGAAAATCCCTAGTCCAAAATGAATAATGCTTGACAATACTTCATCTAATGAAAATTGCAGATAATATTACTACTACTAATACTACTAGTGGAAATAAAAGAAATTGAAATGAAGATGAAAGAAATCCTAGTCCAAAATGAATAATGCTTGACAATGCTTCATCTAATGAAAATTGCAGATAATATTACTACTACTAATACTACTAGTGGAAATAAAGCAATTGAAATGAAGATGAAAGAAATCCTAGTCCAAAATGAATAATGCTTGACAATGCTTCATCTAATCAAAATTGCAGATAACATTACTACTACTAATATTACTACTTTCAGTGATTGTTATGACAAATAGTATAAAGATGGCTAAACGTCTTAACTGAAAACCTGGAAAAAAAAACTCAATTAGCTTAGCAGTTTTCTCGATATTAAACATTTTGTGGAATGGACAATTATGCTGTTAAACGATTTGTACAATTTTGCGGTTACACCCGGGTTTGTTTTTTTTTAAATTATAAAAATCTTCTCTAATTTTTGAAGTTTGAACTTTCTTTATGTACATTTTCCTTATAGAAACGAGATATTAATATTTTAAAATATAGGTCAAGGATATTTTAACTGCTGTCTTAACACTTCCCCACTAACACCATAAAACTGTGTTTAAGTTTTGTCTTGACGATTTGCTGTCTTCAGTTATATTATCCTTTCTCCCTTTCCGTTTTTTTTTCTTTCTTTCCTTTTTCTTTCTTTTTTATTTTTTCTTTTTTTTTTCTTTTACCTTTTCATCTTTCCGTTTTTACTTCTTTCTTAATATCTTTAAATTTTAACATTTTTATGATAACATTTTATTTTATTTCCTAGCCTCTTGGTGTTGACAAAACTTGCAAGGTAATACTTGCGCGGTGAAATAGCTATATATATGGCGTATTTTTGAATTTCTTTCTATGTAATTCAGCTATTTATATAGGCTCTGTTATAATAAATGCATTGAGCTCTCTTTGTGGAACATTTTTAATATTTTATACTGTTATGATTAACTAGGATTATTTACCTGCGTTTTTTATATATATATATATATATATATATATATATATATATATATATATATATATATATATATCTTAACATCAGCTTAAAACTAAAAGTGTATAAAAATAATACGTAAATTTTAAAACCATTTTTTTACCCTTGGAAATGTGATCCGATGAACCAGGAAAACACCATCTATCTAGGGAAATGAAATATAATCAATGGGCCCTTAAGGTTGTCTGTTTTCTAATTAAATTAATGTGCTCTGGTTTGACATTGAGCTCTCTGGATTACATTCTCCTTGGGATTATCCATACGGATTACCTTTTTATTACCTAACTATATATATATATAGAGAGAGAGAGAGAGAGAGAGAGAGAGAGAGAGAGAGAGGAGCCACGGTGGAGTAATGTTAGTGGCTTGGATTGAGGAATCGCACAGCCGAGTTCGAATTCCAGTCGAATCCATTACATTCACTTACGTGCTAATACCCTTAAGAAATGTGTGAATCCTCTTCCTCTCCCTCCAGGACAGACTGGGTTCTATAGCCTTGCATGGCAACTGGTCTAGGAGAAGGACAACTCTGAATTCAAAACCTGCGGAGGGTCGTTTGGTAACCTTGTGGCACTCGGTGAACCAGGTCTCTGTATTCGTCCCTTCAAAAAGTGTGGATGGTCCTGCACGAAGCCTTCACCAGTATAATCAAATCTCATGTGCCGGTGTCGGTTTCCTGGAAACTGATCTGCTTGACCCTCATACATTATCTAACTATATATATATATATATATATATATATATATATATATTAACTACTGTCTTCTATCTTACACATTTACAAATCTATCATTCATCTGTGGATTGAATACTGTTGTCATATCAAATCTGGTGCTCCTGTTGCTTATCGAGCGATTCTCGACAAAATCCAAGGCAAGGTCTGTAATGTAATCGATCATGACCAGACATCTGAACTTCAGTCATATTCTCACCGACGCGACCTCCCTCTGCCTTTTCTACAACTACCTTCATAACTGTTCTGTTGAGCTTGTCTCCTTGGTTCCCCGACTACATGAATTTAAGCACGCTATTAGACTGGCAACTCCACTTTACCGTTCAACTCGCTAGATGCAACCTCCACTTCGACTATAACAGCTTCTTTTCCCGCGCTTCTGACATGTGGAGTTCCTTTCGGATTTCTTGCTTCCCTGATAATTACAATCATCAAAAATTAAAATGCAATCTCAATCGCCATATTTTAACTTCTTGAACCCTGTTCCTTTTTTAACCTTTCCTCAGTCCTCGCCATTCTCAATCTTCTCATTCTCTTACATTTTACCCCTACTCTGTAAGCCCATGCGAGCTAATGGAATTGTCGCCTTGCTTGAGTGAAACGAATAATATATATATATATATATATATATATATATATATATATATATATATATATATATACTGTCATCCACAGACAGACTGTTTCGCCGTATTACAGCTCATCAATGTGGCTAGACATCCGATTGCCTCAAGCCAGGATCGAAACTCAACTGATTTAGCATCAGTCGGAGATTTTTTTCCCGTAAGCTATTAGCTCCCTGCAGAGAGGAAGGTGAATTTTTAAGTATTTTTTAATAGACACGCCAGTGACTCATAGTGCTTAATTCATAGAAGAGATTTTATATATATATATATATATATATATATATATATATATATATATATATATATATATATAATGCATGTTTCATTAAATAATTATATACAAGTTTTGTCTATTTATTTTAAGTCAGTTCCTTTCATATTGTCTGATAAGCTTAATAACATTATCATTGACAGACGAAAGGAAATCACCATATTGATACATGTTTTAATCCAATCTAAGATTTCGGCTTCCATAAGCCATTATCAAAGATGACATTTTCAATATATCAAACAACGCACGGACGAAACAACAATGATAGTCCGCCCTTGTTGCATGAAAAATTTCAAAGCAACAACTAACTCGTGTATGCGAGACGCGGAAGCGAAAATCGCGTCGCAGCACGTGACGTCACACATGACCACGCGAGAGAGAAAACGAGAAGTATTAAGTATGGGAAGCCGTTGGTATAAACCATTGGCTTATGTTATAAATTATAAGCATTTAAGAATATTTGTGGAGATTTCATAGTTTATTTTGTTCAGGTTAGGTTTCAACTGTTTTATGTATATAGCTTCAAGAATTTTTTTATTTTTGTTTATTGTTTTCATGTTTAAGTATAGTTGTGTTTCAAAAAGGATTTTCCGGAATTGAATTTTAAAAAAATCCTTGTCTGTCATATTTCACGAAAGAACGGTTGCCGCACAAATACATACATACACACACACACACACATATATATATATATATATATATATATATATATATATGTGTGTGTGTGTGTGTGTGTGTGTGTGTGTCTGTACAACAGTTATTCTGGGAGAGCGACAAAAGTTTTTCTTCTTTTTTTTTGTAGCTATTGTTGATAAAGAAATAACAGAATTGATTCTAATTCTCTGAGCGCCATGAACGATGTTTAATATCTTAATTGAATCATTTTAGCAAAATTGGCTGACATTGAGAGTCCTATAAAACGTTGCTTCGTTTCTGTAAAATGTGCTAACTGCTGGCCATTTCGAAGAACTATAGAAGCGATACATATCTTTCGCACTACAGGGTGTTGCGGAAATAATTCCACTGGCCAAATAATTATCCTGCCCTACATTAGAAAGTAGGCTGTAAAATGCGATAATCGAAAAAAATTTTAAAGTTTTAGAAATTAATTAGTCTTTGCCTGTACGAAAAACAAAGTCACTTATCTCCTTGTCGAACACCAACTGGAGATGAATCCCCAGAATAGGACAAAACGGCCGTCCAGTGCTTTTTGCATTCTGTGGATGTTTCTGAGTCTAGACATGATGAATTATTATGAAAATATGATTCAAATCCCTAAATTTTATTCAGTTATATATATATATATATATATATATATATATATATATATATATAATTTAATTGATTTAAAATATGTTTTTACACAATTCTAACCATGTTTCAAAAATGGAAGCTAAAAGCCCCGAATTTAATTTTAAAATTAAATTAAAGACATTAGATCCATTTCATCCTCAAACTAATGTCTTTAATTTAATTACAAAATTAAATTCGGGGCTTTTAGCTTCCATTTTGAAACATGGTTAGAACTGTGTAGCGGAAAAAACATATTTTAAATCAATTAATTATAATAATAATCTCTGTAAATTTACATTGAGCACTATTTTGTAAAAATAAAAATATCTATAAGAACATTAGATTATATATCTTACTGTTCTTTCTTTGTATATATATATATATATATATATATATATATATCTTTCATAAAATAATATACCCAAGTTTTGTCTATTTATTTTAAGCAAAATCCATTCATAACGTCTGATAAGCTTAATAATATTATCATTGAAAGACGAAAGAAAATCACCATATTAATTCATGTTTTATTCTTAATCCTTTCTAAGCTTTCGGCTTACATATGCCATCAGCGGAGATTAAAGATGGTAATTTTGTAACAGTGATTGTTTGTTTGCATGAAAGATTGCTATGCAACGATAAATTCGTGCATTCTTCAATCTTCCATGCAAACAAACAAACTCTCATTGTTGCTATATATAAAATTATTTATAATAAACATATTAACAACATTTACCGGCCTGAATGTACGAGACATAGAAAATATGCTTCCTCCGACCGGAATCGAACCTGTATCCTATACAGAACCGTCATATTATTATAAACAGAGCATTTACTTAAATATTTGTATCTATAAAAAAGGACGTATAAACATAAAAAATGTCTTAAAACAATTGTCGGACTTTCTTCATTTCATAATGTGTGACGTCATTTCTTTACATTTGGATACGCATTGAGCAGATATGAATGTACGTGAGAAAATCATGGAGAATTGTAGTTTAAAAACAGTAAAATTGACTTTGCTAACCGAAACGCTCCTCTGTGGCTAAATCGGTAAAAGCACGTCAGGCTATATGACGGTTTTGTATAGGATACAGGTTCGATTCTTGTCGGAAAACGTATATTTTCTATGAAAATTTCTTAGACATTCAGACCGACAAATGTCGTTAATACTGTTTATTATAAAAAGGGGATTTACTTAAATATTTGTATCTTTAAAAAGAACGTATAAACATAAAAAATGTCTTTATATATATATATATAGAGAGAGAGAGTAAAAGTAATTAACTCGTTGCTATATTAATCCAAGTGGATCTTAGTAATATAAAATATTAAAATTGATCCAGTAAAAGAGCCCAATGTATTTATTATTACAGAGCAGAAATTAATACACCATAAAATCCAAAATCACCTCATATTATTTCAACCGACGAACAAATAAAATTTTACTTTATTAGTGTTAAAGATTCCGTGAATGGAATCCTGCACAAATAAATAGACAACACCAGAAATTGAGATAGAAAAATAAGCGTATTAAACGTAAGAATACAGACTTGAAGTGAAGATTAGTAGTCCAGGAATGCGGGTTAGTAGAAAGTATATGTACAAGTCTTTGTAAGTAAAGCCGTAATCATCTCTCTCTCTCTCTCTCTCTCTCTCTCTCTCTCTCTCTCTCTCTCTGGACTCTTGGATAACTCTCTGTCTGTCTCCGTATCTCTCAACGTATCTCGATATTTAACAGTCCACCCACGAGGAATATATATATAATCTGTTATAATAAACACATTGAGCTCTCTGCGGTTCAGTTTTAATATTTGATATTACTAGGATCAACCTGGATTATATACTAATGGATTTATTACCTGTACTATATATATATATATATATATATATATATATATATATGTGTGTGTGTGTGTGTGTGTGTGTGTGTGTGTGTGTGTGTGTGTGTGTGTGTACTTATCTGTATTATGGCTATAAACGCCATTTTTTAACAGGTATACATGTTTGAGTTGACATCCTGATTTTTTTTCTAGAAGAGTAAAATTATTATCATCCGGACTAGTTGAAAAAATTTGCTTTCTGACCATGAAACCCGAGTTTGAATGTCACGATCATAAGTTTGTCAGTGTCTGAAAAGCATACCACGAGTTGACCCAAGCATTGTGAGTGAAATTCGGTGGACGGTATCTTTGAGGGCCGTCGATATTTATGCTAGCACGAAGTCACAAGTCATCGTGACCGAGAGTTTGAGTGTGCTGGCCTTGTTTAAACTGTTGATGACGCTAGATAACACGCTCTCTCCCAGAAATTGTAACTAAGGTCTGCTCAGCATAGTTGCAGTATAAACCACAGGTGGGCTCTGTAGGTGTTGAACAAACACATATGTGCCTGTGTGAGTGTCTGAATTAGGGATTAGCTAACCACCCTAGTAGAGGCCATACTTGGATACGAGTGACCGGCTGTGGCTGTGTCTGTATACAGGAAAATGACAATAGGAAAACTGTGTAGTTTTAGACGACGCGTTTCGTCTAATGTGGACTTTTTTAAAGCAAAAAACGAAGTGAATTTATTCAAATCAAAGTATGTATAAACAACAAACTAAATGTCGTTAGCAACTAGAAGAATTTAGAAACGCTATTGTATATTCACTTTATGTTTGAAGAGAATATTTTCACGTGTAGAAATATTGATTGTATTCTTGTATTGTCGGATTCAAAGGTTTTCTTTTGATTTCTTGATATATGTTTTGTATACGTTGGCTTGGAAGAGTAGTGATTCTTTTAAGAAAGGTGATATTAGGAAAAAACCTGGGCGTAGATTAATATTTGGATAATATTCAATGGCGGTACTCTCGAGGATTTTACTTCTGAGTGAATTATTTTCTTTTTGGGGGTGTAGCATTTATAAAATCAAAATTGTGGTTGAATTTATTATGACTAGTGCATTTGTTAAATTGTTATTCATGAATTAAATTAAATTATTCTCATTTGTGCTCATAGATGTTTTTTTTTCTTTTTAAACTTCTGCATGTTTCTCCAGTGTATTTTGAGGAACAGTTTTGGCAAACTTATTTTATATATGCCTTTTTTACAAATATTATTGCTATGGGTGATTGAGGGTAGCGTTTTATTTTGAATCCTGTTCTTCTACTGCCCACTCTCTTCAATATT
Organism: Acanthosepion pharaonis; assembly: GCA_903632075.3. NCBI lineage: Eukaryota > Metazoa > Mollusca > Cephalopoda > Sepiida > Sepiidae > Acanthosepion > Acanthosepion pharaonis. The sequence goes on along the minus strand of CAHIKZ030004104.1, from coordinate 755,193 downwards.
TTTATATGATTCTTTCACTCCCAGTAACCAATTGCATCTTAGTGGTTTCATTGCCTTACTTTGGGTTGAATGATTAAAAAAATTGTAACTGACTTGTTCGTGCAAATGAATGATATAAGAATTCTCTACGCCAGAAATTACAATTGCATTTTTTTACGTGTTCATTCACGTTCAGAGATTAAACTTCCATCAGGTTCCGGATATATCATTTTTAGTTAAATATTGCAAGCATCAACAAGGTTTTGTCTGCGTGAGATAAGATCTCCAGAGTATGCAGATGATAACAACTTCACAAATCCCTATTTAAAATTCTCTGCATCAGTTGAACGTACAAGACCAGATTACACGCTTTATCGCCCGGTTAATTTTCCAGGGTCTTCGCATGGACGCTTATTGTGCAGCTGTATGTCGGCCATTGCTTCCTTTGTAATCATCGACAACAAAGCCAGTTTTGATGAACTTCTTTTATACTCGATAAAATGTCAACTTTGAAAGCGAGTGATGCCTGAAACGTTCAGCCTATTCCCAGGGTACGGTGACAAGTGATTGGCGAACGGCAATCTCCCCAACAAACATCCTATTTTGCTCGAGAGTCAAATTTGGTACCATTTCATTCAACCACAATGAAATGAAAACAGTTTATACTTTTAAAAAGTGACACATATATATCTCACGGTCACAAACTCACATCAATCCAATTATATATATATATATATATATATATATATATATATATATATATATATATATATTTAATAAACAATTAAATCCAAAGTCACCTCATAAGGGAATGGCCTACATCGGCAGGCAAAAAAATATAGGCTATTTCAAAATGAGATGATTTTGGATATTATTGTTTAATAATTATTTCTTCTGTAATAATAAATATATTGAACTCTTTTTGTGGATCACTTTTAATATTTCATATTACTTGGATTATATATATATATATATATATATATATATATATATATATATATATATATTTGTTGTGGATTCCGTGATGAATTCGGTCTCCAAGGAATAACAAACGCAATAATTAAATATAAGAAATAAAATGTATTTACACAATCGTACAAAGAGTAATACTGTTAGTAAGTCCAGGAACGCGGTTAGTAGCAAATACAGATGGATATATACAGTCTCGAAGTCGGACTTCCTTAGAGTCTACGTGCTTGTAACTGACTTCTACAAGAGGTTACCTCACACTATCTCCGTTCGTATATTCTCTCTCTCTCTCTCTCTCTCTCTCTCTCTCTCTCTCTCTCTCTCTCTGTCTTTCCGTATATCCTCTCTCACTGACTGTCTAACTCTGGGTATTTAACGGCAGCACTCCAAGTACACTGGTAGAGTCCACTTACATGAAAAGGGGAGGAACCCATACCATATATATGTATATATATATATATATATATATATATATATATATATATATATGTGTGTGTGTGTGTGTGTGTGTGTGTGTGACCTGAGACGGAACGAATACATTGAGTCAATAGCTTGTCCACCGCAAGGAAAGTCGGCTTCCAGTGCCGGGCCAGAAAATTTTTCTCGCTGGTGTCAATCCTTCAAATCTCCAAACCAACCATTGGCCCTTGCATTGAGTATTGCTGCCATATATCCTCTGGGGCCCCTTCTTTTTCTTTCAAGGTCCTTGATAAGACGGATATGCAACGTAATTGGCCCTGATCTGGCATCGCGTCTGCAGCCGCTCTCTCACAAACGGGGCATTGCCTCCCTCTGCCTTTTTAAAAAATACTTTCACGCTGGTTCCCAGACTTCATGAATTTAAGCGTTCAACTGGGCTGGCACCTCGCTCTCACCCTTTCACTGTCGAAACTGTCAACTGTAGCCGTTTCTTCTACTCCAATAGCTTCATGTCTTGCACTTCTCGCCTGTGGAACTCCCTTCCCTTTTCCAGTTTCCCTGATAGCTATAATCTCCAACTATTCAAATGTAATATCAATCGACGTCTCCAGATACCCTGATCTATTCCCTATCTTTCTCTTCATCCTTTCCTCTATCACTCCTATTTGGTCTTGTTCCAACTCTCTGTAACCCCTTGTGTGCTAGTGGCTTCCAAACTTGCTTGGGATGAAATGCTTAATGTATATATATATATATATATATATATATATATATATTTATAGTTAAATTTCCCAGAATAATTCAGTGGACAAGACAAATTGGTATAAAAATGACAATTGGAAAAAATCTTAGTTCTTCCGACACGTTTCGTCTCCCGACTTTATCAAGGCAAACATGAAAGCGAAATGTTTTGTTACATTGAATCCAAAATGTAAAAAAAAAGAGATGCTCCTTTCTCTATAATGGCAGCTTCCATTATACTAAGAGTTTATTTTTTTTTCCCATGTCGACAGTATAGTTATGTAACTATAACAACGAAACATTTCGCACCATTTCTATGCCATATATATATATATATATATATATATATATATATATATATATATATATATATATATATGCAAAATACAATGTTACAGTGTGCTATTTTTTATGGGATGAAGTGCATAATATGAGGGATAGAGCGTATATAAATATAAATATAAAAGTGAACATTGAAGTCAACACTCAGAGGCGACAGGCTGTTTCATGGTGGACGCAATCGTCAGGCCGCCTGACGAATGCATCTAGCATGAAGCAGCCTGTCGCCTCTGAGTGTTGATTTTAATGTTCACTTATATATATATATATATATATATATATATATATATATATATATATATATATATATATATAATCTGTATCTTGTGCAAGGCAAAAAAGTGATTACTGGATGGAGAAGAATTAGGAACAGAAATATTAATAATGAGCGAGAAAGGAAAAGGCGTAATCCGGAGGACAGTAGATATTGATTGGCATTGCATTTACATTTTAAATTAATTGAGATTAAAGTTGGTTGAAAACCATGGAGCAGGAACGAAGTTCCACAAGCCAGAAGTGCGAGAAAATAAAGTTTTAGCATAAAACCTACGGCTGCATCTAGCCAGTTCAACTGTAAATCGATAAGGTTTTGACGCTAGTCTAGTACTGCGCTTAAATTCAAAAAGTCTAAGTACCATTGCGACCATGAAAGTAATTATAGAAAAAACACAGCGAGGCAACCTTACGACGGTAGGAAATTAACTGATGCCGAGCCGCCAGGTCAGGACCGATAATATTGCTGATTTGTCTTTGGATTTTATCTAGGATTTGAAGGTAAATAGCAAGGACACTGGAGTATATGCAGCAGCAATATTCTTAGCATGGACGAATAGTAGACTTATAGATATGTAAGATAGATTCTGGAGAGAAAAGTTGTCTCGTAAGACACAGTGAACTAACTTTCGTAGCAGCTGACCTGGCGATGGATTCAGTATAATCTTTCCGCTCCATGTCAGCTGAGAACCTTAGTCCGAGATGGCGCAATAAATCACTCACCAGGAGGTTAGCATCGGCCATGCTGATGAAAGACAGAAAGTGCCCTCTCTGATGATTAATGGAGAGAAGTTTAGTTTTGGAGGCGTTAATACTAACAAACCATGTGTTACCCCATTTAACAACAGATTATATCTATAAATTTTTATTACCAATGGGATCACCTCTTAGTGGAGTGATAGCATGCATTTTCTTAGAATTTCTCGAATCTGGTCTTTTCCAAAATTTTTTACCTAAAAAATCAACATACTTCCGATATATTCATAATTCCCTATCAATATATCCCCGTGATACAGAGTTACTTATTCTTGTAGATAAACTAAGCAAAGTCGAAAATACAAAAGAATTTACATACAAAATGGAAGAAAACAATACTTTACCTTTCCTAGATATAATGCTACACCACGTTAACAATAGCTTAAAACTTAGTGTCCGCCGAAAATCAACTAATAACAATGATCTCATAAATTTCTATTCCTATCATAACTACAAAATAAAATCCGAAATAATCATCAGATTCTATTTAAGAGCACTTAAAATTTGCAGCCCTCAGTATTTACATGAAGAGGAGAAATACATTGAAAATACTTTCATTACACTCTATTTCATATTTAATGAGAAACAAAAAGCTGATAAAATATTCCAAAATATAAAAGCGGCACATCCTGTCAAACCCATCAAATAAAAAAAAGATATCTAGAAGTCTATCACAAGTACAATCGAAAATAATTTATCTAAACTCAACATAAAAATTTGTCACAACCACATCTAAAACAATAAAAGACTTAAACAATAAAATCTACAATAATCTAAAACATAAAATCACCGAATATGAAACAATAAAAGACAAAAATTTACTCTAACATTTGTAAGGATTGCCATTTCATCAGGTCTGATGAGACGCGATGATATGCATCGAAACATGAATACATTTATGTTGCAGTTGTACATAAGTTTGAATGTAATATCCTATAATAAAGTATACATATATATATATATATATATATATATTTATATATATTATGTAACAGCGTTTCACCTAGCGAGGGGTGTTTGGTCGATTTGAAGTTTTTAAAAGCCTTTATTCTACATTCAATACCATCACTTGATAAGACACCAGAAATGTTGAAACAAAATGGCTATTTTTATAGTGATTTTATAAAATTTTTATGTTATAATTTTCGAATAAATGATTATATTTGCTCTCTTCTGTACTGAGCACTCTTTTAAGAATGGTATTTGTTGGTTATTGGAATTTATTCCGTATGCACCAATCCCATAGTTGGGTATATATATATATATATATATATATATATATATATATATATATATATATATATATATATATAAGTTGAGCATTGAACTAACACAGAATTGAATTTTTCCTCAGCTATTTACACATATGGGTCAGTGGTGCAATGTGGGTAATCTGTTATGGCGGTTATTTTTGCGAGAGTAAACTTGTTTCTTTATTTATTTATATATTTCTTTTGGTTAATTTATTTTACTTGTTTTCCATTTTCATTTTGTATTATTTATTCTTTACGGTTTTTGATGTTTTATTAACGTAGTAAATTTCCTTTGGGTGGATGTGATATGCCTAGGTCGCCTATTTAATAGTTTCTTTTGTCGTGGAAGATAATTAAAGCTATTTATTCGTCCAATGTTTAGATTGCTTGCCGTAGTCTATTCTCTTATTTTGGCGGGACACACACACACACACACACACACACACACACACACACACACATA